>JAQFVV010006228.1:6523666-7123666 GCA_028023455.1 Epiperipatus broadwayi
ATAGTTTAACTGAACCCCATCTTACTGAAATATAAATCAATAAAGTTTTATGTCTTTTAGTATATCTTCACATTTAATAGTCCATGATAATGATGATTTATAACCCATTTCTTGCTTTATCTCAATGATTTGTCCATCTGAGTCACAAATGAGGATGTCATCCATATACAGCAGGTATAACATGCCCTGTGTCTGATTAGAGCATTTTAGAAGAACATCTTCAAATTTTGTGAATGTGGTGGTACATATTATGCTACTCATGAGCAATCCCATAGGCTATCTGTATTTGATTTTATAGCATTTTCCATTAGCAAGGATTATTATATCATCATTAATCCAGTTCAGACCTTCCATGATGCATTCAATTTTTTTAGGGTTATATTCCAACTTGATTATTTAGATAGATTGTTTTTTGAATATATATATATTATAACGATCTGGAGAAGGACTTAATGTCATCTGCATTACAGGGCGCCATCTAGGCATTTGAACCTAGAAAAATTTATAAAGTAGGCAGATATGTAAGTAAAAAAATTTTGATTCCGGTCGTTAGCCCAAGTCACTAGCTCAGGGAGTAGCAGAGATTTAATAATATAATATCTTATCTAATTATATTTCAATATTAAAAAATAAATAAAATAAGCCACTGCCAGTAATTAACATACAAAAATTTATTTACGCACATATATATATATATATAAGATTTAACATTATTATTTTAATATGTTTACTTTAACATTTAACATTATTTTTACTTTTATTTTAGATTTTTAATTTACATTTTAAATTTTATACTATTATTAGTTCGCACAGATTTGTTTAAAAATGTTGAGTATAGATCGGTTACATAGATTCCACGGTCAAAAACATTTCAAATAAACATAAACGATCACAATACAAAATCATTGATACCATCAATTGCAGAGGGAAATTTATAAGCATTCACCATAAGATGCTTGCATTAACACCAATAACTTAAAAGACATCCAAATAAATACATTTTAGATACTCACCGTAAGGTATCAGTATTTACCGAATGTCTATATATATTTTGATCGAATATGAAAACCAAAACCATAATCAACCGGTAACGAACCCATGCAAGCGTCTATACCCAACTTAAATTTAATGCATCTTTATTTAGAGTGTCGAGTATGAATAGACTACATATATTTGCATTTGAAAAGAAAATATTCAATCCTTGTTTAACCTTAGGCCAAAGGTTCGCAGTCAAACTAAACTTCAATCCATCTGATATATCAATGTGTTCAATGTAATACGAATACGGCAGCACAATTAGGTTAAGAGAAGAAACTGCTTCTCGTCAGATAGGAATATTACATCTATCAGACAAGAAGAGCAATAAAAAAAAATTCCATCGAAAGGAACAATGTTCTACATCTTATAATCCCTTCCATAGGCAAAACGGAAGTGTGCGGCATATAATAGCGATTCTGCCCATAGCGAATCTCATACTACATCTACTAATTACACCAATATATCCAATCCATTGACCTAATTCAACTACGAAACGAATAACCTAAGATTATCCTCCCCTAATATAACTTTACAAATCTATATAGCCATTCACGCCCGACTTAAGTTTAATATTTATATAACTAGTTTAATGAAAAACAGAAATCATAATAAAACTTAAAGAACAAATAAATAAATAAATGGAAATGATTTTACAAAAGAAATACATTAAATAAAATTATAACTAATTAATAAATAACGTTGGTCAGATAGGATTCTATTTCTTAATTATTTTAAATACGGAAAGTTTTTAATTTAAAGTTCTTAGTGTTTTCAAATTAATATTGTTCATTATATTTTATAAAGTTCTTACGGTTTTAACACTTCCGTAGTTTTATCCATTGCTTGCCATGAACGTGAATTCCCATGCTGTCCTAAAGAGATTGGTTGAGTTAGCCGTTGTTTTTTATTTATCCGGAGGTCTTTTAGTTTAGTTGGTCCTCTATGTAGAAAATGATAGTTCATTTCTCTTTCTTTCTTAGCAGAACTGAAGGGATTGAAGAGTGCGTCTTTTCAATCCCTTCTCCTTCAACTCCACACTAACATATATCTGTCACATCGTAATAACTAATTAACTCTTTTATTTTCAAACCTTTCCTTTTATAATAATTTTGTGGATTAACTCAACATTACGTCATGATGGTGAAAACCTTTTCGTTGAGGTCCGATTTCCCGATGGATTTCTTTCATTTGCTAAAAGTTTCTATTGTTTTCCTATCTGACCGATGCTTATACATTTAAATGCCCAAAGGCTAGTTTACTAATTAAAATAATCATTTCCATTTTACAAAAGATTAATTAATTTGTTTTCAAACTTAAACATATATTTTTATCTCTAAATCTTTTCTGAAAATTTAGTTTTAAACTACTCTTTTTTTAATAAAGTTTTATTTTAATAATTATTTATCTGTGCGATTTTATATATATGCGAGTTTAAGATGATTTTTTTAATTTTCAGTTTTTAATTCTTAAAAAAGAAATTTTTATTGGCGAACTTTTTTTTATTTTATGTTTACTAATAAAAAATAATGTAACATACGTATGTGCCCGTTACAATATATATATATATCTTTACAACTCTGTCTGATATGTCCAATAATGCAACTTGGTCTTGATTTCTGATTCTTTAACAAACTAGGCTATTCTCCCAAAGGAAACAGTAAGTAAAAATTTCATATACTTATTTACAAGGATCTACCTGATTTTACCATTTTTTCAAAGGGTAAGATTAATGAGTAATTTTCAAATGTTACAAAATTATCCCACTAGGATGACCTATAGGGCTATTGCCATATGTACTTTATTCTCTCTGTCCATGTCCATTGGTATATAAGTGGTCTGTTACTTTAAATATATCTGTTTTTCCGATTTTTAAATAATCAGTTTGTGCTCTTTTAAACACTTTACAATGGGTGACTGGCTTCATCAATATACATCATTTCACATCCACATGATATTTTATTGATGCAGTTTTTGTTTTTCATCGTTTCATGTTTGGGTTTTGTAGAAGTTAGGATTCTGCATAGTTTGCTATGTCTTTGGAAAGCTGTTTTGATGTTATATTGATTGCATATTTTTTTAGTTTGTCTGCTATTCCTGGTATATGTTAATACACTGAAATACCAATACTTGTTTTTTGTTTCTTTTTATTGTCCATTTAAGGTTTTTTTAATGATAGCTGATAGATAATCAGCTTCTTGAGAGTTTCTCCTAAGATCTTTTCTTTTTCCAAATCATTGGTTTCTGAATAAACTTCTTTTGCTCTGTTTCATAATGTAGTATAACTTCATGTTACTTATTTATAACATGATTAGATGCTATGTATTTTTTATGTGTTGACATAAGGCAGTCTGGCACAAGAAATCAAACATTTCTGATGAGAGCAAAGCTATTAAATCTTTCAAAATAGATAAACTTATATTAATCCTTTTTGCTGCCATAGGCAATGCTAAATTGTAAGGGATACAACTAATTATTTTAACAAAATGCTAAACTTTTCACAACAAACCAATACAAAAAGAATCTGACACCAAGTATAGAAACAAAGTTATAAGCATTATTTGGAAAACGTCACAGATATTTCCCTGATTCGGAAAATAAGTCAATTAACATAATCTTTTAGCAAAATTAGCAACATATTTCAGCAAAATACATCTTTATGGCCTATCAAAAATACATAAGGATCATGTTTTATTAAGACTTATTGTTAGGTCTAAAAATTCACCTTGTCAAAACATGTCAGAATTTCTTGTCAATGTTCTTAGCCTTTGGTATACAAGACACAGCAAGTCTCTTGTTAGGGATTTTAAGCACTTGTAAAATTAATCAATAATATGAAAATTGAAAGAACCAACATATTAATAAGCTTTGACATGGAAATTTTATTCACAAATGTATCCTGTGATGAAGCACAGTTTATTGTAAGGAAAAGATTAAAAGATAATAATAACTTGCAAACCAGAATAACACTTTCTATTTATAGTATAAAACATTATGTATAATGATGAAATATTTTTAATACAACATGGAATTATTTCAACAAAATCAAGAAATAGCCAGGGTCTACCATTGATATTCCTGATTATTAACATTTACATGGAAGAATTGAAAATACAACTATAAATACTATTTCATATTCATCTAAAATCTGACTTCACTAAGTAAATAATACATTTAATATATGACCATATTATGAATTATTATTACAAACACTCTAAACATACACCAACAATATATTCCCTTCAATTAAATTCACCATAGAATCAGAACAAGAACAAAAATTTGGCATTTTTAGATGTTCTTGTGAGATTATTTTCTCATGGTAAAATTAAAAACAGTTTAAATTTACTCCCCCCCCCCCCACACACACAGAAAAGTACTTAATATATACATTCATGGAGTTATACTCTCATTATGAAACAGAGCAAAAGAAGTTTGTTCAAAAATTAGTGATTTGGAAAAAGGAAAGATCTACATGGAACAAACTCTCATGAAGATGGTTACTCATCAGCTATTATTAAAAAAATTTCAATAGGCAACAACAACAAAAAAAACATCAAAAGAAAAAATGGTACTGCAGTGCATTTGTATGTACCAGGAAAAGAGACAAATTAAAGAAAATATGCAATCAATATAATATCAGAACAACTTTCCGAAACCTTAGCATGCTATTCAGAATCCTAACCTCTACAAAACCTAAACTTGAAAGGGTGAAAAACAAAAACTGCATCTATGAAATGTCATGCAAATGTGAAAGGATGTATATTGAAGAAATCAATCACCCATAGAAAATTGTTTAAAAGAGTACAAAAAGATGATTTAAAAAATGAAAAAATAAATGTATTTAAAGTAGCAGGCCACATATTTAGCAATGAACATATGTTTGATTAGGAAAAGAAAAATATTAGATAGAGAAAAAAAGTACAAAGAAAATTCTAAGAAGCTGCTCACATGACGTTGACAACATCATCCTAAGTCATAACATTTGTAAAACAGTCATTAATTTTGCCCTTTAGAAAAGGTAAAATCAGTTGGATTTTTGTAAATAAGAAATTTCTACTTAGTGTTTCCTTTGACAGAATAATTGGTTGATTAGAGGGTTACCTTAAATTCAAGATTCATGAATCTAAAGATCCAGGTTTAGTCTCCATGTTGGCACTGCCACTGGTTGGTCCAGCAATATTTGAAGAAGAGATGTGAATAATACAATTCAAATAGCTAAGTTATGAAATAAAGTTTGGATTTTTCTATAAGACATTTAACTGTTATTTTAGTTGATAAAAATAGTCCAACATATAATTAATAAATTCCAGAAATAAAAAAAGTTAAAAATGAGTTTATGTCAGTTAGAAATTAAAAACAAAATATAATAATTCAAATTTTAGTATTTTGTATTGCAATTGTTTAAATCCATTTATTTTTTTAATTATGTGTTGTATTGCTTTTAAAAAAAAAATACTTATGATAAATGTTTCCTAAGAGCTCCAATAATATATATCATTCAAAGATGTAGAAAATCCTCTTTTAAAGAAAAATGGCATACTCTTAAATGTGTTATAGGAAATACCATATTCTAAATTTTAATTTACTTGTGGATGCTTCAAATTTCACTTAATAAACAGGTTTGGAGAATGTTATTGATTTTTTGTTTGTTACTTGTCTGAAATATTAATAAATCATCAGACTTTTATTGACCATTTTATATTATTTAAATATTTGTGGACTTTCTGTTCAATGTAGAAGCACTTTTAAATAAAAAAGTGAGACATGCAATTAAATCTATGAAGATGAAAAAGACTCCAGGAAATGATGGAATCATTAATATTTTAAAAGAAGCAGACAAAGAAATAGAAAAATTATTGGTAAAACTACATACTTAATGTCTTAAATGATAAAGAAGTACCAGATGATTAAAAGATTGCAGTAGTAATACTGATATTTAAGAAAGATGACAAAGAAGATCTTGAAGTCATTAAAAGAAATCAGTTCCATCATCATGGTTGTGTAACATTTGAGTATGAATTTTAGTATATATTTCATCATCAGACAGAAACAATTAGTAATAAATTATATTACAGAAATAATTTTTAGTGTCATTAACATCCTTTGTAAGGTTACATTTTAAAGCAATTTTTAGGGATATGTGCAAAAAAATTAAGCATCTAACCACATAATACACTACATTCTTCAAATTTGGATCATCCTTCATTGAAGTTGAATAATTTATTATATTGTCTGTGTCATCATATGTTGTAGTTTCATCATATGTTTGCTTAGGTAACTTTATTTTATTTTATTGTATATATGCTAATATTTCTATATAATTTATTATCAATAAAGATTTTAATTATATATAAAAAAAGAGAAGATATTAGAAAATACAAGTCTCACTTCTACACAAAATCTTTATTAAGATAATTATAACTTATGATACTTCTTTCACATACACTTCTTTAAAGCAGAGGAAGTTTAATAAAGCTCTGATGAAGACTGCTGGACAGTCGAAACTGTAAGGAAAATAAAGAAGTTTTTTAAGAAAATTTGTTTGTATTGAAGTGTATATAAAAGGAGCATTATAAGTGATATATATATATGAATATATGAAGATATGCTAAGAAAGTAAAAGAGAAAATAAGAGAATATAATTACAACTTGTTTACAAAAAACTTTGGATGCAACCAACCAAAAAATGAGATGGATTTAAAGTGGTTTTAGAACAGTTGTTCATATTCAATTATTGAAAGAAGTTATAGAAAGAATCAATGAATATCAGTCACCTTTCTGTTTTAAATTTGTACATTAAGAAACGCTATCTGATTTTACAAGTATTTCCACAGCATTAAAACTTTGGACCATAAAGATATAGAGCTAAGATATTGTCATATTTTGAAGAATATTTATTAAATATAGCAGCAGTGATTTGCAATTATATTAAGATTAACATTGATAATAGTATATAACAGGGTGTTCCATATCTCCAAAACTTTTTACAGCAGTTTCTTAAGAAGTGTTTTTTGGATTAAAATTGAAATCTAATATAATACAAATGCAGAGGCAAACTCTCCATACAGTAGCGCCATTCAGTGCAAGCCAGAGTAATCAATGGATGCAGGAAGGTTTGTGCATAAAATCCCTATTTAGTGCCTACTCATTCAATATCCCAGACTAGTTTCTAAATTGTGGCTTACACTGAGTGGTGATACTGTATGGAGAGTTTTGCCTCTGTTAACAATAAGCATAAAGAATGGTGATCATGTGATGTTTAGTTGCAATACAAATATATAATGATTATTTAAATCATCTAGATTATGTAGATGTGTTTATTTTTATTAGTAATCTTTCAGAACTTCAGGAAATATCATAAGAGTAATGATATGAAAGGAAAAAAATAGAATCAAAGATAAAAATAGCAAAAGATTAAAATAATGTTCATTAGTTTTTATCCGAAAAAGATACTAAAAATTGATATTCTTGAATCAGAAGAAATTAACAATGACAAATAGCTTGGTAGATTATTAATATAGATGGAAACATAATGGATAAAATTAATAATAGAATTAAACTTGGATGTGAGTGCTTTTGATAGAAATAACTGAATATTAAAATGAAATATATCTATGTGTTTGAAAAGAGAGTTTTTTTAATAGCTGTGTTTTACCAGTTTTTGCGTATAAGTCTATCACTTAGACACTTAACAAAAGAGCAATTTAGGCACTTCAGATTACTGAATAATATATGGAGATTTGCATGTTAGGAAAAAAAAGAGAAGGGATTGAAAGTGAAATGTTTGAGTGAAAGAATATCTGGGTTTCATTAACACCATTGAAAGAATTAAAAGACAAAAATGAAACTGTCTGGATGCTAAAAGAGATGATAATATATTGACAGCTGATGTCTTAAATTATATCTCAAGATATTGTAAAAAATCTAGAACGAAACCATATCTGAGATAGATGGACAAAATAAGAATGTTTGCTGGGCGTGATGGGGAGAAGAGAAATTATCAATCTAGAAAAACTGAATTAAAATTGGAAATATCTTCACACTGAATTCTATTAAGGCAAAAATTTATTATCGTTCAATTACAAAGTTTAATTTATATTACTATTATTTATTCAATTATTACTAATTTTCTTCTTTTCTGAGCCAACATAATATCTGGTAAAATAAAAATACACACAGAAAATGTAATTTTTTTAAATAACCTTTAGCTTTTTTGCCTAGCATTTTTATTTTACAGATATTACCATTATTTATTGTAAAATCAATTGCTTTGTTGTTAAATATCCAATTACGTTTTGATTGTTTTTAATTATCCAATAACTTAATAAAATTTAAAAAAATCGCATGACTTTCTTAACTTCCTCTTGAAACATATGTTAAAAGTATAAACTGATAAATTCTTATATTCTTTTATAGATATTAATTATCCAAGATGAAGTGAAGAGGGCATGCAATTAATATAAACGGAAGTCATTAAAATATATAGTTTCTGATTGGATATCAGATGTGTATAACTTTACAAACAAGTTGATCTTAATTCAAAATGTTTCTTGATAGTTTAAGAGACTTATTCATAGCATTTGGATGTATTAGTATTAGTTCCAGCTTTAAATTCTAAATCCTCATTGATGAAGGCAAAATGCAGAAAGTAGTTCAAAGATATGGATATGATATTGCTATATAATGTGCACTGATTTCTCAGACTCTGAAATAGGGTAAGAGTAATGCTTTTGAAAATTTCAATTAATATTTGATTACTTAATCAATTCAAGATTAATTAAGGATACCACATATATTCAAACCATTGCAATATTTGCATAGTCGTAAAAAGTTCAGTGTGGTTCTAGAATTGAGATGCCAAAATAAATTGAATTAAGAATATATCAGTCAATGACAAACAGCTATTAACAACCATTGTAGTATTTTATTGCTTAATTACTCTGCTATTTGCTGTATATACTTATATTGCAGTCTCCAAAAACCCATATGCATGCATAGTTATTGATTATTGTGTGATTATTATTTTCACTTATTATTTCATTATATTGATAGAATATGTAAAAAAAAATTAAGTTATATTCATTTTATTTTAGATATAACGCACATGCAGTAGAATATATTAATTTATATTTGTACATCATCATTATCATATTCATCAACCATTATCAATCCACTGCAGAATGAAGATCTCTCCAAGTTCAATTCATCATCTCTGATCTTTAGTTTTTTTTCTTCACATCACCCCTGCATACTTTCTTATTTCATCCATCCATCTCACATGTTGTCTCTTTCTGGGTCTTTTACAGCTTCTTGGAATCCAGTTTAAGATTTCAATTGTCCATCTATTATCATCTCTCCTAGCAATATGTCCAGCCCAACTCCACTTCAATCTTTTAATTTTTTCAATGAGATCAATAACACCTGTTTGTTCTCTTACATATATTGCATTTTTGATCTCTTCTTGTTACTCATGCATCTCTCCATACTTCTTTGAGTAGTCTGAAGTCTCTGTATTGCTCTTCTATTAAGTGTCCAAATCTCAGATCCATAAGTAAGAACTGGTAAAACACATTTATTAAAAACCTTCTGTTTCAAACACATAGGCATATTTCCTTTTGGTATCATGTTATTTGTACTAAAAGCACTTCAACCAAATTTAATTCTATGATTAATTTCATCCATTATGTTTCCATCTGTATTAATAATCTGACCAAGGTATTTGTAACTGTTAACTACTTCTAACTCATCATAATCAATCTTTATTTTCATATTTTGAGAAAATCCATTAAACATTACTTTAGTTTTTTTAACATTTATCTTTAGTACTACTTTCCTACTTTCATCTGATAACTCCTGCAACATTTCCTGCAACTCTAAAGCTTTACAAAAACAAGTACATCATCTGCAAAATTTAAATAACTTAAATAATCTCCATAAACTTTCACTCCTTTAGCTTCCTATTTTAATCCACAAAATACTTCTTGCAGCACTGTTGTAAAAAGTTTTGGAGATATGGAGTCACCCTGTCTTACACCCTTCTCAATATTGACTTTCCTAGTATCATTATGTAATCTAATTGTTGCTGTTGCATTTTTATAAATATTATTTAAAATATGACACTATCCTGGATCTATACTATGATAATCCAATGCTTTAATCATTGAATAAATGTTTATAGAATCAAATGCCTTTTCATAATTTACAAATCCTAAACCTAATGGCAACTCATATTCATTTGTCCTTTCTATAACTTCTCTTAATACCTGGATATGATCTACTGTACTAAAATCACTTTTAAATCCAGCTTGCTCTCTTGGTTGGTGGAAATCCAACATATTATACATATTAGACAAAAAATCTAAGATTATTAAAAATAAAAATATTTAGAATGGAAGGCTGTCACACCATGTTAAAAGCCTGACTTTTTTTAAAAAATATTATGGTTGGAGTTTTAAACTTTCTCAAGATAACACTTTTTTAACATCATATTTTTTCTCTAGAAACATATATGGTATATGACTTTTAAATTTTTATTATATGCTAAAAGTGTGGACATGCATATACAGATTGTGCATTGTGAGGGGGATATTCTGGTATATAAAGTTTGCTGCCTTTTTGTATTCAGTCTGTTAAGCCTGATAATACTGCTTATACAAGTTTGGGCCAAATGTAAGTATTTTAGGCTTTTCCACATAACCAACGACCGACTATAAAATAACTATCATGAAATTAAGGGGTTGCTGAGCTTAGGCTAACCATTTGCTTATATCCTAGTTTCCTTGGTAAAGCTTAATGGTAACTTTGTTTATCAATTTTGGAAATTTATCTTTATGAATCATTAAGTTAATATGTATATATTACATTTAATCTTGAAAACACTTGCTACATCCTTTCATTTCGTCCTATAATTTGTTAGCAAACAGGATAAGGAAGTCTATGATTTTTAACTTTTGAGTTAAATCGACGGCGTTGGTAAGAAATTTTATTTTATTAATTTGTATTTAATATTTAATTTCATTTACAAAAGTTTATAAATTGTAGTTAATGTATGTCTGCCTACCTATGCTTACAAAAATAAATAACATAACCTCACAGAAATTGTTTATTCCAGTTTCAATATGAAAATTTTCATATTTGCATGCAAGGAAGAGAAATAAAAAGAATATAACTGCTCTTTTTGTAATAACTTGTTGCTGTTATTATATTTGTAAAAGTTATCACTTTGAGTGATGTGGAAAGTTTAAATGAAAAACTGAAGGCATTTATTGAATCATTTTTTCTTTGGGCAGAGCTTGCTTTTAAATACAGATTAGAAAAACATCCTGTGTTTGAAAGGCTAGACTATTTTTACTCTTTTATTTTAAGACTGTTAAAATACTAAAGACATTATTTAAAATAAGACAAAAAGACCAAACTATAGAACTATGTATGCGATCTGTTAAACGTGTTTGAGTTTCACGACTTGATTTATATAGTTACTATATATTTGCTTTTATTTATTTTATTTTTTTTCAATTTACGGATAGGTTAATTAAATCCACTTATATACTAATGATATATATAATCTCTGTTTAAATACAGATTAAATTTCTAGTGTCTTTGCAAGTGATAACATTCTATTCACAATTGCTTAACATCGTTTACTCTGTCTTCTTTCTCTCTCTCTCTATATGTATATAGAAAAAGCAAAACTTTTAATCATTCATCTTAGAAATTACAATTAACATTCTTAGTTTTCAAATGTACAAGTATCCATCAATCTATCTGAAGAAACGGGTCAAAATACATATTAGGAGTCATTAGCATAGTTTTTGCAGGATCTAAAATCACAGGAGAATAAAAATATGAACGGGTAACAAAAGACATTATTATACACATATCTAGAGATTTGTTTGATATTTATTATAATTATAAATGTATAATTAAAATTTTTAAAAATATAACAATTTCTAATTTAAATGATTAATAATTATTTATGTATTTACTGAAAGACAATGTTTCTGAATATGCAATTTAGTAAAAATACTTTATGCATTATTGTATGAACGTCTGAGCTCAAAATACCCTATATGTTACATTGTTTATACAGGTATAGACATAGCTTGTATGTTAGATATTAAATAGTAGCTTTAATGTCTGCCCAGCCCTTGTATATGTACTTAATGGATTATGTCCTGTACATGAAGAGTCAGAGTGACTCATGGTCAACCTGGGTGTAACGAGAATGTCGGCATCAGTGTGGGCTTTGAGCATTCCATTATCAGCTTTTCAATAGGATGGATGGTTGAAGAATTGGAAGGTGGAATGGATTGGAGCCCGTCCATTAAAGTATGAAGATTGGCTATCTTAATATAAATCCTAGCACTTATTGTATATATGTGTAGAGATGATAATCTGGACCAACTGAAGAGTGCTGGTTTAGCACGAAATACGTATATTGGTAATTATTTATCTTTTAGACATATATATGGTCAAGTGTATTAGTAGTATGAAGAGTTGAGGGTCGTGTGAAAGTCTGAGCTCAAAATACCCTATATATTACATTGTTTGTACAGGTATATACATAGCCTGTATGTTAGATATTAAAAGTTAATGTATGTAAAACTCATTCTAAAAACAAAACTCATTGAGGATAATAAATAAAACTTAATGAATATAGGATATTTTGTAGTATGAGTCTTATAAAAAAAAAATTCTCATCATAAAAACAATACATATACAAATAAACAATTATAAATAATTGGTAGAACATTTATAATTAGAAAAAAATGAAAGGTAATTGATGTTACTAACTAACTATAATTAAATTGCAGCCATTGAGTTGGCCATATGATCATAACTTATTGAAGCTAATAAAAAAAGATTAATGCTATAAAAATGATTAGTAACAATATCCATAAAAAAAATTTATACTTGAATATTAGATTTGAAATTGACAAAGAAGGAAAGCTTTTATTTCTTATTGGATAATATTACCATATCCATATTAAATTTTTATTCATGGAAAGATTAATGCATATATCAGTAGAAACACTAAAACATAGTACGAAGTTAACAAAAGCAGTTCTCTACTTTACTGCCATCTAGGGTAAGATTTGGTAATCACTGATTACCAGATGCATTCAAAATTCCTATCCTTTATATTGGAACTTCATCCTGTTTTCTATTTTGTCTTTATCATTGAGATTTAGGATTCAATATTGAAAGTAATGCATATATGGATCTAGCAACCATCTTTAAATTCACTTCACCTGTCAAGTTAAAAACTTGAAATTCAAATCCATCTACAGTTTTGAAACCAAGTCAACAAGTTTGAAAACTAAATAATAGTACGGATTACATCATTTAAGTTAAGTGGTTGAAAATATGTTGCTATAATATAAAGTCATTGAAATAATAGACATTGACTGTCCAAACATCTATATTTGCACATCATATTCATGGCTAGTAGTAATATGAATTACAGTTGTATATTACATTAGCTCAGAAAAGAAGGAATTATTTATAGCTCAATTATTTATAATATATATATAATGATAAATTTAATGAAAATTTTAAGCCTTTAGGATAGATTAGCTAAATTAAATTATAATGATAGTTCTTATTTACTCAAACATCACATAAATTAATTGTAATGGAAGATAATAAGAACAATGGAAAACAATAAGAACAATAGTTGATCCTCTGGTAAAACCATTTGTTGGTCAGCCAATTTTAATTGTAATAGGAGATAATGAGAAATTGGAAGGATAGGGAGTGAAAAAAGTACAAATTTATGGAGCATCCAAGAAATTTATGGAATACTGTATATTAATAATCCCAAGACAAAATTATTTCTTATGTGATATCTCATTAAATTTTATAACAAATTTTATACAGGATTCGAACTCAGATTTTCACATGACCTACAACTCTCAGGGCCATTTTATATTGCTGACCAACATTGGGTGATCAGGTGGGTCAGCAATAGCACTGAGAGTTGTAAGTCGTGTGAAAGTCTGAGTTCGAATCCCGCATATATTACATATATAAATGCAGGTGTAAACCTGTACAGTGTATTAACAAAAATTTATGTAAATAAATCTCAATGCTTTTAAATAAACTTTAAGACTAAAATCAAATTCAAATTCCATTAAAAAAATAATCATCTAGGACTTTTATTTCATTTCCAAAATTTATAACTGCCAAGATAAAAATAAAAGTTTGTAAATAGATGTGTGTGTATATGTTAACATAACTATAGACATGTATGTGACAATAATAAATATTATGATCAAATCCAGACACATAATACTTAAAATGTAATTATGTTATACATATGTTGGATAATCTTATGGTTAACTGGTCACGTGAATTAAAACACATTCTTATCAACAATATATGAAATTGTAAATATCTTGCTATTATATCAAAAGTATGTTAAGCAATAAATCCAAACACATTAAGTAATTCAAAAATTCATCATCTTAAATATATATGGGAGCACAGTAAAAATTCAGTGCTACTAAAAATATATAATTTCAAATTCAAAATACTTAAATCAATAAAACAATAGTGGCATAATAGACTCTGACCTATATAATGTTAATATTATTTACTTTCTTTATTACTTTTACAATGCTTCATATAACTACAACCCACTATTGATGGTTTTGATTATTCCAGCAATCTTCTTCAGAACTATAACAAACACAATACAAATATACATGAACATATAATTTTACATTTTATACATATATATTAAATATAAAGTTGTGATATGTGTGTGATCAGGTGAGTCAGCAATATAAATAGCACTGAGAGTAGTGGGCCATGTGAAAGTCTGAGTTTGAATCCCGCATAAACAAGCAAAGTACATTTTTTATGATCTAAAACATCCACTCGTATGTCTTCCTAACCATGTTTTCTCTATCCATGCATGCACTACTTCTTTATTTGTTTGACAATTCTGTTCCTAATTTTCTCCTTGACATATAAAATTCTCTTACCACATTATATTATCATTATCTGCAGATACATAAATCCTTATACGAAAAAAAAAATAAAATGTTCTTTTGTTATCTCTATTATCAGTAAGGAAAGAGGCTTTTTTTTAATGAAAACTCTTTTTTTTTAAAGTTTGCTTTATCTTCAGTCTTGTTCTAAAGTTGTTGAAAAATAATCAGATTTTAAATGTACTAAGACATTCAATCATTCTCTAATTTATAATCTTACGGTACAACTCCTTCAAGCTCACTTTCTATTCTTGGCTTTTTGTTTTTCTTTCTCTCTCCATAAACTGCTTCCAAGACTATTGCAGTTTTTCAATATTTTATATATATAAAAAATAACTTCAATTGAGATAAGCATCAGGAATGCCTGGCTCAAGAGTAAATGTTAAAAATTGTTTTTATATATTTTTGTTTGGTGTTGCTATCTTCATAATAATAATAATTGACTGGTTTTATTGTTGAAAGTTAATATGGACTTGATTTCCAGAATTTGCCATTCTACCATTATGCCAAACCATACATGAACATGGCTTATAGTAATGCAATTGCCTGCCATGCCTATCATCAGGGTTCAAATCCAAAATGTGTAAAACTTAAAATTTTAATTGTAGTTAAATACAGCAATATGAATCAGCCATCAACATGCACTGTTTAATCATATAAATATAACTCATGGACATTATGGTGAGTATGCAGGACATTGTCAAATCCAAATGCAAGTTAGAAACTTTTTAAAAGATAATAATGGCCATCTAAAGGCAATATTGATTACCCTCTGGTTAAGAATTACTAAAGAAAACTGTGCTTCTAAATTATAATGTTATCAATATAATCTTAGAAAATAGAATAGCCTCTTTACTGTATTTAATTTGTGGCAGATAAATAAACAATTAAATGGGTTTATTTCCCAGGATTTCATAAGAAATTTGAGTACCTAAAGTACTAGAAATGGAATTTATCTAAAGATTTTCAAATCTGACATTCAGAGCAGAGTTTAATTAATTGGCAATTATTATTAATTCATTGAAGAGTTTAGAATTTGAAAGGCTTATTTTTAATAGCATTGGATTTATACTGTGCTACCATCCACATTAAACATCAAATTAAATAAATAAAATTTAATTATTCTTAAAAAAAAAGACATTCATATTAAAATTTCTTTTCTAAAGTCTAAAACTTCCCAAAAATGTTTTATGAAATTTAAAAATGGTATGTAAAAAAACATTCATATACTATATAAGTGATAATAATACATATTATAATGAAAGAGATATATATATTTAAAAATTGAATCACCTAATATATATATATATATGCTGGATAAACTTATGGTTAGCCACTCATATGAATTAAAATACATCTCTCAAACAATATATGAAATTTTAAATGATTAAAGTTTTATTATCTTTTTGGATTTTAGCAGTAACATAACGAATAAAACAAGTACTTTAAATAGTTAGATTCATATGTCAATTTTATAACATTTTTTACACCACTGTTCTAATTTTCAGATATTCATACCCCCCCCTCTTCATTAGATCATCAATTAATATTTTTCTATTCCTCTATTACTTTTCACATACTCTTCTGTGATAGACTTTATCATTTTTTTTGCTCTAAGAACATATCTAATCTAATTTTTTTTCTATTTCATAATTTTTTTAATATCAATCTTTTTTTATATTCAAGCTTTTGACTCATTAACATTATATCTTATCCTTCTAACTTTTCTATTATTTTTCAATGACTTAAAAGGCTCCAATCTCTTCTACATTTAACACATCGAACAAAAGTTTTTAAAATCCTATTTTTTTATTTCAACTTTAATAAATCACAAAACAATCTTCTGATCTTAATTAAAACCTGTTTAGATGATGCATTTGTTTTCTGTAATAACTTTGTTGCTATTTTTATTATCAGATGCAATATTTAAAAATATTGAATTAATCTAAATGTTTTGGCAACAGTGATTTTTACTCTTTCAGTAGTTCCATCTATAGTCAGTGCTTTAGATATAGATTTACTAATTTATTTTCTACAAATTTTATCCATCCTAATAAATATTTTATTAAGCTCATTCTTAGTAAAGGCAAGTAAGCTATGAGATCAGCTGATATGATTTCATTTAATTAAAATGTTTAAGTGAATATTAACTAAGACACAAAAGATTGGAACAAATCATGTCTTAGAGTCTTCACTATACATATATATATTATAACGATCCAGAGTAAGAGACTTAATGGAATCTACACTACAGGGCGCCACTAGGCATTTGAACCTAGAAAATTTATATAGTAGGCAGATACGTAAGTTAAAAAAAAATTTTTTTTTTATTGATTGATTCTGGTCGTTAGCCCATTGTCACTAGCTCAGTGGAACAGCAGAGATTTATATTTTATAATAAATTCTTATCTAAGAATATTTTTTTAAAAAAGAATAAAATAAGCCACTGCCAGTAATTAACACACAAACATTTATTTACGCACATATAAAATTTAACATTATTTTAGTATGTTTACATTTTAAAATTCAACTTACATTTTTAACTTTGATTTTAGATTTTAATTTACATTTTTAATATTTTATAAGTTTGCACAGATGGATTGATAAAAGTTTGTTTTATAATGTTAAGTATAGATCGGTTACACAGATTACACGGTTAAAAACATTTCAAAATAAACATAACTGATCAAAATACAAAGTCATTGATAATGTCAATTGCAGAGGGAATACAAGAAACCCAATGACATTCATCATAAGATGCCGCATTGACATCGATGACTTATATATTCTAATCGAATATGGAAACCACAAACATAAGTGACCACTAATGAATCCGTGCAAGCATCTATACCGAACTTAATTTTAAAGCATTTTTATTTAGAGTGTCGACTATGAATAGACTACATAGATTTGCATTTGAAAAGAAAATATTCTATCCTTATTTAACCTTAGGCCAAAAGTTTGCAGCTAAACCAACGTCAATCCATCTGATATATCAATGCATTCAATGTAACATGAATATGGCAGCACAAATAGGTTAAGAGAAGGAATTGCCTCTCATCAGATAGGAATATACATCTATTCGACGATAAGAGCAATAAAAAAACTCCATAGGAAGGAACTGCGGTCTCCGTCTTATAATTCCTTCCATAGGCAAAACGAGAGTGTGCAGCATATAAAGCGATTCTGCCTGTAGCGAATCTCATACTACATCTACTAATTACACCAATATATCCAATCCATTGATCCAATTTAATTACGAAACAAATAACCTAAGATTACCCTCCCCTAATATAACTTTACAAATCTATATAGCCATTCACGCCCAACTTAAGTTTAACATTTATATAATTTAATTTAATGAAAAACAGAAATCATAATAAAAACTTAAAAGAACAAAAAAAAAAATGGAAATGATTTTACAAAAGAAATATATCAAATTAAAATTACTTATTAATAAATAAAGTTGGTCAGATAGGATTCTATTGCAATTATTTAAATATGGAACAAGTTTTAGAAGTAAAGTTATTATTGTTTAGTATACTGGAGTTTTAGAAATATATTTGAATACTTAGAGTTCATAAAGTTCTTACGATTTTAAAATGTTCCTTTTTATCCGTTGCTTGCCATTTGAATGTGAATTCCCATGCCATCCTAAAGAAATTGGTATTCTATTGGCCATTTTTTTTATTTATCGTTAAATCCCCCGATGATGCTGTGGTTCTCTTTTAGGAAAAGTGATGTTTCATTTTCTTTTTTTTTATACCAACTGAAGGAATTGAAAGTGCGTCTTTCAATCCCTTCACCTCCAACTCTTCGACTTAATATACATTTCTGTCCTCCCTTAAATTGTCTTCTCTCACTTTTTATAGTACACTTTCAGATTCAGTAAACATTACATCATGATGATGATGATGGTCTTTTCGCTGAGGTCCGATTTCCTGATGGATTTCTTTCATTGTTTCTATTGTTTTCCTATCTGACTGTTGCTTATACATTTAAATGCCCAAGGGCTAGTTCACTTGGACTAATTAAATTAATCATTTCAATTTTTTCAATAACATTAATTAATTTGTTTTGTACAAACTTAGATATATTTTTATCTTTAAATCTTTACTGACAATTTAGTTTTAAAATACTTTTTCTTTTTTTTTTAATAAAGTTTCTTTTTTTTAATTTCTCATCTGTGCGATTTAAATATATATGAGTTTAGTATAGAATTTTAATTTTCAATTTTTAATTCTTAAAAAAGAAGTTTTATTTGCGAACTTTTATTTTTTTCATGTTTAATAATAAAAAAAACAATGTAACGTCATATGTGCCCGTTACAATATATATATATTGTAACCAGTTGGCTACATGGCTGCATTAAAAATAATTAAATAGTTGGCATCATGTTTCTCAGGTTTAGCTTAGGGTTATTTAATTAATGGGGGAAATAATATTTATTTTTCCCATGTATATCTTTTTATAATAATAATAATAACAAGGGGCCTTTAATTAACTAAATATATTAAGTCCCAAAGTGATAGTATGAAAATTCTCAAACATTAAATTTGTTAAATAATAATATGATTTTAATATGGAAATATTTTAATAAGTTATAAATGATTCTAGAAGGGAGAGAAAACTAATTCTCTTTCTCTCTTTAGTGGTTATAATTAGTAGTTTTAATTTAAACTATGAAGATATATTAAAAGAAAAATAATTTTTTCTTTTTTGTAAATTATTTAATAAATATTAATTTTAACCTTTTAAGAGAGATAAAATTTTATGTTTAAGAATTTTTAAAAAGAAAAAATGAAATAAGATTTTAATACTTTTGGTAAACTGTATTTTTAATTACAATTGTTTTTCTTTTGTCTTTATTTCTCTTCATTGCAGAAAATCAAAGGAGCTTAATTAACTAATTATCTTTTTTTTCTTTTTGTAAGAAAAATTTTTTAAAAGAAAGAAATGCCAAGAATTTTATAGTGTTAATTTAAGTTCTTGACTTGTTTTTCAATGTCTATGAATAATGAGAAAAATAGTGTGCAATTGTATTTATAAAAATTTATCTAATTGGTTGCTATAAAAACTATCAGGTTAAAAACAGATTGTGATTGGCTTGTAATCAGAATTGTTCTACAAAAAATAATAATGGAGGTTGAATAAAGTGATAAGACCAATTTTTTTGTAAATTTAATTTTTTTAACATGTTTTTCTCTTTTCATTCATTTTCTTCTTAAAAATTTAACAAAAGATTAATTAAACTAAATCAAAGATTATTATCTTTGATTTTGAAAATATTGTTTTTCCAAATTTTAGTTATTTTAAAAAAATAATGTAATGAATTAAAGATTAATTTATGAATAGAAATCAACTGATTGGTTAATATAATTTTTATGAAAATATATTTTTTGATGGGATGAATGTTTAAAATTTCTTACTATCTTGTCATTTTTTTGTTTAGTGTTAATCAATCAATTATTAAATAATTGTTTAAAAATATTTTAAGCCTTAATTTCTTTATTCTATCCAATTCCTGTTTCATAAATGTGACTTTATTTCATGACAGATTAATCTCCTAGAATTTTTTTAAATGATCCCAGTAAAACTATTTATTTATAATAAGGTAAATTTAT
The DNA here is from genome assembly GCA_028023455.1 of Epiperipatus broadwayi. Classification (NCBI taxonomy): domain Eukaryota; kingdom Metazoa; phylum Onychophora; class Udeonychophora; order Euonychophora; family Peripatidae; genus Epiperipatus; species Epiperipatus broadwayi. Next base: position 6,544,323 of record JAQFVV010006228.1, read on the forward strand.
GAATTATTTGAAGTGATTTGTAGTAAGCTGCTTTATTTATTTATTTCTTGCTCAAGGGTCCCTGAGATAGATTTGGGCATAAGTTATATAGAGTAGGGGGTTTATGTTTAATGTCATGGACATCCAGTGGATGATGATTTCATTTCTTCTCTAATCCTGGACTGGTCAAAGAGATAGCCTTTAAATTCCATGCATTACATTTCATTTTATTATTTCTTTAGAAATTTAGTTTATAGTTGGCCAATATATTAATAGTGCTAAGTGACCAGAGCATTGATGATGGTTAGGATATCTTTAATATCTCAATATTATTTGAATTATGGTTATATTTTGAATGAGTAGTACCTAAGTATGTGCATCCAGATAATTATTGTTTGTATTCTTGCTCTAGGTTTAGCAGTGACTAAATAATTAGCCTGGTCTATAGTAAACCACTTTCAAATACAACAACAAGATTTACTGTTGATTTATTTTTATTTTTGATCATTCATGATGAATGATTATTACTTTTGTGTAATGCTAGTAAACTTATAGTTAGTTCCATGCTGATCTCTCAGGATCATTTCATGATCTCCCATGTTCATTATATTCATTATCATTTCTTTTATATTTAATTTAATATTTTGTTTATTTGGGAATGATGTTGGTTTCCCATCTTCTCATAATTCAACCCTAATATGGTGTACTGTTACAAATGGCTACCCAATTGTAGGACATTGTGACCTCATATTCTCGCTTATTAACCCCTATTTTCCACACTGTTAATATATATTTATCATTTAAGAACTTTTGAAAAATCTTGCGTGAAGAAAGAAAAGTTGTTGAGCAATCTTACATTTCTGATTTGTTGTAGAGATAATGAAGTAGTTCCAAAATGCTGCAGATTAAAGTTTTATTCCAACTCTTTTAAAATAAGAAACATTCTACAGGTGGTGAGTAGAAAAATTTTGATTTCTTTTATTCAAGATATTATGAGGAAGTTAAACTATATTGATTGTTTTTTACTGAGAGAATGGATAATGATCTGTTAAAGACTCCGAATTTAAAACTTTGAAACAAAAAAAGAAATTTGCTTTATTAATAAGTAGAAAGGTAAAACAATTTACTAATAATACTGTGAGTGATTCACATGCAAAAAATTTATCCCATCATCAACTTTTTTCTGATGAAATTTCTCTGTTGGTGAAAGGTTTTAATTATGCACTGGCTCCTAAACGTGTTCCACTTGAAAATATTATATGCAATATAGAATCTTCCTTAAAAAATATAGACTTACACACAGCTGATCTTATTAGATTTTGAAGTTTGTGATGTCTTAAAAAATATGAAACCACCAAAAAATAATTTATCTAAAGGAAAATGTATTGCACTTCAAAATTTAAAAAAAGATGATTCTATTGTGGTTATTCCAGCAGATAAAGGGAATTCGATAGTTGTACTTAATCGTTTAGATTATAATAATAAAATTGTAGATTTATTAAATGATGGAACTTATAAAAAGATTATTAGAGATCCTCTGACATATTTAGAGAAAAAGACAAAATGTCTAATCAAACGTTCTAGTTAATCTTGAATTCTATGGATTTATTGTACTACATAATTTAAATGTATTTTTAGTAGTCTCTTTTAATTGCAATTTTAATGTTTTAAATGGTGGATATTTTAGAAATTATCATACAATGAATAAGAGAAAAGATATTGTTTAGAATACATAATTTAATTTTGAGAAAGAATAGTCCGATAAACTATAAATAAGCTTTAAATAGTCAAAATAAGAGTCATAGATCTCATGACCCTATTCTCTTAAGCTTGTAAGTTATAAATAATGAGGATTGCCAATTCCTCAACAAGCTTTGTGATATGGCTATTTGAGTTAGATAGCTGGGTTTGAAGACATATAGGTGTCTGAAAATTTCAGATTTTTAACTCAATAGATAACTTTTAGATAAATGCTGGCTTTGGGTTGATATTTTTAGATTTAGTGTCTAAACCTACCCTGGCACCTCTCTGAGGAGTGCCAAAACACGAAACCATGGTCAGGGGTTTGGGGGGGGGGAGGTTCCTGATGGAAATATTTTAAATGCTTTCTCTGGCTAAGCATTTATCACAAAGCTTTGTTGAGGAATTGGCAATCCTCATTGTTTATAAAGTGGCTTATTTAATTGGCTAAAATTGCATTGTTGCAAATTTAAATGTCATTTAGAAATAAATTATTATTTATATTTTTGTTGTTGTTATCCTCAAAATAATTATAATTGAATTATTTTATTGTTCAGAGTTTGTAAAAAGTTCAAGAACTGTAAAATATAAGCTGTGTTGCAATCCATAGATTTGAGATCCATAATCTACTAATCTACCATTGAACATATACATAGGGCATGGTAAAGCTGCAGAAATTAGTTTGTCTGTCATATCTATCATTTGGGTTAAATTCAAAATAAGTAAAACTTAGAATGTTTTTCCAAGTTCCAATCAGATTTAGGATTTTTTCTTCCAATAGCTGGCTGATAGTTAAAATAATTGTCCATTTAATTTTGGTTCATAAAAGTTATTAAGCTATTCTTTACTAGTAGGTAAAACAAGAATGAAAAACTATTCAAATCTATTTAGCAAAGAGGAACTTTGCTCTATAGAATTTATTGAAAGGCTTTATTTTTATATATATTTTTTCAAACATTAAGAATGCAGTATTCATATTAATATTTAAAAAAGATGATAAAGAAAATATTAGAAATCACAGACCTATCAGCCTTTTATCGGTTTTATACAAAATTTTTACCAAGATAATTACAACTAGTCTACAGAGAACCATGGATTTTTACCAAACAAGAGAACAAGCTGGATTTAAAAGTGGTTTTAGTACAGGATATCATATCCAGGGATTGAGAGAAGTTATAGAAAGGACAAATGAATATGAGTTGCCATTATGCTTTGGATTTCTAGATTACAAAAAGGCATTTGATTCTATAAACATTTCTTCAGTGATTAAAGCATTGGATCATCAAGGTATAGATCCAGGATGTTGTCATATTTTGAAGAATATTTATAAAAATGCAACAGCAACAATTAGATTACATAATGATACTAGGAAAGTCAACATTGAGAAGGGTGTAAGACAGGGTGACTCCATATCTTCAAAACTTTTTACAGCAGTGCTGCAAGAAGTATTTTGTGGATTAAAATGGAAAGCTAAAGGAGTGAAAGTAAATGGAGATTATTTAAGTCATTTAGATTTTTGAAGATAATGTAGTTATTTTTGCAAATAATGCCTTAGAGTTGCAGGAAATGTTGCAGGAGTTATCAGATGAAAGTAGGATTAAAAGATAAATGTTAAAAAGACTAAAATAATGTTCAATGGATTTTCTCAAAATATAAATATAAAGATTGATTATGATGAATTAGAAGAAGTTAACAGCTACAAATATCTTGATCAGATTATTAATACAGATGAAAACATAATGGATGAAATTAATCATAGAATTAAACTTAGTTGGAATGCTTTTGGTAGAAATATCTTGATACTAAAAGGAAATATGCCTATGTGTTTGATAAGGAAGGTTTTTAGCAAATGTGTTTTACCATTTCTTACTTATGTATCTGAGATTTGGACACTTAATAGAAGAGCAATACAGAGACTTCAGACCACTCAAAGAAGTATGGAGAGATGCATCTTAGGAGTAATAAGAAGAGATTGAAAATGCAATATATGGGTAAGAGAACAAACAGGTATTACTGACCCCATTGACTGAAGTGGAGTTAGGCTGGACATATTGCTAGAAGAGATGATAATAGATGGACAATTGAAATCTTAAACTGGATTCCAAAAGATTGTAAAAGACCCAGAAAGAGACCGCATGTGAGATGGATGAATGAAATCAGAAAGTGTGCTGGGGTGATGTGCAGAAGAGAAGCTAAAGATCGGAGATGGATTGAACTTGAAAAGACCATCCTGCAGTAGATTGATAGTGGTTGATGATGATGATTCAAACATTTGTAAAGTATTGACTGCTAAAGTATAAGAAAGCTCAACGGTCTTAAATATTTCACTGTAGGGAAAGAAAAAAATCCCATATTGTTTCACAGAAAAATTGTAAAGATTTACTAGGCAAGCCAATAACTAGATAATGAAGATTTTAATGTTTTTCTTGTGTAGCTAATAATAGATATTACCATTTATTGATTGACTATTGAGATAACTATAGGCTATTTTCCTGGCTAATAATAGATATTGCGATTTACTGATTGACTAGAGATAACTATAGGCTATCTTCCTGAAGAAAAAAAACCTAAGTCTATATGGATATTTTCATCTATCTAAAAAAAAAAAAAAACCTCCAAATTTTATTTGCATTTGATCAGTAGATTACGGATATGGTAAGATAGATAAACACTATTCAAACGTTAACACATTATGATAATATAAAAGATAATAGAACTATATATATAACTTATCATATTTATAATTATTACATTTTGAGGATTTTTATTCAAGCTCGACGATAAATTTAAAAAGTTAGAATCTTACTTGCGGGCATAAAAACTTGTTATTAGCCGAGAGGTCAGCGCAGTCGCCTTGCAAGCAAGTAGTTGATTGCAGATGGTTGTGGGTTCGCCTCCCGGTCGATGCTATGACATATGGAAAAAAAAACTGTTTAGGTTTGACTTAGGTCAACATCAAAAGTTTGGTTTAATCTTTGTATAGCAATAATTACTCTATTTTCCGTTAATATGCAAAATCATCTTGATATTTCCTCGATCACTAAAACAAAAATAAAATATTCAAGTTTTATTTTAAAATATTAACAGATTGTAAAATTTTAATTTAAAAAAAGTGTTTAATTTTAAATTAATCTTTAAAAAAAATTGATCATTAGTATTTATGTCTCTTGGAATACATAAAAACAAATTTTTATCAAAAATTCCAAGAGAGTAGAACATGTATATATATATATGGACGATTTATTGTTCGGGTGTCCGTAAAAAAAATTCGAGCATCGAAAGAGTCCAACCGCGACCACGCCATTCTAACTTTATAGGTTAAATGCTTAGGATTAAATTCAAAATAGTACTTTTTATAATTGCAATCAGTTTTTTTAAAGCAATATTTATTCTTGATTTGAATATAGGTTGTTCTTTTCAAAAATAAAGCATCCGGTTGCTAATTTCCTACATACTGTATATATATAATACAACGAACACTAAATAAATATCGAATTTAGAAGATCATATATATGAAATATTTTTAATATCAATTATTTTTAATCTTTTTTTTTATATTATTATTACTTCGTTACATATTTGTTTAACAGAAGGTTCTCTCTCTAAATAAAGTCATTAAATTTAATGAGGACGTGTAAGATTCAAATGCACTTCACCATAAAATTAGTCTCATCCGACTAACAAGCTATGATCGCCAACGAGCCAACTTTAATTTGTCGTTCAAATAAAGTTATTACTGTCATCAGACTTTATTATTTCTTTGAAAAACATTTGGAATAAATTTTTGATTTTATCTATAAATACTTCCTGATACTTATTAATTTTACAACTTTTGTGTTATCATTTAAGTAGACCACTCACATTTTAAAAAATTACGAGCAGTACAAATTTTATTAGAAAACTACTGTACTTAATTAATTAACGTAACTTTTGATTTTTTTTGTGAAGTTATGGAGATGTAGTTTTATGCTATACTTTTTATATGTACATTGAAATATAAATAACAAAATGCAAAGAGTTATGTTTTTATTCTTGTGCAATATGATTAGTATATACAAATTAGCGTGTGTGTATACATGTATATATTTTACACATATAAAATAAAGCCAAAACTCTCCATACAGTAGTGCCACCCTGTGCCAAACAGAGTAATCAATGGATGCTAGAAGGCTTGTACATAAAATTCCTATCTAGTGCCTACTCATCCAATATCCCCAGACTAGTTTCTGGCTTGTGGCTTGTGGGGATATTGGATGAGTAGGCACTAGATAGGGATTTTATGCATAAGCCTTCTGGCACCCATTGATTACTCTGTTTGGCACAGGGTGGCACTACTGTATGGAGAGTTTTGGCTTTGTTTACAACAATTATATGCTAGTATAGAGATAGTGATCATGTGATGTTTAGTGGTTTAACACCAATCCTGCCTAATAGGATAGTGGTGGCTATGGTTGTTTAAGAGCCAAAGACACCAAAATGTATGGGTGCTGAATTGAGTTCAGACCCATATGACAATATAAGCTATTGAGCTTAGATTGAAAATATTATTGTGTTTTCCAATTTCATTCTCATAGTTTTATAGTAAAGTAGAGTTAAAAGGTGGCTGCTGGAGGGTTGCATTAGATCCTAAGATCTAGGTGCAGTGCTCTCAGATCCAAGGCTCCTCACTGATGATGGCCACAAGCCAGAAACTAGGCTGGGGATATTGGATGAGTAGGCACTAGATAGGGATTTTATGCACAAGCCTTCTGGCATCCATTGATTACTCTGTTTGGTACAGGGTAGCACTTTTGTATGGAGAGTTTTGGCTTTGTTTACAACAACTATGTGCTAGTATAGAGATAGTGATCATGTGATGCTTAGTGGTTTAACATATAAAATAATGAATAATTAAAAATACGATTTGTTTAAACATTTATATATTTTCTCATGTGTCATAGCATCAGCCGGGAAGAGAACCCACTAACCTGGGACAACTGCTTGTAAAACAGCTGTCGCTGAGTTCTTGACCACCAATGCTTGACTAAACATTTATATATTTTGCACATATAAAATAATGAATAATTAAAAATACAATTTGTTTAAGTCGTTATTATATATTTCCTTTATTGTTAACAAAAATCTGAAATAAATGCTAGCATGATAATGCAGTTTTAGATAATAAAAATGTAAACTATTTCAAACCATCACCTCAATAATCAAATAGCTTATGATGTAAAAAATATTCTCTTATTTTATTGATACTTTTACTGAGAGAAGACCTCTAGCCACATAAGATCTTACTCCAGAGAAAACATCAAAACAATGCACTCAATGATTATGGAGATAATATGTCATTGTTTTCAAGTTTTGTGGCATTGAAAAATCTCTTTTGTTTTAAAATCTCTTTTAATTCTATGATGAATTATGTAATATTGTCTTATGATTAATGAATACATACAAAAACCAAATTAAAATAACAAATAAGAGCAGAAAAATTTATCAATTCAGAAAAGTTATGACACACATATATCTATATATGTGTGCGTGCGTGCGCGTTCTGTTAATGGATTAACTATTCACTCATGTGAATTAAGAAATTAATAGCAACAAAAAAGCAGCTTATTCTTAACATACCGTTGGACAATTTTATTGATCATCTTCACTGGATGGAAGTCTGTAGCTAGAATTGAAATGGCTGCAGACAGTTTATGATTAATCTATTCAGAAGTTTTATTGCAGTAAACTGTACCAGAGAAACCAGTATTTTATTAAGGGCTGTGAATAAGCATTTTTTTTAAAGACAAAATACAAATTTATAAATAAACAATATATATTTAAGTTTTGCTAATAAAACAAAAAAAAAGGCATATTTTCAATATTTAATGTTCATGTAACCATTTAAAATTTAATAAAAAAATATTTTATCAACTTTAACATCCGGGCAGGTGCTTTGAAGACTGAAGAAATCCAAGAAAAAGCATACTTTTTTTTTTTTATATGTCAAATGCGTTGACCGGGAAGTAAATCCGGGCCAATTGCTTGGAAGACAGCTATGCTAACCACTGAGCCACATTTTATATTTCCTAATTTGCAAGATATAGACAATGAAGATAATTTGAAGAAGAGAAAACATTTTGTATCATGTGTTAATTCAAAACATTATTTAATTAATAAAAACTCACCATATTAGAAATATATATTAATGTTATTTAGTTTACTATGAAAGCCAGATCAGTACTCAATTTAAATCCATGAAAATGCTTTTATACAGATAGTACGTACAAGTTATTAATTCAATGTTTTTCGTTTCATATATATATATTTAAAGTTCAATAAAACAAATTTATTAAAAATACTAATAACTAGAATCCAAGATTATTGAGAGGGAGGGGGATTTTTTTTTTTAGTGATTTTTGTTAATATGATTTATCAGAATTTTTTGTTTTTATTAGAATTTTTTGTTTTTATCAATTCCATGTTAATAAATTTCTCTAATTTTAAATTTAATTTGAACCACTTTGACCTTTCATAGTTTAAAACATTTTTTCTTCTCTCTTTTTAAAGCTGACTAAAGAAATTTAACTATCTGTAAGCTTATAAGAAGTAAAATACTGAAGTGGAAAAATATTTTTGTATCGCATATTAATTCAAATCTTTACTTAATTAATAAAAAAAAAAAACCGGAAATACAGGAAATAAATAGCAAGCACTGTTATAAGCTTAAAGTCTAACAATATGCGCACATATACATTAAATTGAATTAATTATAAGAGACTTAAACTCAGACTTTCAAGTTAGCTGCAACTATTCACTCCATCTTATACAGGTGATACTGACTACATACATGTGAAAAAGGTAAATGGTCTCCAATATACGCATTTCATGCTGAAACAGCACTCATCAGTAGATTCAGCTCACCATCTCACACACACATATATAATCAGTACTCAGTTTAGATTAAGATAGCAAATCTCCAATCTTTAATGGACAAGCTTCAATCTTCTCCATACTCCAACCCTTCAATCATCCATAGCAGTGAAAATCTGAAGATGGAATGATCAAAACCCTTGTTGATCCCAATATTACTATTATACCCATGTTGACTTTGTCACTCTGACCACTCACATATAGAACCTTAATACATTCATTTAAATATATTGAAGGGGGATGAGCAGAATACAGGCTGAATATATGATATTCAAATACAGGTATATTGTTTGTACTAAATTTAATGAAATTAAAAGGGACTTGAACTCAGACTTTCAAGCTCTCCACAGCCATTCACTCCATCTTATAGAACTGATACACATGACCACCTAAATGTGAAAAAGATATATGATCCCCAATATATGTATTTCATGCTGCAGACTTGGAGGGTGGAGAAGATTGAAGCTTGTCCATTAAAGTTTGAAGATTTGTTATCTTGATATACACTGAGCACTGATTGTGTATATGTGTGGGGGATGTTAACCTGGACCAAGTGATGAATGGTGAATTTAGCACAAAATATGTATATTGGAGATCATGGATCTTTTTCACATATATGTGGTTAGATGTATCAGTTGTATAAGATGGAGTGGATAGTTGTGGGAAGCTTGGAATTCTGAATTCAAATCCCTTATAATTACATTAAATTTAATATTGATAATATACATGTATTTAAATATTAAATTGAATTAAATGATTATTTTTAAGTAATTTACATGATAAAGCCAATAGACGCGGAGTTTTCTTTAACATTGTTTCACCATTATCAATAAAATTTAATAATCTGATCAATATACATGTAATAATTAATTTTTTCTAATTTATTGCCAATAATCTTTATTTTATTTTATTGAAAAGACATTAAACATTCCTTCAATATTTTTAGCATTCATTTTTTAGTCCCGATCTCTTGCTTTTATCTAGCAACATGTTATGAAGCTGTGGAGTATTATTTCATCAATAAGTCTAGCTATCTTCAGAAATTTTCCATTTATTTATATATTCATTTTAAAATTGCAGTAAAACATTTTGGAGAGATGAAATTAAGGTCTAAATTTTTAACTTAACCTATTTGGTATCTTCATGTTATCTAATTCAATGTCATGCAACCTTTTTATACTTTTTATCCCTATATTCAGACTGAAAAATTTTATGTAACCCATTATATGTTATTACCATCCTAATGTGACATATAAAGATAGTAATAATAAAAGTAATTTTACCACATTATAAATATATATCTTTATATTGTACTTCAATACATACAATTTTATATAAATTTGAAAAAAAAAACTGCATATTATACAACATGAGAACTTCCCAAAAATTAAAACAAGCAAAACACTCTATATGTATTGCCACTGAGTGCGAGCCAGAGTAATCAATGTATGCCAGAAGGCTTGTGCATAAAATCCCCATCTAGTGCCTACTCACCATCCCCAGACTAGTTTCTGGCTTGTGGTCTCAATCAGGGTGAAGCCTTGGATCTAAGAACACTGCACCAGATTAGTTTTTGGCATGTAGCATTCTTCAGTGAGGAGCCTGAGAGCACTGCACCAGACTAGTTTCAGGCTGGTGGCCTTCGTCAGTGAGGATCCTTGGATCTGAGATACATATAGAGAGTTTTGCCTGTTTTAATAACAGTTAAGTGCAAGCATAAGAAATGCTGATCATGTGATGTTTATTGACTTATTCCCAAAAATTCATGGTACCAAACAATTTTTTGTGACTTTTGAGGGGTCATGACCCACAGATTGTGCAACTCCAATCTAATTTTAGTACTATCTTTTGATATTCTTCAGAATTTGAAATTATATTGGATTTATTCTTTTATATTACAAAACTTAAAAGAACAAATGCTTTTTCATAGTCTACAGATCTAAAGCAATTAATACTCGTCAGAATTTTTATAATATTTGTTAATATTTGGGTGTGATCTACTGTCTTATAACTATTTTCAAATCAATTTGTTCCTTTGGAGGGTTCAACATTATTTGTAATTGACTTCTAATGATTTTAGTAGTCAGAAGACTGATAGGTCTGTAATTTTTAATATCTCTTTACTTCTTTTAAATATCAATATTACCACTACATTTTGATCAGTCTTTTGGTATATTTGTATCATTGTATGATTTGGTGCAGTGGTCAGGTGGTCGATCTGAAGCTCAAGATATATGGATTTTTTATTTTTGGCATTCAAGCTCCTTATAAATTCATACCATTTAATTTATATATATAGTATTGCCAACAATTTTTATTTATTTTTTTATGTTTCTTTTAAAATATTTATAATAATCTCATTATTTCTTGAAATTTTTCCATTCTTTATAGATTTAATTATGTGTTTAACCTCTTTACTTAACATAATTGAACTTTTAAAAAATATTGTCATAATTATAGGGTATACTTTGTTAAAATTATTTCATACTCTTTTTAATAAAAATGCCATTTTTTCTTTTTATTGATGGAGCAATTGTTTTTCACTATCAAAATATTTTATATTTTGAGACTCGTTTTCATCTAAAGCTTTTCTTACCATTTACTTTTTTTATACGTCAGAGCGTTGACCGGGAAGCGAACCCGTCATTCAGTCAGTCAGTTGGCAAGTCTGTTGATAAACAGATATAGATGGATAAATAGATAGACAGATAAACTGACGAATAGATGGACAGACAGACAGATAGCTAGGTAGATAGATAGATGGAGATAGATAGATGGAGAGATAGATGGATAGATAAATAGATAGATAGACAGGTAGAGAGATAGATAGATAGATAGATAGATAGATAGATAGATAGATAGATAGATAGATAGATAGATAGATAGATAGATAGGTAGGTAGGTAGGTAGGTAGGTAGGTAGGTAGGTGGGTGGGTGGGTGGGTGGGTAGGTAGGTAGATAGATAGATAGATAGATAGATAGATAGATAGATAGATAGATAGATAGATAGATAGATAGATAGATAGATAGATAGAAAGGCAGATAGATGAATAATTTTAAAAAGAAGTCTGCTAGCAGCTAAAAGAATTTTTGACTTAACTTTGAATTTTTAATGTAATAAAGCAGAGCAAATTTCTAAAATCTACTTTGTATGTTTTTTTAGAATCATGTGATTATTATTATGATAAAAAAACATAGGTTAGGCTGTTCATTAGAATACTTCAGTCGGTGTTTTGAGTTTTCTGTTTTCTCCCTTTTGCGCTAATCGCTAAGCCACCAACGCTTGACTTTTTTTTAAATATAATTTTACAAAATTCCAGATATTCACTTCTTCTAAATAGATCATTTTAGAATATTTTCAGTTTCTTTTTTTCTTGACCCATTGCCTTGTCTTTGTTAAAAATCTATTGATAAATTGCTATTATTTTTGTATCAATTATCTATGTAGCACTTCTTAATCAAATATCAGACATTTTCTCATTCATATTATTCAAGTCTGAGCTATATTCAAGACCTGTTACTATTTTAAAATAGGTTAGAAAATTTAGTTTAAATTTATTTGGAGAATATAAACTATTAGTAGTGCCTTTCTTGGGAGTTTTTTTCTTTCTCTCTAACATTCCATGTACATGTGCATTTTATCTTACTAATCAAAGACCATTTCCAGTGTCAAATATATTAAGCATATTGCAGATAATTTTGAGTAAATAAAATATAATTCAAGTCTATAATATCTTTGTTTGATATCCCGTGACCATTTCTGCATTGAAATTTTATCAAAAAAGAATTCCATAAATAAGATTTTTTTTAAATAAAAACTCTATGTGACTATGAAATATTTAGTCACCGTATTTTTTATTTTGTAATCAATTTCCTATTTAGCATTAAAATCTCTCATGTCTATTTAAAAAAATTGGTTTCATCAAAGGCATTTTATTGGATATAAACCTAAATTATATGTCTACTTTTGTTATCAGCCATTAAAATAAATAACTAAACGTCAACTCCATTTGATATGCTATTATTATTCTTTTATCTTTATTTATAATGAATCCATTTTCACTTCTATTTCTAATATTTGTGTCTTTATATTAGAATAAATGTCCATTTTTAAATTAAATATATCGGCATTTTTCTTTGAACTTCACAAAGTTAGACAATGTCCCATTCTGTATTAGACATTTATTTTAATTCATTCAGTTTTTTATTTTGAAAGTGATATATAATTGTAGATAGATAAATAAAAAAGTGTCCTTAGATGGCAGTTTAAATCCACAGTCAAGGAAATTCTTAGAAATATCTTATTTAAATCACTAATTGCTGCTTTGGTTATAGATTTTATAACTTTCAGAAAATGATGGTCATATTATATTTTTGTGTATGAAGATTGTATTCATATACACATATTTGTACTTCTTTATTAAAAAAACACTAATAACTTAAATCTCACTTGAAAACTATCAACCATCTGAGAAAAAATGGCCATGGTGTTTTCTTGGTTTTCAACTAAAAGGGAGAAACTAGAAAACTCAATACCCTGAACCTATGTTTGTTTATCATAAGAATAATCACATGACTATAATGACAAAAACATAGAAAATAGATTTTAGAAATTTTTCCTGCTTCATTACATTAAAAATTCAAAGTTAAGTTAAATATTCTTTTAGGTGGTACAGACCTCTTTTTAAAATTATCTATCTATCTATCTATCTATCTATCTATCTATCTATCTATCTATCTATCTATCTATCTATCTATCTATCTATCTATCTATCTATCTATCTATCTATCTATCTATCTATCTATCTATCTATCTATCTATCTATCTATCTATCTATCTATCTATCTATCTATCTATCTATCTATCTATCTATCTATCTATCTATCTATCTACCTACCTACCTACCTACCTATCTACCTACCTATCTACCTATCTACTTATCTATCTATCTATCTATCTATCTATCTATCTATCTATCTATCTATCTATCTATCTATCTATCTATCTATCTATCTATCTATCTATCTATCTATCTATCTATCTATCTATCTATCTATCTATCCAGCCAGCCAGCCAGCCATCTGTCTATTTATCCATCTATATCTATTTATCAACCAACTCGCCAACTGACTTACTGAGTGACTATGACCTATCTATCTGTCTACTTACCTATCTACCTACCTACTTACTTATCTACTTATTTAACTACCTATCTGCCTACTTACCTATCTACCTACCTACTTACTTATCTACTTATTTAACTATCTACCTGTCTACCTATCCTTCCATAACATCTATCTATCAATGGATTTATATAAAGAAAGGAGTTTATGGTTTAGAAAAACTGAATTAAACTTGGAGAGATCTTTATCTTGCAGAAAATTGAGAATTTGTTAAAAATGATAATATAAAGGAAATTAATATCATTAATTTAATTTTACTCTTGAACATAAAGTTGTGCTTAGATATTGTAAAAATGTAATTTTGATGGATAATTTTTATTTGTAATTGGGAAAGTAATAATTGATCTTAACTGAGAATTCATAATAAACATATTTGATAATGATATCAAACATATTTATGGTAGGTTGACTAGAAAATGATCTTGTTAAAACTTTTCCATAGTCAGCAGTAGAATTTAGTATTTCCCCCTTTAATTTGCCTTTTAGTAATGTCATAAAAATTGTATTAGTCAAGTATTTATAAATATATAAGGCTTTGTTCCAAATGGCTGGCCTATTATGTAAATGATATTTATACTGGTAAATCAAGTGAAAGAAAGACATACTGTAAATATAATAGAAAGAATTTATCCACAGAGTTGATTTTTATGAGAATGATGATGCTGTTTGATTGTCCTTAACTGTATGATGGTTGAGCAAAAACAGGCAAAACTTTCTATATGTATTGCCACTAATCAATGGATGCCAGAAGCCTTGTGATAGTGATCATGTGATGATGGTTGAGTGTAGTGATAGAGTGATATTGCATCCAGTTTTTTTCACTTTCATTACTCAAACTTCTTATGAATCCTCAAGCAATAAAACCACTTCATTATTGACTGAATTTAGTTCTTTGATGTCTTATAAATGTAATTTTACAAGTCTTAGGAGAATATGAAATTACATAGTTCATTATTGACTGAATTTAGTTCTTTGATGTCTTATAAATGTAATTTTACAAGTCTTAGGAGAATATGAAATTACATAGCATAAATTGATAAAAGTCTTCCTACTATAAATATAGTCAAAATAAGAGTCATAGATCACATGACCCAATTCTCTTAAGCTTGTAAAATATAAACCATGAGCATTGCCAATTGCTCAACAAGCTTTGTGATAAATGCTTAGCCAGAGAAAACATTTAAAATATCTCTGTCAGATCTCTCAGCCCCATATAGCTATTTGAGTTGGATAGCTGGGTTTGAAGCCATGTAGGTGTCTGAAAATTTCAGATTTTCCACTCAATAGATAACTTGTAGATAAATGCTGGCTTTGGATTGGTATTTTTAGATCTAGTGTCTGAAGATATCCTAGCACCTTTCCGAGGAATGCTAAAGAATGAAACCATGGTCAGAGGTTGGAGGGGGGGGAGAGGGGTTTTCCTGACAGAGATATGTTGAGCAATTGGCAATTTCTTCCTACTATAGTCTTTAGTACTTGGTATTTGGTAATTGTGCATAGGAATATTCCTTCCACTTTAGTTGAATGCATTGGATAATGATATTCTAGATAATTTGCATATGTTTCGTATGACTAAAAAAAGTGAAGCATTATCTAAGAAGCTGACCTTTTTCATGAGTGTGTGAATGACACATATGGATGAGAGTTTGGTTATTTGTTATCAAGTCATTGATTTTAAATGATTAATTATTTAAAGCCAAGTGTAACAAGAAAGTTTTAATAAACTGAATAAGCTTTTGAAGCAACAATATAAAATTTGCTATTCTTTTATAAGCTCAGATTTTACTATGCAGTTTAACTGAAGAATATTTGGATATTTAGTTTTAAACCATAAAAAATCACATGTCACCATTTCCTATGCTTGCTCACAACTGTTATTCAAACAGGCAAAACTCTCCATACTGTAGTGCCACTCAATGCAAGCCAGAGTAATCAATGGATGCCAGAAGGCTTGTACATAAAATCACTATCTAGTACATATCCAATATCCCCAGACTAGTTTCTGGCTTGTAGCCTTCGTTGGTGAGGAGCCTTGGATCTGAGAGCACTGCACTTGCTCATCCAATATCCCCAGACTAGTTTCTGGCTTGTGGCTTTGTCAGTGAGGAGACTTGGATCTGAGAGTACTGCACCTAGATCTTAGTCTGGGGATATTGGATGAGTAGGCACTCTTAAGATCTATGTGCAGTGCTCTCAGATCCAATGCTCCTCACTGATGAAGGGCCCAAGGCAGAAACTAGTTTGGGGATATTGAATGAGTACGCATTAGATAGGGATTTTATGCACAAGCCTTCTGGCATCCATTGATTACTCTGGCACTGAGTGGCACTACTGTATGGAGAGTTTTGCCTGTTTTAGATATTTAGTTTACAAGCAAGCACTTGATATTGTCTGCAATGCTGTCTTTAAATCAATACATGCATTTTATAGTAATATAAATTAATATTCACCACAAAAATTTTAATATGTTAGCATGTCTGGATCATAAATTATGATATGAAATGTGAGTGTTTTTCATATCTTAACCCCCAATGGAACAACATGCTAACATTAACTTTTGTTTATTAAAACTGTTACTAGAATATTTGAAATGATTCAAACTGTGTATGGCAGTAAAGCCATTAATTGGAAGAATGATTTCAAGTTGTTTGCAAGATTTCATGACGACCAGAAGAGTATTGAAGACAATTTCTGAAGGCATGAAATGTGTAATCCCATTTCATATCATAATTTATGATACAGATAGTAAATAGCTAAACTATGTCACTTCATGATGTGTTAATTTAAAGATGGAACTGTAGGATGGAGCTTGGAAAGAGAACAACATCAATCCACCATCTAAGTACAACAAAAAGATTTCCCTAGAGTAAATCTTGAAGCTGTCCCTAGTGAGAAAATATATAATTGGACAATTTTTCTATGATTGTTTATCACAACAGTACAATTTTAATGAGTGTTTTATTGCAAATGTTACAGCGAGATGATAAGAAATAATTTATTTTAAATAATTCAGCCAAGAATTTAAGTTAACTTGATAATGTGTAGAGTTTATGTTACAACTAATGCCATATTATTAAATTGAAATTTTTTTTTAGTATAGGATGGACATATAATAAATTAATATGTGGTTAATAGAATGTTATTGGCCATGAATGCAAAATGATTATATAAAAAAATATTTTGGCATAGCTATACATTCTTACAGATATATAAATGAGATATTTATTTTATATAGTGCTATGTTTTATAAACTGTAATAGTAATAATCAGCCATTAAGCTAATGCACATGTGCTTTGTGGATTTTTAATTATAAATGAATACTCTCACTTCCAAACACAAGATAAAGTCTTTGTAAAAAGATAGAAGATCCATCTATCCTTTTAATCCAAATGTTTATGTATGGGCAAATGCTTAAGATTTGACATACATAAACATTTGGGTTGAAAGGATAGATGGATTCATTCTATCTTTTCACAAAGACTTTATCTTGTGTTTGGAAGTGAGAGTATTCATTTATAGTTAAAAATCCACAAAGCGCATGTGCATTAGCTTAATAGCTAATTATTCTTACAAATAATATTACTTTCAGTGAAGTGATGTATTAGTTTTCTATTTTATTAAAATCATGATGAATACACACTTCACATAAACTCTTTTTATTTAATCAACTTTGGTGTTCTTAATTATTAAATTCTATTCTTAGTTTTATTCATTTCATTAATTTTATAATATTAAAGAGGCACTTGAAACAAGATATTTCTGGGAAAAATTTATATGCCATGTCAGTATATATATATACATTCATTTTCAAATGTTTTGATGATTCTTGTTAAAATTATCAACTTAAAAAAATTTTTTTTTTAATTTAAATTTTATATTGTTGTGCTTCTGTGGCTGTGAAAAACCAAAATATTAAATGTTTATATTTTTTCTGTTAGTTTCATTTTATCTTTTTTTTTTAAAAAGCAAATTCTTTATCTTTTTTTTTTTTTTACAATTATACACATTTAATCATGTTTGGGATACATTGCTTTTTGTTTAACCACATTTCATATATAATTATCATCATTATTATTTTCAACTATTATTGATACACTGAAGGGTGAAGCTCTTTCCAGGTTCAATCCAGCTTTTTTGATCTCTAGCCTCTCTTCTCCATAGCACATCAGCAATTTTCTTATTTCATCCATCCATGTCACATTTGGTCTCTTTCTAAGTCTTTTATAATCTTTTGGAAACTTTTCCAACAATATGTCCATCCCAACTCCATTTTAGTCTCTTAAATCTTTCAATGATGTCAGAACACCTGTTTAGTCTCTTATCTATATGCTTCATTTTTAACCTCTTCTTAACATATGTCTCTCCATACTTCTTTGAATAGTGTGAAGTCTCTGTATTGCTCTTTTGTTAAGTACCCAAGTCTCAGATCTGTAAGTAAGAACTGTTAACATATATTTATTAAAAACTTCCTTTTCAAACACGTACATATATAAGCACTCCAACCAAGTTTAATTCTATGATTAATTTCATCCATTATATTTACATCTGTAGTAATAATCTGGCAAAGGAATTTATAGTTGTTAACTTCTTCTAATTCATCATTATCAATGTTTATTTTCTTCTTTTGAGAAAATCCATTGAACATTACTTTAGTCTTTTTAACATTTACCTTTAATCCTACTTTCTTACTTTTATCTTATAACTCTTGCAACATTTCCTGAAGGTCTAAAGCATTATTTGAAAAACAACTACATCATCTGCAAAATCTAGATGACTTAAATAATCTTCTTCATATACAGTGAAGGTGTTTAATGTTTATAATGTTTGCAATATGGAAATATCTTAAGCTTCTAATTGTCATTCAGTTCTTGAGTCCATATTGTTAAAAATTAAAATCACATATCACATAAATATGATTGTTTTTATGCACAAAATAATTGTTTTTATACACTTTTATATAACGTATTCTGTTTTTTAGTCTGTCTGTCTGAATAAAATCTTGTAATTCAATTTTCAATTACTTCCTAATTTCTCATCTCATTAAAACTTTGCATACATAGAATTTCAAATAATTTTAGCAAAAAAAAAGTCTTTAATTTTATATGGGAATTGGTACTCTTTATAGTATTGACATCTAGTGGTATTAAATTGTATCTAAACTTTCTTCATTTCTAATTTTTGAAACTGTATAAAAATAAAAACGAAGAACTAAATATATTTATTTATTTTCTAATATCTGGAACTATATAAAACTAAAAAATTAAAATATAAACAACAAATTTAACATTTACATAAATGCACTAAAAAGTAAAGAATTAAATTTTCTTCAGCTTTCATTGTATTCTTGGGATCATGTGATCCAAAATAAAAGTGTGAGACATTCATGCTTAGAAATAGTATTAGTAAAAATAGGCAAAACTCTCTCCATACAGTAGTGCCACTCTAAGCAAGACAGAGTAATCAATGGATGCCAGAAGGCTTGTGCTTAAAATCCCTATCTAGTGCCTACTAATCCAATATCCCCAAACTAGTTTCTGGCTTATGGCCTTCGTCAGTGAGTATTAGTTACATTGAATATTTTTAAACATGAATATCTCATACTTTTACCTTTTGTCATATAATATCCAGAATATTATGAAAGTTAAAAAAAATATATTTTTTATTGTTTAGTACATTTATATAAATAAAAGTATTATTTAATTATTATTTTTTTATATTTTATTCTTTAAGGTTATCATTAACATGTAGAAAACTTGCTATCTTAATTTATGAATGCTTTACAAAAGCAAAAATGTTTCTTCATTATTTTCACAAAGTATAGAAGCAATTTCCAGATTTAGATCTAAAATATAAGTAAATTTTTATCAGTATAGTACAATGTAGTAGTTAAATACAAATCTCAAATATGTAAGTTGAGGCATTTGAACTTAGGTAGGATTTTTCAGACTATATTTGTCCTCCACTCCATCTCAAGCAACTGATACACGTGACCACATTCATGCAAAAAAGATAAATGATCCCTAATATATGTATTTCATGCAGAATCAGCACTCATCAGTTGAGTCAGATCATGATTTCCCACACATATATACAACCAGTGTTTAGTTTATATTAAGATAGCAATTCCTTAAATTTTACTGGACAGGGTTCTATATATGTGTGGGAGATTATGATCTGACCCAACTGATGAGTGATGGTTCTGCACAAAATACATTTATTAGGATTTTTTTTTTGTTTGCGTGTATGTGGTCACGTGTGTATCGGTTGCTTGAGATAGAATGGAAGACGAATATAGATTGAAAAATCCTAAGTTCATATCCTTATATATATATAAGAAACATTCAATATATTTGAAGAATTTGGTTAAATATATTACTGCAACCGAATGGAAAGAAAATTGATCCATATGTACTAATCATTAATTTACAATGATATATTTTACTGGTTTGTTATCTGATGTAAATTGATGGATTATTTTAAATGTTCAGACACAAGTTTTGGATTTGAATCTATTCCGTTTTTTTTCTTCTCATGTGTCATAGCATCAGCTGGGAAGCGAACCCGCTAACCCGGGACAACTGCTTGTAAAGCAACTGTCGCTGACCTCTCGACGACCAAATGCTTGACTTGAATCTATTCCGTTTTAATTATTATTTTTATCAAATTTTTGAATAATTATTTTTCAAAATTAAGAGTGTTTTCCTGTTTCTAATCTCTTTAAAATACACAAATAACGAGAATCTCATTTTCATGATGTTTGTGTTGAGGTTTTTTTCCTTAAAAAAAGATACACCTTCTGCGTATAATTTTGCCTTATAAAAATTTAATTAAAACTGAAATCTTAAAGAATTATTCAAAATGCTTTAGCAATAAATTATTTTATTATAATCTAGAAACATTTACACCATTTTTTTTTTTTATGTTTATAAAAATTCGTATTATCTGGTCACAATAAAACTAAGACTATTGGTAATAAAGGAGTGAAGATGAGCAAAATATCTTTGGTGATTATTCGGCATGATCCAGAAAACAGGGAGGAAACTAATGCATTAATATCCTTATCTCTTAAATCATTTGAAGTGACAAAAATTTGTTAATGCTAATCATTTTTCTGGTTTCCTTCTTACTCAGAAATCTGTCTAAAGTTTCTGAGTAAAGAGGAAACAAACTGGTTAATAAAAGAAGTTTTAAAAAAAAGTATAATTAAATAGAAGTTTGTGATTTTCTATCCATAGACATATAAATTATCAAATGTAATTTTTATCAGGGATAAATAGGATGAAACAAGTATAAGTAATTGGATAGAATCGTATATAATTAGAAAAATGTGACCGGCAATTGACGTT
Organism: Epiperipatus broadwayi; assembly: GCA_028023455.1. NCBI lineage: Eukaryota > Metazoa > Onychophora > Udeonychophora > Euonychophora > Peripatidae > Epiperipatus > Epiperipatus broadwayi. The sequence goes on from JAQFVV010006228.1 coordinate 6,565,482, forward strand.
ATCAGGTAACCGCAATTAAATCGCAGACATCAAACTACGATCACATGATTAGCTTGTTGATTGTAATTTAATTGTAGTTGCTTGGTAACGTCAATCGCTGTTCATCGTTCTCTAACATATAAACTATATATATGCACATATGTGTAATAACGATTGTGAAATACTAATCCTGTAAAAGACATGCCATAATAATTTTTTACAAATTAGATTTTCTGGAATAATTTAATAAATTTGTAAATAATCATGAATATTATATATTCTTTGCAGTCCATATTAGTTATTATTTATTTACATGACTGTTGGTATATATATATATATCATATCTAAGAAAAATTTTAGACTAAAGATCGAAACAAACGTTAAGAATGAGTTGATCTTTTGAATAAGATACAAAACAGCATCATATATAGGGTATATGAGCACAGACTTTCACATGACCCACCACTCCCCCTCCCTCTATCTCATAATACTGATACACTTGAACACATATATGTCGAAAAGATAAACAATCACCAATACACGTATTTCATGCTAAACCAGCAATCATCAGTTGGTCCAGATTATCTCCAAACATATATGCAATAAGTGCTCAGATATATATTTATATATATTAAGATAGCCAATCTTCATACTTTAACGGATAGGCTTCAATCCACTCCACACTGCAACTCTTCAACCATCCATTCAATCGAAAATCTGATGATGGAACGCTGAAAGGCCACCCTGAGGCTGAGATTCTCGTCACACCCATGTTGACCTAAAGTCAATCTGACCCCTCATGTACAGGACATAATCCATTTAATACATATACGAGGGATGGGCAGACATCTCTACTATGAAATAACTGAAATACAGTCTTATTACATACCTGTATCGATATATGTAATATATAGGATATATAAGCACAGATTTTCACATGACCCACCATCATCATATAACTGTTTTAGTTTACATTTAGCTCTGTACGAACAGCAATAATCCAATAATATCACATTGCCATAGACAGAAACTAGACTGAAGATCTTACTTGAGTATAGAGCAGAGTGATGAAGAGAATATTAATTCTGTTCATGTGAGGGCAAATTTTAACTCATAAATTAAAGAGATAAAAAGTTCATTGACTGCATAATGAGTTATATGAGTGTGAAATAAAAAGTAACCTAGAGAATCTTATAATATCCGTATACTTTTATATAAATAAATATTTAGCTGCAGCCAGCACAAATATATACACCATAACAAGTGCAGCATACATCAGCTGCGGCTAAATTTGCTTAAACATAATTCACATTCAATAAAATTTAGATGTTTGAAAGCCATAAAAGTTGAATAAATACTGTAAACAAGTTTTTATTATTACATGCATAAATTGTATGTAAATATTAATAAAGTTATGTATATAATAACATATATATATATTTAGTAGTATCAATGATATTTATCAATCTGTGTATGACTGCAAATGAAACCGCAGTTGTCTTTACCTTGCATTGCTATGTATTTAATGTTATATTAGTACAAAGTATAAAAATATTAAATAACTCCACATGGTTAAGAAATCCTGTACCGCCCTCTGTGAACTAATATATAAATACATTAGAGTTCGTATTTCAAAATAGCCAGCTCAAAATGATACCAACTCTAATGTATTTATATATTAATTCATAGAGGGCGGTAGTGGTTTTCTTAACAATGTGGGGGGATTTAATATTTATATATTTATTTCATTATAGCGTTATGCACTGGGATTATTTAAAAATATATACATATTTGAGTACGTGTTTGAAAATAAAAATATTGCTTTAGAAAACATATATATATAGCATAGATTGTCATTATAGTATGATTAGTAGGTATTGTTGATATTTGATATACTTGGAACTAGTGAATTAAAAATATATATACTGGGAGAGGATTAAGCTTATTATTTTTATGATGAATGTTGGTTTATATTCTTAAAATATATTGGTACAATTAAAATTGTATTGTTTATTTACCTATAGTATAATTTGCATTTCAATTACTGTTTGTCAAATATATTTAAAAGTAATTTTTACTCATTCACATATTTTTTTTTTTTCTCATGTGTCATAGCATCAGCCGGGAAGCAAACCCGCAACCCGGGACAACTGCTTGTAAAGCAGCTGTCGCTGACCTCTCGTATTGCAAATGAATCCACAATCATCTACATTTTATGTAATGTGAGTTTAATATTATAAACAAGCACAATATATATGTATAAATGTGGGTTAATACATTTGTACTTTGAAAATAATCAAAATCAGCTTAAAGTATTTATATATAAAGAATAGTCCTTTATTGTAATGGAATTGTTAAGTGTTTAAATCCTCAACCACATCTAGAGAAAGGGGAAAATATAACAATGTAATAATAATGGTCTATTATTTTGTTTTAAATAATGGTTTACAATCTTGAAGCATATATGTGCAATAATAAATCACACATAACAAATGTTTTCAAAATCCGGATTAATTTTTATTAAAACAGCAGTAAGCACATGCATTTGGAAATGGACTACAGAAAAACAAAACAAAGAAATGTGCAAATTTTTATTTCACCTTTATCAGCATTTTAAATCAGTGCTGACTTACAACAGTATGAAAGTTTATCTAAGTTTATTTGGATCCCTAACACAAATAAATTTTCGATAACCACCCAGTTCTTATCTTTATCATCCATCTTCTATGTATTTCTTTTCCAGGTATTTAAAATCTTTTGATTATCTTATTTTGTCTCTCTATTGCTATATCTTCTAGCAATGTATATCCATATGAATAATAATTAATCAACTAAATATCACATGATCACCATTCTTTATGCATACACAAGCTGTTTACACAGAAGCTAAACTTCTTATACAGTAGTGCCACTCAGTGCAAGCCAGAGTAATCAATGGATGCAAGGTTTGGATGAGTAGGCACTAGATAGGGATTTTATGCACGAACCTTCTTGCATCCATTGATTACTCTGGCTAGCACTGAGTGGCGCTATTATATGGAGAGTTTTGTCTCTGTATAAATAATCAACTAATTCTGTTATTAATGTCACTGATACTTATTTGTTATCTTATATAGTATTTAACCTTCAGTTTTCCCTTGTTAATCCTAATATTTATCTTCCTCATATCATTGTGTGCTCTGAAATCTTTGCAAGCTTTTCTGTTAAGTGTCTAAATCTCACATTCATTAGTTCATATATAATTTACTTATTTCCCCTTTTTTCAAGCATATATTTTTATATTCAAATTTAATTCTGTGATTAATTTAATTTATTATGTATCTATTTATAAAATATTAAGTTTTTAAACTTCTCTCATGATAATTATAATAAAATAAAATTAGGAGCGTGTGAAGCGCTAGAGAGAGAAGCTATAATGAGTACAAATTATAAAACTATAAAATAATCAGCAGCTTAGCGCTTTCGAGGCGAGTTGCCTCATATTCATAGCAATAATAATAAGTAGTGCAGAAATGAATGTTAATGACAATATGCAAAATACATGCAAATTTTTTACATAGCCCAGCATTTGGAGATGTCAAAGCAGGTGTCATGTCTGTTGATGGAGTTTTTAATTACCAGTAATAAAATATGCCTCTTTAATTTTTCACTTGCTGTCGTTTTCCTCTATGCACACTATTTTTGGGTTAAATGGTTCAAATGTATTACCAGTCTTTTTTGAATGTTCTAAAAAATATTGATGAATTGTCAGTATTTTTCTGTGCTCTATTGTATGTATATCTATGTTGAGCAGTTCTGTTAATTATACTGGCTTTGGTCTCATCACAGGAAATGGCTCAGCATCTAGGTTGAGGGCATGAGATGCTATAAATGACATGGGGTGTTTGAGTGGGGTCAATTTTGTCTTTGGGGTTGTTAATAAGACAATTAGTGCAGGGGAGTGTACAAAAACTGATTTTAAATTTGTTAGATAAGGCTTTAATCAGTTGGTTAGAGATTTTAGGGATGTGTGGGAGGGTAATATATGAAAGGTTGAGGTCTTTATTGTTGTTTGAAATTTTCTTGTAGAATTGTTTAATTTTGTTAATAATGGTATTGTGTTTGAAGCCTGCCTATAGTAAATCCTTGGTGTAGAGATAGATGTCTTTTCTGTCTGATTCAAATTTGCATAATTGCATATTTCTATATAAGAATGCATTTAGGCGTGCGATTTTGTGAGAGCATGGAGAATTGGAATTAGGGTGGATAAAGCCTCTGATTTTGAGAAGCTTTATAATCATGGAGTAATTTATGGTTCTTTCTATTCGAAGTAGCCATAGGTCCAGATATGTAAAACTCTTAGAGTCATCTTCAGCTGTAGAATTGATGGTTAAATTGGTGTGTTGTTGGATTTCTTGTATAATGCATGTGATGGTATGTTTAGTGGCTATGAATATGTTGTCTCCATACCGTGTATATATAATATCAAGGAAGACAGCTTGATGTTTCAGTATGATTTGTTTTTCAAAGTAATTTAGGAGGATGCTGGTGACAATTCCGCTAAGAGGCAGACCGATCGGCCAACTGTTTTTCATGGTATACCATTTGTCTTCAAATTTGTATATATGTGTTGTCCATCCAAGATAAAAATGACACAATGAAGTTAATGCGGTTGGTTAAGACATGGATGTTTATGAGTTCATGATGGACAGCCTGAATAGATTGTTTTCTATCAGTGGATCTATATAGTTCCTTAATGTTGAGAGCAGCCATGCAGAAGTTGTCATTGATGATGGCATCCTTGATCTTGTTTACAAATTGAAATGAAGAATTAATGGAGTAAGTTCCAAAGCCCAAGCTATCAACCAGCAATTCATTAACAAACTTAGCTGTTTTGAAATAATGGACTTCCCTGAAATCCATCATTAGATGAAGAGATTCTCCAGGTTTATGCAGCTTTGAGTTGGCAAATATTCTTGGGGCTTTAGTGGAAGAAGAGTAAACTCGTAATATTCTGAGCTAGAGATGTCTTTATTTTTGTGAGGGTGGAGAACAGCGGATAGTATCTATTTATATTAATAATTATATTAATAATTTATCCAGTATAAATATATTTTAGCTTATTCTGATTTTTATTTACATTTTTTTAAAAACTCCTTTAATACCATATATCCTTTTTTTTTTTTTTTAGTATTTATCAAATTGTAATTATATCATCTACAAAATCTTTCAATTTATTATATATTTTTTTCTTTTTTTAATCTACAATTTTTTTTAGAAAATGTGATGATATTCCGCTGTACTTCTTTATCAGTGTCAATCTTGCTAATATCATCATATATTCTAGGCACTGTTTTGTATTTTGATAATTGTTTTTCCTTACTTTGATAGTATTTTAGATCTATGCACTTTTATTCCAAAACATTTAATTTTAGCAGAAATGCTCGTAGAATTAAATACCTTTTTATTCTAAAATAACTTTATTAAAGTAAATAATATATGTTTACAAATGATACAATTGGATAAGAATAAATATTACATTTGAACTATAGGCTTAATTAATAATTAACTGATAACATAATGATAAATAAGACATAACTTAATGAATAAATACATGATAATTTGGTCACCAAGGACCTTATCTAGGAAACTGAAAAAGTTTCCTCGTATAGAAATTTTGTAGATAAGATTCTGTCTCTAAGTTTTTTAAGGGTTTGTAGGAAATAAGAATCAACATCTGGGAATGGCCGAGTGAATTGTCTCTTACATCTGGCCAACCATACAGAGAACGTTTATCCATTTGCAGTTTAACTTTCTTAATATACTGACATTTCATCATCAAACACATCTGCAGTCCTTTATATTCTTTCAAGCAAATCATATTAAAATTTTTCAGCTTCTGTTTAAATTCCAAAATGCCAGTTCTCATGAATTTCCCTATGGAATCACATTAAATTTATTGCAATTAATTTTCTTAATAATTTCATCACCAATATGACTATCACCAGGAATAATTGCAAATGGATTTTGAACTGTTTCAATTCCAAATTATAATCATAATCACCCCAAGTACTGCCGACATATCTAGCTCCATGACTTAAAATGTATTTCTAAATCAAATGTATCTTTTGATCTGACAAATTGACAAAATTCATACCATTATCAGTTTGTGAATACTGCTTATTAAATAAAAAATCAATTTTATTTCCAAATTTATTATGTAATTTAAGTTCATTTCACAAACAATTTTATATTCATCCCAAGCACATTGTTCATCTAAAATAGTTAATTACTGTTATATTTATTTTTATTATTATTATAATAGTTACAGGGAATATCAGGGGTCATAAGCAACCTCATTTAATGAATTAAATTTATTTAATATCATATATAAAAATAATGAATACAACGAGCATAAGAAATCCGCAAAAACAAAGACTATAAGTTCACCAGCATTACAAAAAAGTAATAATAATCATTGATCAAAAAATAAAAATCAACAAGTTTTGTGACTGGATTTGAAAGTGGTTCACTATAGACCAGGCTAATTATTTAGCCTCTGCCAAACTTAGGGCAGTGATACAAACAATAATTTGTCTGCACAAACCCAAGTGATAATCCATAAGAATACAACAATTGAAAAAAGATAATAATACGATACAAAAACATGCTGATCATCATCAGGTCAGTTAGTAGCATTAATGTACTGGCCAAATTATAATCATAATTTCTAATTAAAAATGAAATAAAATATAGTGCATGGACTTTAAAGGATAATTCTTTGTACCATCTAGCATTAGAGAAGTAATGAAATCATCATCAATGGGGTGTCCATAACACTAAACATAAACTCCAGTCTATATAACTAACCACTATGCACAAATCCAGATCATCATCAAGAGCTCTATAACCATTACTGTGAACATGTGATAATACCAACGTACAATAATTTATAATATTTTAAATAAATTCACTGGAATAACTTAATGAAATATAAATTTATTAATTAGAAACAATAATGATAAAATGAAATGAAAATCTGTTAAGTATGCTATAAATATAAAGTTGGCATTCTGATTTTGATTCAAATAAAAAGAAAAAGGTATCATCTTGTGATTTACAAATACCTCAATAAGTTTACATAAAATACCTATATATATCAGCACACAGATGCATGGTATAAGAATATAAAATTAACATATTAGAATTGTCAAAAACTAACAAAAAAAATCAATTCATTTTAATAATACACAAATGATTAATTTTAACATATATGTGCATGTGCATAGAAATGAGTACACACAGTGATTTATATTCTAGGATATTTCATTTGTTAAAAAATAATAAACTTATTAAACCATATTATATTTTGGCAAGACAATTTGTTGTTGAAAATAGACATAAAGTTCACATGTGTGTATATTTAAAAAATTGAGTTTATCTTATTTTTTTAATTTCAAAAATAAAATACAAGCTAGAAATGAATCCTCTGTTTTTAAGCAAAAACTTATTTTCTTTTAAAACTTGTAATTTAAAGAATTTAATTGCAAAGTATTTAAAATAATATTGTTCTCAATATATAACACATTCTACTCACCAGCTGTACACACTTTATATATATATTTGATTGGTAATAATCACATGCTTATGCTTCTGTGCATATAGTTTAATCAGCATACATATAAAAATCATAGCATGGTAATCCTTCCAGCTATTTGATGGAATTTCTTTGTAAGTTGGTCCATTATTATCATGTCCATAATAGAGTATTATAAAGTCTCACTGACATTTCCAGGAAAGATATACTTCAGGTAATTGTTGACATTTAATCATTATAATTCAATAGACTTCAAGCATATTGTCTAGTACACAATATATATAGGCTATGAACCACATAAAAGCTCAGACTTGTTTCCATGTGAATTTAAACTCTACTTTTGTTGCTCTAGCAGTAGCAGATGGATACACTGCCTCTTACCTTCTGTTATAATTTTATAATCATACTGCTGTAAAACTTATACATCTCCTGAATAATTCAAATCTACCTTTTTATAGTATATCATGGAATTAAAAAAAGCAATTAAGTAAATTCTTTCATTATCTTGACTGAAAAAAATTAATGACTCTTTTCAGTTTACCATAATCCTTTCAAAAACAACTTTGTAGCATTTTATCAAAGTGATTAATTTAAAAAAATATTAATCTAATTATAATAGATAGTGGAATTTTACAATTACCAGCTATTACAATTACCAGTACATCTATTATAACATAAAAACATGCTTGTTTTAGATTTCAAAATCAGAATTAATCAAATATTAATGAGAACTTTTTAAATGTTTAATTTATAATAATTTTTAAGTAAGAAAATTATTATTTAACTGTTAACCATTATTCCAATGTAATATAATAAAGATCTAAAAAAAATTGTTTGTCTTCATTTCTACTTTGCCTTTCAACTTTATATCTATATGTACACACACTATATTGTTGTATGCCATGAGATACATAATCATCTCAAAATGCATATAAGAAAAAACTATAATTAGACAAAGATTATTATAAACAATATAATGGAATTAAAAACTAGGAAAAGAAATATATGATTTATAGGGAAGATTAAAAAAACGAACATCTATCTTAACTGATGAGTCATTATTTGGCATTTTACATGTAAACATTACTAATTTCAATAGCATGTAATAACTTACTACTGCCTTGAATGTGTAATGTTTAAGATTATAATCATATCATGAACATTCTTGTTCCAAATATACTACTCATAATTATTTTTGTAAGCAGTCTCATAATGAGGCATTTCAATAAACTTGCAAATAATTTTACTTTTCATTTTTAAAATAATATATGAAACATTAAGCTGGCTTAGTTAAATTGTGAACTAAGATCATCATTAATAATAAGTTTCAGCCTTTTTGGATATCAATATTCATTTATTTATAATATATACAGTTGGAAGGTCAGATAAAAGAGGAATTCTTCTTTTATCAAACTGAATCAATGGACATTGATAAATGAAAAGTAAAATTATTTGCAAGTTTATTCAAATGTCTCATTATGAGAATGCCTGCAAACATAATTCTTAGTAACATATTTGGAATGAGAATATTCTATGATATGATTACATGTAAACATAGGTGTTAAACCATATAGCTAACTAGTTATTGCAGTAATCTGAAATCCATTTGCATTCAATTTGTAATGTTTCCTAGGAAACAGATTTTATAATATTCTATTGGTTTAAGAATGAGGACTGTGATAATTTAAAACACATACCTAAATATAAATTTATTTAAACACACATTGATTACCTAAATAATATTTACTAAGGCTGCAAACCTCAAGAATATGCGTGTGAGCTTGTGGTTAAGACCTGTAGAGGTCCCTACCTTTGCATTTTATGTGCATATCCTTGAGGTTTACAGCCTTAGTAAATATTACATACCTAAATATGTAATTTCTAGGAAGGATATAAGATTAGTAGAACTTGATCTATGGTTAAAACTAAGAATGGAAAATATTAAAGATTAGAAACACAATTCAGATTGAAAAAAACTGAAGTAAATACTGTTGATGATTTTTTTTATATATACAACATTTTTGAATGATTCTAAAGCAGAAAATTTCTAACAGATTAATAACTTGACTGAAAAAACATATCTTAGAAAACAAATTATGCTGGCTAAGCAACTGTTGATTTTTTTTAAGAAAAAAAAAAAGATTAATGTTGGTAAAACAAAGAAAATTTTCATATATATATATCTTAATGATATACAGAGTTCATTAGAGTTTATAATGTAGTTCTAAATATTGAGATTCTAAATGAAATATGTTTAGGGATGGTAAACAATGGCAAATAACCACTGATGGTGATCAATCGTTATTGCTTGGGTGTCATGCTTTAATGCTGTGATTTTCTCAACTCGTTTGAGATGATATACGTACACACATTATATGTATAGAGATTAGTTATAGATGTATAATTTTGTTTTTCCTATATTATAAATTCTACTCCTATTATTCAGCTGTTATTGAAAGTATAAGTTTTATTCATTCTTGAATGTTGTTTTTTTTTTTTTAATAAATTCTTTGAGGTATATTCATAAACAATACAATTGTTTTAATCTGCCAAGATTTCTTCAAGTTTTATTTCATATTGAAAAAGTATGTTATTCAATTATATATAAAATGTTTTTTTTTCCTAATTTAAAGTTACGTAATTACACTGGCTTATAGTTTTATGATTTTTTTTTTTTTTTAGGTTTACAACTGAAAATTTGCAACAATGATTGTGATTGATCCAGCTTTTGTGGATGCGGGTCAAAAGTCAGGATTGGAAGTATGGAGAGTAGAGGTTGGTTGTTTTTTTTTGTAAAAAATTGTTTTGCTTTTCAAACAGCTGATAAGACTTAAAGGTGCAATATTGGCTTGCTTTACATTTTATTGAAAGGTCGTAAGTTTTTAAAATGTTGACGTATCAATATCGGCTGATTATTGCAGATTATTAATGGTTTAATATTCTGATGTCTGTGTAAAAAAAACCCAAATACAATGAAATAAAAACTAGAAAAAAATAAAATCAAATGCAAATTAATAAATTATTTGAAATGCTTAGTTTTTGATATTTATTTTTTGTAATATTATTGAATCAAAATTGAATATTTGATCGCTTTTGAGCAATCTTACTTCATTTCCAATTAATTGCTTGCTATCAAAAAAGTTTTTGATATTTATTAACATATTTTAAAATGTTTTGTGAAGTCGAGGCCGATTTATGGCTGTGACATCAATTATTGCCGTTAATCCTTAAAAGATATTAGTAATAACAATAATAATAAAAAAGAAAATCAAATGTTAAGATTCCGATCCTTCTAATAAAGAATTGTTTGAGAAAAGAAAGTAAACTTCAGAATAGATTTAAGTATATAATAAGAGGTAATCAATCCCTGAAAATGATTGCATTTAGATATGATACCTAAGATTTGCGATATCTCACTTATTGTGAGGCCATGTGGATTATACTACAGTGTTATAGACCAAATTATAGCTCACCAGCTATATTCAACTTGAAAAATAGATTTTAACCAACCACTCCTTATGAAAGAAATTATATATATGAAATAATTATTGGCGGATAATGCAATATACACACACGTGTATAAATAATATTCTCAGTATTTATTTTTTACAATTTTAATGGAAATAAGAAATTATTATTACAAATAAAATTATTATCTATTATATTTGTATAATACACATAAGCATTTGAATAGTTTTTTTTTTTCAATAGACCAATCTGTTCACAACTAATTCAAATTCACTAGTAACATTTTTGAAAATAAATTCTCATCTAATTATAAAAATCCTCAATCTTATATCCAATAGCTATGAGCTTCACAATTCAAACATTAAGTTCAAATAGATGACATTTCATTCTGTCAATCAGTTTTTTTTTTTTAAATTTGAATAAAACAAGGTTTAATATTTAAATAAAACGGTGTAATTTTAATTTCTAGATATTAAAAGATTTTTTTAAAAGTCGAATAACTATTTAACTAAAACACTTTTTCTTTGCAATTTGTTATTAAAATATTTAAATTCCAGAAATGTCACATGATGTACAAAAAAAAAACGGATGCTGTGTGCCAAGTAACCTCTACTCATTAAACTATTTCTTTTATAACAATAGTAATAAACATTCATCTTTCATATATAGCAAAATCATAGCTGTGTTTAAATAATATAATTTGAAGTAACATTAATGTCACAAGATATGCTGTTAATTAAAATAAGTTATAAAAAAACATCACATTAACTAATAATTTTTATTGGTCATTCATTAGACTAGAGATTATCCACTTAATAATATTTCTGTAGTGTAATTTTCACTACACCGTTCTCACATAAAGTAGGGACTATTTTCTATCTGCTTTTAACATCTTGTGAAGAGATATAGTGAAAATTACATTACAAAAATATGACATCATATAAACATTTTGTGTATGTAGTCAAAATAAGAATCATGGATCACATGACCCTATCTCTTAAGCTTGTAAGTATAAACAATGAGGATTGCCAATTCCACTACAAGCTTTGTGATAAATGCTTAGCCAGAGCCAGCACTTAAAATATCTCTGTCAGGATCCCCCCCCCAACCCCTGACTATGGTTTCATGCTTTGGCACTCCTCAGAGGTGTCAGGGTAGGTTCAGACACTAGGTCAGGGGTTTGGGGGAGGTTCCTAACAGAGATATTTTAAGTGCTGGCTCTGGCTAAGCATTTATCACAAAGCTTGTAGAGGAATTGGCAATTTTGTGTATGTGTTTTTGTGAATATGGTTGATAAAAATATACAATTAATAAATGAGTTATTTAATTTTTTTGGCTTTGAGTTCCAAATTTTATTCACACTTTGAAGTGCTTTTTGAAATTTGTTTTCTCAAACTACCATTTATTAGAAATTTATCAATGTGGGGCTTTTCCAAATAAGTTTGAGAATCCTTGCTGAAGATGTAATGGAATAATAGAAGATACGTTGATTCGATTTTTTGAAAATATATACAAGATAGTAAATAATTTTCAATTAAATAGTATATTTAAAATGGTCTTCTATATATAAAATAAAATTGTACACACAATAATGATAGCGAAATAGTAAAAATAAACTGTTAAAAGAGTAGCAAGCAATGATAAACTACTATCAATAATGCTCAACTATCATTATTTGATTATAGTAAAACTTATTTTTATAATATGATTGCTTTAGGCTAGAAATATTCAATTGTATAGCAAGTAAGAATTTAGTCATAATCTTCTATAATATTTTTTTCCTAAAGGCAAGTTAAGTAATAAGTAGATATTAAATCTGAATCCACAATGCACTGATTATCACTGATGGTATTTTTCATAGTTTATTTTATTAACCCAGTTTAGTTTAGCAGTCTCACACTTTCAAACTTCAATGAAAATGATTGAACAATTAGTTACTTGGAACATTATGTGATATTTGGAGTTTCAGTATCAGGAACTCTTGATACCGTAATTCTTTGATTAGTGAGTTTTCTTATTTTGAACTTTATTTTTTAAAAAATGATCTTATTATAATAAAATAAATATTTTAGTCAATAGTTACTAATTTCTTACTATGTCCAGTGAAAAAATGGCTGGTTCTTACTCTAAATTACCTGCAGATCTTATCTCTGAATCAAAACTGTGTGATGCATAGTTTAACCATTCCCAATTTAAAATGCTCATATGTTTAGATCACAAATGATGACATGAAATGTGGTGTATTTTGTATCTTTGTAAATCATCTTTAATGCTCTACTTGCTATAATGAAACTTTGCCAATGACCTGAAAACGTTTTCAAACACAGTTTGAATAATTTACATATTTTAATGATAGTTTTTCCAAATTAAATATAAAATTTAATGTTAGCATATTGCTCTATCACATTTTATATCATAAGTCCTGATTAGGCATGCTAGCACTTTAAACTTTTAGTGGTGAGTAGTTAAACTACATATATATGTATTGATACAGAGATGATATTGCAGACAGCTTGGAGAATATCATACCTCATTTTGCCTTCAAATAATGGATTTGTCCAGATTTCATTATATCTAGATCAGACTAAACCTTTATTGCCATAAATCTTTGCATATAGAGATAGATAATGCATAGCCAATGGCAAGAATTGGCCACCAGGTGATGGTGCTCACTGAATCTGAATGTTTTTATTAAAGATCTGCAATAAATAGTCAAACCTTTTGAAGATAGATAGAATCAGAGAACAACTGGGCTGAAAGGCAGAATCTATATTCTCCTAAGAACTACTGTCACAAAGCTAAAATACAGAATCCTGTTTCTCTCCAACTATGGTCACATACCTGAATGGCTATACATATGTTCTCAGAGAACTGTCACAAATCGAAAGACAGAATACATAGCTCTCCATACACATTCTGAGAGAACTACTGTCACAAAGCTGAAAGACAGAATCTCTATCTTCAAACAATAGCTATAAAAGCTAAATGGTTGATGTAGCAAGGCAAGTCCATGTTCAGGATTGGAAACTACTAGAACCAAACTATGACACAAGACAAGCCTGCAAATATAGCTGGAAGTGTAACCAGAATTACTTACAAGACAGGTTGCCAAATACTGCTGGAAATAATAGGAAAGTTATAAGCGCAATTGCGGTCCCTTCTTCTGTAGTTCATTCTAGAACTAGGAGCTATACTTCACCAAATGGTAACAGGAAAAGTATAGCCATTGTAAAATATATTTTAAATATGAGTATATTTATTTTCATATTCATTAATGAATATATTAGAAACATATTTACATGTGTTTATGATTATATATCAATTTATGTATAAACACAACAGAGAGACAACCAGTCATCAGTCATTTTTCATTCGAATCCACTATAAACAATTTGAACATTACATCTATTTAATAGGTGTGACTGAAATTTGATATAATTTAGTAGCTGGAAAAGGACATAATATACTTTCCAATGCATCAGTGCTAATGAATCTGTTTTTATAATGAATAATTATTAAAATGATTTACATTTTTTTCACATAAATATATTACATTTTATGTGAAAAACGTTTGAATACAGTGCATATACAATTTCAGTATATAATGAACTGAGAGTTATGTCAAAAAAAATTGATGGATGCTCGTAAAAAAATTTTTTTTTTAATAATTAATGACTGCTTTGTGAAACCTCATATCATTTATATAATATTTTATTAGAGGTTCAATATTCACATGTGATTTCAATTACGTTAAATATTTAAAATTAGATGCTTAAAAACAACTACAAATAAAAAAAGTCACATACCACAATTTATTGCTTTTAAAATATTGCTTGTTATTATTAATTTATGTCAGTAAAAAAAAAAACCAAACATGCATTTTATATCCTTTGACAAAAACGGTTTATAGCACACTCATCTTAGTTTAGAAGTTATTTATATCCATACAATTTAAATTTAATATAATAATTTATGAATTTCAAATTTAAAAAAAAAATCGTTCCTCCTATAAAAACAAAATGGCTGATGATTCATGTGATCTCCAGTCTCCCTTCAAACAGGAGCATAAAATAGGTCAATAATTAAATAGATTAATATTGAAGTTTCATTGAATATTAAGGCTTAATGTGAGCAAGCTAATGTTACAAAATACATGGTTTTAATGGTTAACAATAAAAATACATGTATAAAGGAAATGATAAATTAACATACCAATGTGATAATAATAAAAAAAAAGTTCCAAGTGTGTAAATGCTTTAAAAAAGAAATTATTAAAACAACGAATAAGAATTAAAAATTTATTATATTCGTTAATAATAAAGTTAAAACAAGTATAGTAATTATTAAATTCAAATAATTGAGATATTTGAGAGACAAAGGATTAAAATCTACAATTTTTAAAAAAATCAAGCTGAAGAAATATATAAATAAAAAAATTTAAGAAGTATTTAAAAATGTAAAAAGACAAGAGAAGGTAAATTTTAGTTTGCATATGAATGACGTAAAGGCTTAATTAAATGTTAACAGTGTTATATATATAAATAAAGATAAAATATCTTATGGAGAATAATACGAGATTATATATATTTTTTTTCTCATGTGTCATAGCATCAGCCGGGAAGCGAACCCGCTAACCCGGGACAACGGATTGCAAAGCTGCTGTCGCTGACCTCTCAACCACCAATGCTTGACGAGATTTAAAAAAAAAAAAAAAGATTAATAATAATAAAAAAGGTCTGTAATCTTTATTTAACATTTAAACAAGTTACTGTTAATAATGTATACTTTTTATGGTAATTGTTTTTAGAACATAGCTATTCACTTTGAAGAATAAAATGGAGGTTCTCTTGCAAGGTTTAATTCAATAGAGAATGATGATCCAAGAGCTGACCATTCCTGGGGTGGTTCTCAGTAAAGTAAAATAATAATAAAATAATTGTTTGATTAATAAAATGGGGCAGCTGGGTTCAATTTATCAATTGGGCATATCATTTGCTATTCTGAGGAAATAACTGCATGATAATTATAATAAAAGTGGAAATAAATTTAAAAAATAAAAATCAAGAGTGTAGAAAATGCAGTGCATCTTGAAACGGAATGGCAGAGAAATTGGGGATTGTAGATCTATTTCTAGTTTTCAAGAAATATTTTTTCTTCTCATAAGAAATATTGCATAAGAAGTGAAACTGGTTAGACCCATAAATATTATGTGAATAATATGTTTGACAAATTGTGTGCAGCTTCATTAAATTGACTAAATCACACGCACATATTAAAATCATATTAGCATTTTAAGATTAAATGCTGCTCAAGCACTAAAGAGGAAAAGTGAGATTTTTCACATTTCTTAAAACTGAGTCAAGGATCTTTGCTATTTGTGTCTTCAATTTTCATCACTATTCTAAATCACTTAGGATAACAATGTGTTTAAATAATTTTTTTCTAAAACGATACATTAATCAAATGAATAAACAGACAAAAATCTTATTACTAGCACAATGAGGCCTGCAGGTCATCATGTGACATAGCATTGAAAAGTAAAATCTTTAATGACATTCTAATATGCATGTTAGATTCTTTCATATCATGAATAGCTTGTATGACTTCATGTGTAATGGCTCTTAATTCCTTTTAATTTTATCACAGTAAAATAAAATTCATATAAATACATTTATTGATATTATATTTAACTCTCTAACTTATTAGCACAATATTTGGTTTGAGATTATCCTTACTCAACAAAAAAACATTGATGGCTTAATTTCCTTCTGATTAAAATATTATATTTAGAGGTTTTCATCATCTTTCTAATCCATAAACATTTTTCTATTGAATTATTGACCCACATAATATCTATAGTGTTTGATCATTTTTGGTCATAACATTTTAAATTTCTGTTAATGTTAAAGTTAAATTTTATATTCTTCTATCATCATAGTTCAAAGGTACTGTGGTATTAGAGCTGCAACATAAAGAATTATAATCGTTTGATCATTAAATTAATTAGGTTATTAAATCAAAAACATATTTTAAAATCTACATTAAAAAAAAAACAATTTAACAAAAAAAATACGAAAGGCATTAATGTGAAGAATAGTTAAAATCCGTGTTTGAATCAAATTGAGTGTGTGTTTGCACGTGCATATTCTGCATAATCTATTTTAATACATTGTACAGGCTTACACCTGCATTTATATATGTAATATATATGGGATTTGAACTCAGACTTTCACACGACATATAACTCTCAGTGCCATCTTATATTGTTGACTCACCTGATCACACACATGTTGAAAAGATAAATAAACCAGCACTCATTAAAGTATGAAGATTGGTTATCTTAATATAAAGCTCTCATCAGTTAGTTCAGATTACCATCTCCACACATATATCTCAGCTTTATATTAAGATAACCAATCTTCATACTTTAATGAGTGCTGGTTTAGCACGAAATGCGAATATTGGTGATTATTTATCTTTTCAACATGTGTGTGATCAGGTGAGTCAACAATATAAGATGGCACTGAGAGTTATAGGTCGTGTGAAAGTCCGAGTTCGAATCCCGCATATATTACATATATAAATGCAGGTGTAAGCCTGTACAATGTATTAAAATAGATTATGCAGAATATGCACGTGCAAACACACACTCAATTTGATTCAAACACGCATTTTAACTATTCTTCACATTAATGCTTTTCGTATTTCTTTTGTTAAATTGCTTTTTTTTTAATGTAGATTTTAAAATATGTGTTTGATTTAATAACATAATTAATTTAATGATTAAAAGATTATAATTCATGTCGCAGCTCTAATACCACAGTACCGTTCAAATTTTTCCATTTTCTTTGGTATAAAATCCAACATTCACAAATATATATTGTTTTTGAAAAGACTAATCCTTCATCAATTTTATCTTCTGTTTTTATTGAAATATTTTTGATTTACAACATTAGAATTATGAACCAGACACTATCTGTGGCAGTGACACTGCACTGCTTAATTAATGCCAGGAATCTGTTTCTAATTTTAAGTGGTAGAGACTGCTATCTTATATAATAATGGGAGATGTTGGCTCCAGTAGAATTGTATCACAGAAGCAGCATTCAAAGAATTGTATCATAGAATTTCATAAAGATTCTCAAGATATTAGAAAAGAAGAGTAAACACAAACAGAAAATAAAATCTTAAGAAAGTGGGATTTCAAAACAAATGGAGAATGGGAAAAGTTGGAATCATTTCTATTAAAGAAACATCTAAGCCAGGGGTGGACAATTGTTTTGGCTCGGGGAGGGGGGCACAGAGGTTGAAGGAGGGCCACTTCGTGGGAGTGAAGGTTAGCGGAGGGCCGCACCAAATATTTGTTTGTCCATTCTTCATTAAACACTAAAGTTGGAAATGTATATATTTGCTAATGCAAAGACAAAATTAAAATTAACCAGATCAACTGGAAAAGCACTGCACATCGTATCTATACTGCGCATGTGTATTGACGTGGCTATCCTAGTGGAAAATACGAGACGAATCTTCGATCGCGCACGGAATCAGATCAAGGCAGATTTTTCTGATTGTCTTGGCGGGCCGCATAAAAACTTTTATCTGGCCTCTATTTGCCCACTCCTGATCTAAGCAATCAGTATATTGATATCACCCTAGAAGCTATTTCCGCTTGTTTTATAACTGTTAGTGTATATAACTACTCCAAAGCAATCGTAATAATTAGTAAAAATGTTATAACCGAGAATAAAAATACGTAAATAAAAATTACTTTGTTGCAAAAAATTCACTCAAATATTATTTGAAGTATCGACGATTCCAAACATTTAATGCCTTATATTTACTTCTGTTTCATTTTTTAAAGAAACTATTCTGCTTGTTAAATTAATAAGTTGCTTGACTGCCTTTTATTATAGATTTTTAAGTTTAAATGTGAGACAGCTGGTTGAGAATAATTCAACTCCATACTTTCGATAGATATAACTTGCTTTTAAAATGAGTTCTTTTGGCTACCCACTTTAATACATATGAAAGTATAATTTAAAATTATATTCGTGTGTACAAAAATCGCTTTATAGCTATAATTAGTTTACGTATATAGAGAACTCCCCCCTTCCTTATTTTTTTTTAAAAAAGATTCTATCTCTGTTACTAGACAAAAAAAAAAAAGATGAATAAAAACTTTCTTTTTTTATTGTTGTAATTTTATAGTTGTTTTAATAAAGAAACTTTTGTTTATCTTCTTTAACGATTTTTATTCATGGTGATTTTTAAGAAACATTTGAGACATTTTTCTGCGGTAGACAGTGAGTGACCTACTCTTGGTTGCGAATCACGAGGTCCCCAGCTGATTCACATTAATCTTGTTTTGCTCATTAATTGCTTAGAAATCCTCCCTCCCTCTAATCAGCGAAATTATGCGATAATCTTATAATGAGCGCTGACCTGGACAGCTGAGGCCTTGATAATATTATTGCTAGGAATTACTAATAATCACTTGAAAATATCTTCACATTATATACATATGAAAGTTCTTATTAACACTCACAATAACCTATCTATTCTTTACAGCTGTTACGAAGTTGATTTTCTTATTTATATAGTTCTTTCTTGTCATTTAGCTTTTTCATATCTTCCTGTTGTATATATTTTTTTTTCTCTTTTTATTTTATCTGTTTTGCACGCATTAATTTAATGTTAATTATTGATCATGTAGATATATTTTGACGTTTAATTTTATGTCCATTCTTTTATTGATTTCTTTAAAAAAATTTCCATTTTCAAATTTTGTGATTTAGTAAATAAATGCAAGCCTAAATGCTTAGTGATATTATACAATATAATACTTAATTCTTCAGAATTTGTAATGATAAGAATATCTCTTTTAGTTTTTTTAATATATATACATAAACGTGTAACATAGTAACAAAAATTACTCTAAATGTATAAATTATTAGAAGTATGTGCACTTATTTATACTGATTCTCATAAATATATTTAATGCACATACTAAATAGAGATTCATTGTTCCAAATCACTAATGTCATTAATATAATTTTTCACTTCCTGTTGTTCTTGTTTTTTTTTTTTTTTTTTGTGGTCGTTTTTCTGAGTGAATTGTTTTAGAATATGATTTTCCAATAATAAACTTAAATAAAATAGTAAAAAGAAACTTTGTGAACTTTAATCCACATAACACATTGGCAATAATACATACATTGAAAACAATATGGTCCATAAGATGTAATGCGATCTTTGATAATAAAAAGTATAACTGGTTGAAAAAACTAGATAAAGATTGGAGCAAATACTTTAATCAATGCCTAAGATACCTACCGAAAAAAATAATGGTCAAAATATGGTGTGGATGTATTCCGACACTATGTGAAGTGTGGGATTGATAATCTAAATCAAAATATTTATAGAAGACCTGGATATATAGTATGTTCTCTGCATTTGCATAGGGTAGTGTTTTTAAAGTAGAGTGAAATAATTATTATCTATATCTGATAGTTAAACCATGTGGTTTATTTGTAAAAAGTGTATATAAAATTTGTGTTATTAATAAAGAATATACTTTAAATAAAAAAAAATAAAATAAAGATTACTTATACAGAATGTAATAATAAAAGTATGTTATTTCATAGTAAAGGTAACTGCTAAAATTATATTTGGAACTAATATTAGTACTTTATTTGACCGCAATTGCATTCACTCATACCTACCTCCACATGTTATACAATGCTGCAAAATAATTTAATTTTTTTTTCCTCATATGTCATAGCATCGGCCGGGACGCGAACCCACAACCGTCTGCAAACAACTACTTACTTGCAAGGCAGGTGCGATGACCTCTCGGCTAACAACGCTTGACAATAATTTAATTTTATCAATAATAAAAATAGTCAATTACATTATCGGTAAAGCATTTAAAGCTTTCATTTTTAAATACAAGTATAATTTATATACCTAGAGTTTAGATGTAATTGTAAGGGATTTGAACACAGACAAAAAGCTCCCTCCAGATATCCACTCTATCCACATATAACCAATACACATGTGAAAAAGATAAATGATCTCCAATATACACATTTCATGCTGAACCAGCACTCATCAGTTGATCTCGATAATCATCTTCCATATATATATAATCAGTGTTTAGTTTATATTATGATAGCAAATCTTCAAACTTTAATGGATAGGCTTCAATCTACTCAACCCTCCAACTCTTCAGTCATCTGTATCATTGAAAATCTGATGATAGAATGCTGAAATCCCTTGATGATGCCAATATAATTCCCTATAATTGCATTTAAATTCATATTGCAAATAACCACATTCTGTAATTAATAATTTTGAAAGTTACTGAACTGATATTTTAAAAATAAGATCTTTCAATTTTTTTAAAATAATGAATCTCTAAAATTTGAGCAATGATCCAAAATAATTGTCTTTGTCATATTTATAATTTTCCTAGGTTCTAGAAAAATAAAATAATGTTTACTATCTGCATTCCCATAAAATATTCTGTTATTCGCATTATTACTTCATTTTTGATTTTTGTAATAATAAAATAAATGAGTTTTATCATTTTTAAAAACATAATAATAATTACAAAAAAATAATAACATTAAGAAATCCAAAAAAAAGATGGCCTAGTAACGTTACATTTTATATGATGTGATGCACTGTGACTTCTCCTTAAACAGAGTCAGGAATCTCTCAGCAACTATGCCCAGAGAAACTTGTTAGCCACTTTACCTTCCTTTTCTATTGCCCTCCTTAAGTTTTCCTATAATCTGCTCCATCCCATTTCCACAACATAATCTTTGTCAACTCTATGGCCTTTATATCTACCCCCCCCCATCTTTTCCAAAACCCAACATAAAAAACAATAACCCACTTTCTGTATAATCACTTTGTTTATATTTATTCTTCCATAACTTCATTATTTGTACCCTTTCTGCTTTCAAGCATTTACATTCAATTAACAGATGCCTAATATTTTCGATGCCTTCCTTACACAATTAATAAACATCATTCATGGTAAACTAAACAGTCTATGAAACATTAAAATAAGAGCCAGAATATTGAAAAATAACAAAAATATACTCAAGAGATAAATTCCAAATCTTTGCTTATATTAATGTGGAACAGGTCTCTATTAAATACAATCACAGTTTTTATATGGATTTATTAAAAACATTCAAACCTTTGTTATCATTAATTTTTAAATATTAATTGATTTATTTATGATTTTAACATGAATCCTGGGCAAATATTGCTACCAGAATCACACAATATCGATATCCATATAACCATGATAAGAGTATCTCTTGGGTCTGTTTTTCTAGAGCATGAACTGAAATAGACCACAACTTTGACCCTGTAAGTGTGGGTGTGGTGTGGTCTGATTATGATGATCACAAACTGCAAAATGCAGAAGGTGTGGTTTGTTTCCAACAACCCTTAAGCTATTAATGAAAAATATATCAACATTGCATTATCAAAAAAATGGAATATGTAAATTAGCTGTTTACATAATTTTGACCTTATTTAAACCCTATACATCATCTCTTTTCCACAAATTATGAGTGCTATGAATCTGAACTGGGCATCGAAAGTATGTTCAGCTAGAAAAACTGTTAAATAGAAATTTAACTTTCCTGTCTAAGTGTTCACATTAACAGTTTGAAAATACATCAATAAAATCCCTATGAAATACATTTTAGAATTTACATTTTTTTTTACTTATGTGGGCATACAGACCCTAGAATACTTTGTGACATGCTACAGAATGTATTACAATTTATTATGTAGAAACATAACAGATTTTAAATTAATCTCATTTTACTTTTTGTTTTTAGCTCTAATTTCCAACTTTTCATTTAATTTTTTTTCCTATTTAATTATTACCTTTTCAAGAGAACTATGTCTCATTTTTTATCATTTAATTTCACCATCTCTATTGATTACTTATATTTTAGCTTTTGTTTCTCTTAATCTAATTTTCATATTTCATTCTATCTCTGAACACTTTTTTTTTAGTAACAGCTGTATATCTTTTATATTATTTGCAAAGTGTGCCCGTCATCCTTAACTGTATATCACTCAAAAGTTTTTGTAACTCATTAGTCCACCCCACCCCCCACACTATTTTCTATATTTTTCTTCTGCATTTAATAATATAATTTTTTCTTTATTATTTCTCTTTTCAAAATCTCTCCAAATTTTTTTATAGTCCTTATTTCCTGCACTCATAATTTTTTCACTTAACTTGATTAAATTCACCCCATTTCTCTCTTAATTGTATTCTAGCTATTTTTTTTCTTAAATAACTATCTTATCTAACCTTTAACGATTCCTTTTTCATTTGTTTTCTTGATAGCATCTTTATATTCTTTATGTGTATTTTATTTTCACAATTTTTAAAGTAAATTTATTCCATCTTTTTTTATTAGTTATGTCTGTTTTATATAGTACTCAATTACAATCTTCTTTGTCCTATAATTCACATTACTAATCAGTTTTAAATTCAACATTTTATATATATTTATGACAATAAATCATTTTAATTTGGACTTCCCTCTTATTTTCTACCAACTCCTTGTAATCTTCCAATTTTTTTTTTGTCTAATCTTTCAGATACTCTCAATTCTATTAGCATAAAATTATGATCATTACTATACTTTTTTTTTTAATTGGTCCATGTCTATTCGTTTTAATTTCTGTTGATGTTCTTTATCTAGTAATATATAAGAATGTGTATCAAATTCGCCTTTACCCTATAAATTTTCGCTCACATATATTTCTCAGATTTCCAAATTTCATTTCATTTTTCTTACACATTCTCTTCAGTAATGCTTTATTCACATTCTCCAATTTATTAATATTATTAATATTCATATCATTTACAATCAATATTTTTCTATTACTTTCTCTAAATTCATCTATATCTCTATGCAAGCTGAGCATTGATTGTATATATATGTGGAGATGATAATCTGAACCAAATAATGTGTGCTGGTTTAGCTTGAAATATGTATATTGGTGATTATTTATCTTTTCAACATGTGTGTGATCAAGTGTGTCAGCGGTATGAGATAGCATGGATAGTTGAGGGTCGTGTGAAAGTCCGAGTTCAAATCCTATATATTACACTGTCAGACTAATCTTTTACATTCTTCATATTTGTAATATTTAAGCACATTATCATATGCTCTTATTTACGTTGTGCAATTTTAATTTAACTCATATATATTTCTTAGAATTTTTTTTTTTAATATAATAATTCTTTTCAAATCCATTTACTTTTTCCTGATTATATATTTAAAAATACAATACTTATTTATCTTTCAAATATATCTTTGCTATTGTTAATATGTCAAAATTTTTTCTATGAAAACTTCCAATTCTCCCCATTTATTTACGCTCCTGTATATTTATGAAAAATTTTGAATTTATAGTTTTGATTTTCATTTTAAATGTTTTTCCTACAACTACGACCAGACAATGTCCGACAATATTCTCCTTAATCCTCTACTTATTATCTTTCTCAAGTCTAAACATTTTGTTGATTTAATTTTTATTCCTAACATATATCTTTACACACACACACACCAATCCTTTTAGGTCAGTTTTTAATAAAATTTATTATAAACTCTTCTAGTATTTTTATCCCCTCCTCTAACAAATGATAGCCATTATTTTCAAACAATATTTCTATTTTTGATACATATATCCCATTCATTATTATTTTCACAGAAACATTTTAATCTCAAATCAACTACACAAATCTCTCACTGACAAAATTTAGCAATAATCTCACAAGTCTTGCCTACTCATTCATCTTGTTTTCTCAAACAAATGATCGTATCCTTAAACTATGTTAATGTTTGACATTTGTAATATATGAAGTACTTTCATTGTGAGATAATCTATTAAATATTTTACAATATGCAATCATCAATTTTTATCATCATCACTATCAACAACAATCATTATCAATCCACTGCAGGATGAAGGTCTCTCCAAGTTCATTCCATATTCTCTGATCTTTAGCTTCTTTTCTCCACATCACCCCTGCACACTTTCTTATTTCATCCATCCATCTCACATGTGGTCTCTTTCTGGGTCTTTTACAATCTCTTGGAATCCAGTTTAAGATTGCAACTGTCCATCTATTATCATCTCTTCTAGCAATATGTCCAACCCAACTCCACTTCAGTCTTTTAATTTTTTCAATGAGATCAGTAACACCTGTTTGTTCTCTTACCCATATATTGCTTTTTCGATCTCTTCTTGTTACTCCCAACATGCATCTCTCCATATTTCTTTGAGTGGTCTAAAGTCTTATACTATGATTATAATCCAGAAGTTAGTTATTATGCAACATCTAGGCGGTATGTAATTTGCTTATACAGAATGTTTCTTATGTATGTAAATAGAAGATTTGATATGTGGGAAATTACGATCTGTTCCAACTAATGAGTTCTGCACAAAATACGTATATTGGGGATCATGTATCCTTTTTGCATGTGTGTGGTTATGTGTATCAGTTGCTTGAGGTAGAGTGAAAGATGAATAGACAGAAAAATTCTGAGTTCAAATCCATCTATCTACATATAAATGTATTTGTCTTTTGACATATATTAAAGCAATTATATATATGCATACATGCACAAATATGCAGATCTGCAATGTGCTCCAGTAAAAAGGTGAGTGGTTCCATCACCAAGCCACTTGCAGTCCCATCTCTGAATCGAGATCTGTGCTATGGAATGATCTAAGTTAACTATTTTTGACTTGAAATGTGAGAGTGTATTTCATATGTTTATTTATAATGGATCAGTGTGTTAACATTAACCACCACTTAAACATTTGAAATGATTTAAACTATAAGTAGCAGTAAAGTCATAAGTTGCTTGAACATTTTTGAGTTGTTTACAAAATTTTGTGATGGGACGGAGAGCATAGAAGATGATCCGCAAGGTATGAAAGACAGTATCACAATTTATGTTGTAGTTTAAGATACAAATGCTAGCAACTTGAAATTATTGTGATACATAGGTAAACTATGTCACTCTGTAATACATGCAGTGATTCAGAGATGGTGAAGCAACTTGGAAAGAGAACTAGTCATTGAAAAGAGAACTAGTCATCCTTTTATTGAAGCAAACTGTATATATACAACATATATAAAAAATAATAATTCAAGTTAAAAAGAAAACATACTTTTAGTTTTTTCATTGAAGAGTCATTAAAATTCACCTACAAATTCACAAAATTCAAAAAGCACCATAACAAAATACCCATGTAATACTAAATCATCCATGCACTTTACTAGTGTTACACAATGCTTATTTACCATTCTCTTTTGCAGTTTACAGTTTCACCTAACTTCAACTTATTAGTTGAAGTTAGGAGATATAAAAGTTCTGAAGAAGATTGCTGAGGCAATCGAAACTGTAAACTGTAAAAGAGGGTGATAAATAAAGCATTGTGTAACAGTGGTAAAGTGCATGGATGATTTAGTATTATATGGTATACATTTGGCAATGCAATAAGAGCAGTTGAAGTTAGGAGATATAAAAGTTCTGAAGAAGATTTCTGGGGCAATTGAAACTGTAAACAGTAAAAGAGGGTCATAAATAAAGCATTGTGTAACAGTAGTAAAGTGCATGGATGATTTAGTATTATATGGTATATATTTAGCAATGCAATAAGAACGAGTAGTTAATATACTTCTCGAAGAAACAAAATACCCATTGATTAAAATATTTTTTAAAAAGTCAGAAGACATAGAATGCAGTTATATAGAGTAGATGACCAATTGTTTATTCACAAGCTGTCTAGAATGTTAAGAGAGAATCTGAATATGACAAAACATCACAGATCAAATTTTGTTTGAAAACACTTAAAAAAAAGAGAGAGAGAGAACATATACATGTAACATACATTATCAATAATTTTTAAACAGTGAGTAAATGAGTTTATATCTAAGCACTTACCTTGAATTAATGATGTGAAGAAATACACTTGTATTAATGCATCCCAGCCAATGCTATGACACTTAAAAAAAAACTCTCCATACAGTTGTGCCTTCTGGCATCCATTGATTGCTCTTGTTGACGCAAGATGGCACTACTGTATGGAGAGTTTTGCTTTGTTTTGAATTGATTAATGCATTATATGGTACAAAAACAAGAGCAAACTTTTAAAAATAAATAATGAGTAAACCAAAAATTGTATTTATAAAAATAATTAAATGGTTTCTGGTAGTGACATATGGAATTGTGATCTACGAACTTTGAACTTCAGAGTCTGTATTCTATCACTGCACCAAACATATCAGAAAATAATAACATTTATTAAAAAAATAACTGAAAAACTTTATGGCTTAAGGGTTAATAAGAAATTTAACACCAGAATACCAGAACCAAAATTGCTAATTATGTTCTGCAGTCTGAGACTTTACTACTGCACTAACCACCCAGAGTGACATTATTTATGAAAATATAATAATAATTAACAAATCATTAAAATTCATTAATCTTTCAAAAAATTGATGACTTGTACTTATAAGATACATCTTTTTATTATTATAATACTAAAATTGCTTTATATAAAAAGGATCTTTATGTGTAAACTTGTTAAAATATGTGTAATATGAAACACTAATTGCAAATTCTATCACAGGACTAACAGAGAGTCCAGATTATAGCAGTAATCAGTATTATTTTTTTGTACTTTTTAGTCCAAGATTATTGAAGCTCAAACAAATAACTTATAAATCATTATCATAAGAATAATAATTGTATAATCAGTTGTGTGAGAAGTCATATAACATTTAAGTACCAATATGACAGGTTGGTCAGATTAGCTCAATTGACCAAGCTCAAACAAGCTTTTAATTTATAAGTGCGGTAAGAGAAAATATTTAAAATCTCTATCCGGAATGTTCCTATCCCCAGACCAATTGGTTTCAAGATTATGGCTCACCTCAGTGAGGAGCTAGAATATCCAGATACTAGATCTAAAATATCAACTCAAGAACAGCACTTATTTAATATGTAATATTTAAGTAAAAACTCTGAAATTTTTGGACATGAAAATGCCTTTAACTCCAGTTATATAATTTAAATAGATATATAGTAATGGAGTAAATTCAGATCTACCATATATTAATAGTCTTATCATTTCCAAGGCATTAAAGGTAAAATTATAGTAATCAATAAAGCAAGTCATATATAGCGTGACATTGCTTTTATAAGCTGCATACCAATAGCTCAAACAAGCTCTTAATTCATAAGTTCAGTAAGAGAAAATATTTAAAATCTCTATCCAGAATGTTCCTATCCCCAGACCAATTAGTTCTGAGCTTATGGCTCACCTCAGTGAGGAGCTAGAACATCCAGACACCAGATCTAAAATATCAACTAAAAACCAGCATTTATTTAATATGTAATATTTAAGTAGAAAGTCTGAAATTTTGCTCAAGTTAAAGATATTTTCATGCCCTAAGATTTTAGAGTTTCTATTTAAATATTATGTATTAAATAAGTGCTGTTTTTGAGTTGATATTTTAGATCTAGTGTCTGGATGTTCTAGCTCCTCACTGAAGCGAGCAATAAGCTCAAAACCAATTAGTCTGACATTAAGAACATTCCAGATAGAGATTTTAAATATTTTCTCTTACTGCACTTATGAATTAAGAGCTTGTTTGAGCTATTGGTATGCCCTCTATTTTACATATTTGCAAATACAAGCTTATAAAGCAATGTCATGCTATATATGACTTGCTTTATTGATTACTCAATTGGCCAAGGTGAAATTATCTTATTTTCCACAGCTGAAAATTGATTCTTTAGTTTTTAAAGCATTGCATTAAAATATGAGGATTGAAATAGTAAAGCAAATTCTGACAAAAAGAGGTATCAAATTTTTCTGAAGACTTAATTTTTACAATTATTATTTTATATTTGGACATCAAAAGAATGACACAAAGTTGTCACAAATTACAAGTGCTTATATTGAATTTGTTGATAAGTTATATGCTTTTATAAAATGAATTATATTGGTGAAATATTGTATAAATGAAATTTGCAAGCAGAGAAAATGCAAGTTAAAAAATATTCCCATAAGTATAGCAATGATTTTGACATGAGTTAATGAGTAAAACTGATCTCATCAGAAATAAATTAATTTCATTTTGAAATTTATAAATGATCAAGAGATAAGCAAATACTATCATCATAATGTAATGTAATACACTGTACAGGTTTACACGCACCATCACATATTTAATGAAATATATAAGGGATTTGAACTCAGACTTTTATATGACCCTCAACTCTCCATGCCATCTCATATTGCTGACCCACCTGATCACATACATATTGAAAAGATAAATAATCACCAATATACATATTTCATGATAAAACAGCAATCATCAGTTGGTCCAGATTACTATCTCCACACATATATACAATCAGTGCTCAGCTTTATATTAAGATAGCCAATCTTCATACTGTAATGGACAGGTTTCAAAATACTCCAACACACACTCTTCAGCCATCCATTTCATTGAAAATGTGATGATGGAATCTTCAAAGCTCACATTAGTGCCAAGGTTGTCATAATGCACTAAAGGTCTGTCCATCCCTCACATATGTTTACAAATGGATTATTCTCCAGTACATTAGGGGTCAGAATGACTAATGCCAACATGTGTAGGTTAACAACCTTGGCACTAATGTGGGCTTTGAATGTTCCATCATCAGATTTTCAATGAAATAGATGGCTGAAGAATAGTGGCTTGGAGTAGTTTGAAGCCTGCCCATTAAAGTATGAAGATTGGCTATCTTAATATAAAGTTAAGCACTGATTGTATATATGTGTGGAGATAGTAATCTGGACCAACTGATGATTGCTGGTTTTGGTGATTATTTATCTTTTATACATGTGTGTGATCAGGTGGGTCAGCAATATGAGGTCATCATAATAAATTTGCTATCAAGAAGTTTTAAAAAGCGAAGCAGAAGATTTTAAATCTTTCTGGAGAAATGCTACTCCAATGGTTTGTCAAAAGTTGCACAAACTTGATGTCCTTAATAATAATGACAATAATAAATTCCATAAATATTGATTCATTATGGACAGCAAACTCTTGAAAAATATTTTATTATTTTTAAAAAATTATAAATTGTTTTCACATAAATAAAAATAAATTTATTATTTATTTTTGTAATTGAAATGATTTAGATTTTTAATATTTATCACACATTATATATATTTAATTTTAGAAAATGAAAGTTGTGAAGCAAGAATTGTCTACCTATGGTCAGTTTTTTACAGGTGACTCTTATATAATACTCCATGTAAGTATCAAATATTTACTTATCTTGAAAAAATAATTTGAAATATATATGATATATTGTGAATTAATGCTTGACCTTCAGATAAAACAGGGAGAAGCAGCAATATATTTAGCAATAAATATTAGTAATAAAAATGTTATTTTATAATCATTAGAAAAATTACCTTCAATATTAAAAGGTAAATAAATAAAAAATAAACACCTCTCAATTATTTATTTTAAATATTAAAAAACAAAACAGCACATTTAAAAACCGTTAGCATAAATAATGTAATTAATTTCTTCACTTGTATTAACTACATTCAATCAGGTCCAGCTTTATATTTTTATCTCAATGGACATTTTTACTAAAAAGTTCAAAATCTCTGTCGAAAAATGTTAAAATAGGACATCCCAAATGATGGAATAAGTTATCTAGTTATATATATATATATATATATATAGGGATTTGAACAGAGGCTTTCAAGTTCACTTTGGCCATCCACTATCTCATACAAGCGATATACATGTTCACACACATGTGAAAAAGATAAATGATCTTCAATATTCGCATTTCGTGCCAAATCAGCACTCATCAGTTGGTCCAAATCATTGTCTCTCACACATATATATAATCAGTGCTCGATTTATATTAAGATAGCAAATCTTCACACTTTAATGGGTAGGCTTCAAACTACTCCACCATCCAACTCTTCATCCATCCATACCATTGAAAATCTGATGATGGAATCCCCTATATTACATCTAGACTCCAGGTATATAAAATATATTTGTATTTAATATATATATATAAATTATCAGCAATGTTAAAGCAATTTGGTTGCATTATTTGATAGTGGATAATGTATTTATGTAAACGCCTACACATAGAAGCATTTATGTGTACAGTATATATAATATAAGATATGGATAGATAATATTAAATATTTTATAAGGAAAATTGAAATGCTTTTAATAGTTTGTGAATTTCTAGTTTACTCTTGCATAAATGTTATTGTTAAATGATAATAAATTCAATAGATTTTTGAAACTTTACTAAATTAGAATATTTATTTGAAAAAGATCACAAATATTTAACCTAGTGTTTAAATTTATAAATTTACTTGTAGGTAAAATGGAAATTCATGAGAATACAAATCAGATTCATATATCACTTCTGATTGTGTTACTAAATTATGGGATCCATAATAATGAACTGTGATCAATCATTTAATTTTTAATAGATTGCCAAATTATATTTATTAATACAAACATTTTTATTAGGAATGACCAAAATTGCACTTTGTGGAAATGTAAAATGATAAAATTCAAAGAAAAAATAGTTAGCCTTCTAATACAGGATTAACAATTTTTACAAATCAATATACTGAAGGTATTAAAAATATATTACTAATATTGTACTCTGAGTCATTCAATCTCCAGAATTATCCATTATTTTCAACCAACTAATACCAAATAATAGTGTTATATCCTAAATATCCATTAATTATTCAAACTTACAATAGATGACATTAAACCACTAAACATCACATAATCACTATTTCTTATGCTAGCACATTACTGTTATTAAAACAGGCAAAACTCTCCATACAGTAGCGCCACTCAGTGCCAATCAGAGTAATCAAGGGATGCCAGAAGGCTTGTGCATAAAATCCCTATCTAATGCCTACTCATCCAATATCCCCAGAGTAGTTTCTGGCTTGTGTTCTTTGTCAGTGAGGAGCTTTGGGTACTGAACTGGGTTCAGAGCCATGTGACTATATAAGCTATTCAGCTTAGATTGAAAATATTATTGTGTTTTCAATTTTATTTTCATAGTTTTGTAATTAAGTAGAGATAAAAAGTGACTGCTGGAGGGTTGCATTAGATCCTAAAATCTAGGTGCAGGGCTCTCAGATCCAAAGTTTCTCACTGACAAAGGCCACAAGCCAGAAACTAGTCTGGGGATATTGGATCAGTAGGCACTAGATAGGGATTTTATGCACATGTCTTCTGGCATCCATTGATTACTCTGATTGGCACTGAGTGGCACTATTGTATGGAGAGTTTTGCCTGTTTTAGATGACATTAAAGTAGAATTACTAAAATGAATTACTATTTCTAATACAAACATGGAAAATAAGCAAATGGAATCATGTGATATATGTTTGATATATGACTTTGAATTATACTATAATTCAATTTACACAAATGTTTCAAACATTTATTTAGAAAAGGTATTATGGTTTAAAATTATTTATTCATGCTTTTGATAATTCTTTTATAAAGCATTTGCACTTCTCCATTGGAATCAATATAATATTTAAATACAGCATGCCTTATGCAAATTTATTCAAATGTCCCATTTTATTGATAGCAGTACACATGAGTCTTTTTAAAACAATAATACCTTTTCTGAATAAATGTTTGAAACATTTACATAAATATTACAATAAGTTCAAGAAAGGAGATTATATTTCAAGTTATATTCCGATCAATTTGATAATATTTATAATGAACAAATAATTTGTAAGTTAAAAATTGAGTTAAAATTAAACTACATATTTTTAATTTAAAAGCTTAACACATTTTGTTAAAATGTAAAAAGATCTTTGCTATCAGATATTTATGTTTTTATTTCTTGATGCGTATTTGCGACTCATTAAAAATTTAACGTGACCCAAAGCTTGAGAAACGCTGATCTAGACTACTTGTTTAATATTATTTATTAATCATTCTATTAAGCTATACATTATTATTTAATTTTTGCCATGGATTTGAAGTATGGTCAATAAGGATATGTATGGGCAAGTATTTGGGTCAAGTGATGAATGTTAATTTTACCAGAAATGCATCCTGGGAATCATTGGACTTATACTTATGTATTCATCTATTTTAAGAGTGTAATGACTTTGAATTATATATTATAATGACTACTGTTTTCCAATATTTTACATGGAGATGTAATAAAATAATATATAAAAATTTTTTTTTGTTACATTAGTTTCATTAAAAAATTTCTTATAATAAAACAACAA
Organism: Epiperipatus broadwayi; assembly: GCA_028023455.1. Classification (NCBI taxonomy): domain Eukaryota; kingdom Metazoa; phylum Onychophora; class Udeonychophora; order Euonychophora; family Peripatidae; genus Epiperipatus; species Epiperipatus broadwayi. Next base: position 6,598,897 of record JAQFVV010006228.1, read on the forward strand.
TAAAATTATAAAATCTGAAAGCAGTCAACAATAATATTTATTTTTCAATCTTTAAATGTAGAAAGTAAATTAACAAATGTATTAGGATGTATCAAAAATATTTGATGCTGATATAGTACGTGTTCGGCTGCCATTTTAAAAGGGTTTTTGTAAATATCATTTACAATTTTTTTTAAAAAATGCCTTAACATAGGTTAATTGTTTAAGATTTACTATTGCAATGTTTGATTATGTTTATATATATAAATTAGCGTTTTTGGTTATCTTAACAGATTTTTTAATTTTCAATGTTCACTCCTTTTTCTTTTCCTGCACTTTTTTTATAGTAGCACCTTAGGCTATTTAATGTGACATTTTCCAGCACTTTTTTTAAGTGTACACCCTTCACACCACCCTTTTTTAATTGTAGTGCCTTAGGCGATTTATTTTTTTGAAAACTGAGTGTTTCTAGTTGATGTCATTTATCGCTTGCATGTGCCAGCAGTGTTTTGAGTGTTTTAAAATTCAAAATGGCCGCTGAGCACCTACTATATTATTATAATTTATTAAGACAATAAAGCCAGTTACCCAAGGCTTTAATAGATTTATAAATGTAGATGATAGCAATCAACCCTTAAGCTATCAACAATTTCAATCTTTATTGCTAAAGGGGGCTGCCTTGACTACAGGTTGAGATTGTTTATTGCTAAAGGAGATTGCCTTGACTACAGATTGAGATTGTTTATTGCTAAAGGAGGTTGCCTTGACTACAGGTTGAGATTGTTGATAGCTTAAGAGCTGATTGTTATAATTTATTAGACTCTACCCACTGATAATATATTTATAATTTTAAATTGGATTTGGAATAAAGTTAAGGTTATTAATGCTGCAACTATAAAATTTTCATATGTAATAGATGTTACTTAAGCAGAACTTTTTATGGATGGTGTTAGACATTAGACTTAACTAAGTAATTCAAAACCAATTTGCTGCTGTATTAACAAAAGTACAAACAATTTTTAAAAATTTTATTTTTTAGATAAAACCATTTTGCATGTATCAGCAATGTCTTTGATATAAAATTTCTTTTTTTTTTTTTGTAAAAATCTATAAATCATATTGAATTGTGAGATGATTTTCTTTAGGTGTTGCATTTTCTATTTTCTGTTATAATTATAAATTTTATTAAATGCACATTATTATATTAAGTAATATTTACTAAGGCTGTAGCCTTATGAATAAGCGTCTGAAAAATTAAAAGGTAGGGACCTCTACAGGTCTTAACCACAAGCTTACGCTCAGAAGAAAAGAGGTAAACCCTTCTTTACTTCAACCGTAAATTGATCTAATTTTAGTAAATCTGAATAAACTGTCAAAATATCAACAATATTTTTTTAAAACCATTGTTGCTACCAATGTTATTAAAGAAGTCTGATATTTAAATATTTCATCTATTTATTTTTTCTTTAGACTGATGATATATGGTTAAAGAATTTAATATTCTACGTAAAACAATAAATATGACTTAAGAAAACATAATTGATGAGTGATGGATATTTCTTGAACTACAGTAATTAATGATCACCACTTTTATTGTTTTTCAATATGTGGACTGATGCTGAATAATTTCTCTACTGCAATGTGTTACAGTGCACTTTTGGCTTCTCCTTTCTCAGAGTCAGGAATCTTTTAGTCACTATGCCCAAAAAAAAACTTGTTAGCCATCATTCCCCACACTAAGTTTTCCTTATATTCTTCTCTATTATGCTTCATCCTATTTCCATAACATAATATTTGTCAACTCCATACCTTTATATCTAAATCCCCTTTATCTTTTCCCAAACCCAGCATAAAAATCAGGGACCCACTTTCTGTATAATCATTTTGTTTATACTGTACTTATTTTTCTACAACTCCATTATTTGTACTTTCATGAATCTTTTTAAGAGATTGTATAAAAATAATTAAGTATCAATTAGGAAATAAAGAATCAGCTACAGTTAAAAATGGGATGGAACTAAGGCAAGGATGCCCTGTGTCACCTATGTTATTTTTGTTATATTTGAAAGAAATGGAGAGAGCAATATAAAGACTAGAAAGAGGGGTAGGGGTACCATTAATAGATGGCATGGGAGTGTATATATTTTGAGGTCTTTTATTTTCTGATATCTTCTTGTGACAGAAAGTAGGGGAAATATGGAAATTATGCTGAAGACATGCACAAGAACGGATAATGAGATGGGGATTAAATTTAGTGAATACAAATCAAAAGTAATGATGATAAATTCTGGGGAAAGAGAAGAGAAAGAATATAAAATTAAATGTGGTGAATAGGTATAATTATTTGGGAATCATCTTAATTAATCAGAGAAATTACTTGGATGAATGGGAGAAAAAATTGATAAATGAAGCAAAAAAAAAAAGGACTGATAAAGAAATTAACAGTATTTTCATGTAAAAAATATTATGTAGCAAGAATTGTATGGATGGGATTGGCAGTAGTAGAGTTAACTTATGGTAATGATGTGTTATGTGTTAGTAAAGGGGTATTAGATGACTTAGAAAAAATACAAAGAGAAGTAGGAAGACATGCATTAGATATAGAGGTATGGATGACAAAATAGGTGATTCAAGGAGAAATGGGATGGTCAAATGTTTTTGAGAGATGCAAAAGCAAAATGAAAATGTTTGGTAGATTGCAATTTATGGATAGAGAATAGCCAAAATAGTATTTAATTGGGTTATGAGTAAAGTACAGGCAACAAAATGGGTGAGAAAGATAGTACAGTATGCACAAGATTTAGATAAAGACTTTATGTCCATATACTTAAACAAAAGGTGTAGCAATTGTGTTAGGAAAATTGTTGAGTGTCATAATGGCAAAGAATGAGTTAAAAGAATAGATGCATTTATAAAAAAAATAGGGAGTTGGAGAGATAGAGAATTAGTATGGAAAGTAAAAAGAGTTTAAATATATAGAGACATAAACAGAATATTGGGTGTGAGCTAATTTATGATAATAGCAAGAAAAGTAGCTTATCGTTTAAGGCTGAAACAGGAAATGTTAGCAACAAGGGAGTATACACATAAATGGAGAAATGTGGGTAATTTAGTCTGCAAGTTATGTAAGGAAGGCATGGAAAATATGAGGCATCTGTTAATTGAATGTAAATGTTCGCAAGCAGAAAGGGTACAAATAATGAAGTTTGTGGGATGTAAATATAGAATGATTATATAGATAGTGGTTTTTGGTTTTTATGATGGGTTTGGAAACAGATAAGGCGGATTCTAGATATAAAGTCCATAGAATGAACAAAGATAATGTTGTGGAAATGGAATGGAGCAGGATAGAGAAGAATATGGGAAAAACTTAGGGTGGGAAATGGAAAGGGAAGATAAGGTGGCTAATAGATTTCTCTGGGCATAGTGGCTGAGAGATTCCTGACTCCAATAAAGGAGAAGCCATTGCACATTGCACCACATCACATCACAACTATGCTAAGTCGGGCTATTATATAGTAATAGCATCTGTATATTTTAACATTTTACATTTTCTTTATTTATTTACATAAACTATAAGGGCCCCACCTGGCATTAAGCAACAGGATATATTAAAAATAATATTTTATTCAATATAATAATGCAACCATTGCACAGCCCCATTTGTAATGCTGAACTAAATCATGGAGAACATAAATTACTTCTGATGAATGATGGTAGACCACACAATCTTATATAAACAAAAAAAACAAGTTAAACTCGCTAATGCTTGTATTTATGACAATAGATGGCGTTCTACCAAAAACACCGTCAAGCGTATGTTTGTTTACATAAATGTCAGAGCAAGCATTCACTATCTCTAACTTTAGTTCCACCTTCAGATCATGATTTCAAGCTATTTGCTATTGTCAGTGAAGGACAGAGATAAAAAACTACATCTAAACACTAACTCTGAGCGTTTATGAAACAGTTTCTATTCAGCTTGCAAGCGTGAATCTTTTAGACACGTAATGTCTTCAAACTCAGCATAGCAAGCCAGAAAGCTACATGGGTCTGATATCAGTTCAGCATCACCATATAGTAAAAGCCTCTGCAATATAGATCATTGCAAGAAAGACCTCAAAGGTACATTTATGAAAAAAAAAAAAAAAAAACAAGTTAAACTTGCTAACGCTTGTATTTATGACAATAGATGGCATTCTACCAAAAACACTGTTGAGCATATGCAATGATATATATTGCAGAGGCTTCTACTATGTGGTGATGCTGAACTGATACCAGAACCATATAGCTATCTGGCTTGCTATGCTGAGTTTGAAGACATTACGTGTCTAAAAGATTCACGCTTGCAAGCTGAATAGAAACTGTTTCATAAACGCTCAGAGTTAGTGTTTAGATCTAGTTTCTTATTCCTGTTCTTCACTGACAATAGCAAATAGCTTGAAATCATGATCTGAAGGTGGAACTAAAGTTAGAGATAGTGAATGCTTGCTCTGACGTTTATATAAACAAAGTAAAAAATCATGCAATAATAATTTACTCGTGAGTGTACTTATTAATTGATGTATGATTTATTTTCTTTAATAAAATCAACAAGTTATGAAGCAGTAACTTATTTAGACACTATAATCATTAATTGATATGCAATTTAGTTCTTTGGCAAAGTTCTTTGATCTTTACACAACTCAATATCAATATATTCATAGATAATATAACACATTTACCATATCTTTAACCCTGATTTCAGTAAACTTAAATATAATTCTACACATGTATAAATTCCTAAATACAACATTTCTTTGATGACATAAGCTATATATGGGTTAGACATCAATGACATTTTTATTGCAATAATCATAAGGAATGGTCTTAATTTTGCTCACCCATTTCAGTTTTCTATTTTTAAAAAAATCAAATTTGCATATCATTTTGTTTAGAAGAAAATACATTTTTTTAATTTTTATTTATTGAAATAAATAATGGAATTGTTCATTTCAGTATATATCATCATCATAATCATCAACCATTATCAATCCACCAAGATGAAGGTCTCTCCAAGTTCAATCCACCTTCTTTGATCTTTAGCTTCTTTTCTCCACATCATCCCTGCACATTTTCTTATTTCATCCAACCATCTGACATGTGGTCTCTTTCTGGGTCTTTTACAATCTCTTGGAATCCCATTTAAAATTTCAATTGTCCATCTATTATCATCTCTTCTAGCAATATGTCCAGCCCAACTCCACTTCATCTTTTAATTTTTTTAATGAGGTCAGTAACATCTGTTTGTTCTCTTAATGTATTCTATTTTCGATTTCTTCTTGTTACTCCCAACATGCATCTCTCCATACTTATTTGAGTGGTCTGAAGTCTCTGTATTGCTTTTCTTTTAAGTGTCCAAGTCTCAGATCCATAAGTAAGAACTGGTAAAACACATTCATTAAAAACCTTCTTTTCCAAACACATAGGCATATTTCCTTTTAGTATCAAGTTATTTCTACCAAAAGCACTCCAACCAAGTTTAATTCTATGATTAATTTCACCCATTATGTTTCCATCTGCATTAATAATCTGACCAAGGTATTTGTAACTGTTAACTTCTTCTAACTCATCATAATCAATCTTTATTTTCATATTTTGAGAAAATCTATTAAACATTACTTTAGTCTTTTTAACATTTATCTTTAATCCTACTTTCCTACTTTCATCTGATAACTCCTGCAACATTTCCTGTAACTCTAAAGCATTATTTGTAAAAACAACTACATCATCTGCAAAATTTAAATGACTTAAATAATCTCCATTTACTTTCACTCCTTTAGCTTCCCATTTTAATCCACAAAATACTTTTTGCAGCACTGCTGTAAAAAGTTTTGGAGATATGGAGTCACCTTGCCTTACACTCTTCTCAATGTTGACTTTCCCAGTATCATTATGTAATCTAATTATTGCTGTTGGATTTTTGTAAATATTCTTTAAATTATGACAATATCCTGGATCTATACCTTGATGATCCAATGCTTTAATCACTAAAGAAATGTTTATAGAATCAAATGCCTTTTCATAGTCTACAAATCCAAAGCATAATAGCAACTCATATGTCCTTTCTATAACTTCTCTCAATACCTGGATATGATCTACTGTACTAAAAACATTTTAAAATCCAGATTGTTTCTTCGTTGGTGGAAATCCAATGTTCTCTGTAGACGAGTTGTAATTATCTTGGTAAAATTTTTATATAAAACTGATAAAAGGCTGATAGGTCTGTAATTTCTAATATCTTCACTATCATCTTTTTTAAATATTAATATTAATACTGCATTTTTCCAATCATCTGGTACATCTTTATCATTTAGACATTTGGTATATAATTTTGCTAAAAAAAATTCCATTTCTTCACTGCTTCTTTTAATATATCAATTATAATTCCATCATACCAAGGCAGCGGTTGGTGAAACGAAGGCGGAGGGTGCTAAGAACCCCCTGATTGCGGACCCAGGCTGTCAGTTATATATGTCAATATATATAGTTTTACATTTTCATTTATTATGCCAATACTAAAAACTTAAAAATCGAAATATGTTTTTAAATGTATTAAATGCTTTTATTGACTATGCACTAAAAAGAAATAAAGTAATTGTTTCTTTAACCACAAATGAGGTTTTTAAATTGTATTTAAAATAAAAGCTTGGGGGGGAGGGGTCCAGGAATGAATTAAGTCAATACCTATTTTTATAACAAAGGATTGATTTAATTAATTTCTGGACCCCCTCCCCCCATGCTTTTATTTCAAGTTAAATCTAAAAATTCTAATTGTGGTTGAAGAAAAGAGCATTTTATTTCTTTTTACTGCACAGACAATAAAAAGCATTTAATATTAAAAAAATTTAATCTCCAGTTTTAAAAGTTTGTGTATATACCCAATAAAATTTTATATCTCTTAATTATTACTGAAGAAAATTTTGTTATCAAGAATTAAATTGCTATGAAAACTGCCTATAAAAAAAAATATTAAAAAGAATAGTTTTTTTTCATTATTTAAAATACCCTTCTTTACATTTGTAAACAATTCCGAACCTACATAAATATTTAATATCTTGACTGTCACGAGTGTGCGTTTACGTATTAAATCTCAGATTTCTAGTAGAAAGATATTAATTTGGATTAATTTAGAGAATATAAACAAGTAATAAATACTATATGCAAGTGTACACTTTGTATAAACAAGAATTGAACATAAAAAAAGGAACATTTATAAATCTGGATAGATTTCAATAATAACAGTATGACAGTGATAATTTATATTTCTGTACTAATTGAAACGTTTTTAAATAACTATATAATAATTGTATATATTTTAGTTACTATGCAGATTTAAGTTATGTATGTATTCGAAGATAAATTGAGACATTTAGACAGCAGGTATATACGGTTAAAAATTTATATATATATAATGTCTAAATCACGTCAGAATTTAAACATATTTCTTATAATGAAATGTTTTATTTCTTTATAAATTTAAAAAAATTACAGAATGCTAATACAACCTATTAATTCAGCATATTTGTCCTAAAATATTAAACATATTAAGAAAATACGTAAAGTAATTTCAAAGAGTTAACTAAGTACTTTATAAACAAATTAAAAATTGTCACATATATATACGCACAGACATATGGGCACATAAAGTGAACAGCCTTTGATAAGCCGCTGCAAATGTTTCTATGACAACTATCCAAAGTGTTGCAGAGAACTGCCAGTCTGATAAGATTTAAAGGTTTTATCATTTTCTTATCCTATAACAAATATTAACTATGGGCAGGTTGGCTTAGATTTGTATGCTAAGTTGTGGACATATCTAATTACTAAGACATAAATATGACAAGTTTTTATGTGTATATATGGCTTCATAGATAGATATATTGGGTAAATAGATACATATAGGCATTAATACATTGTGGATATAAATATAATCATCAACAAATATCTAAAAAAAAAAAAACAAATACGATTTTTTATTTTACTTATTACTTCATAACAAAATTCAAAATATTAAGATGTCAGAACTAATGTGATATGTTCCCACTATGAAATTGTATACAACTAATATATAGATAAATAAATCTTTATGAGTGTGTGTGGGTATGCACATATAAATTGTTATAAAGTAAAAAATAAAATAATACTCTAGAAAATTTAGTATGCATAACAATAAAGTTATGCATATTTGAAAATTAACTAAAGTATGCTAATCTGCAAAGAATGAAAAATTAAAATTAATTATGCAAATTGAGAAAAAGCTAATAAAATCTACACAATGATTCACATGTGTGCAAAATGCAAAAAAAAACAGTATTATCACACTATGGGATACATGAACTATGCAGGCATAGATTAATGCTGAGAAATGGATAAGATAGTACAGTAATATGAAAACGTAAGAAGATTCCCTATTTTATATCCTAGTTTGATTAATTAATGTTAAAATAAACCAGAAAACTCACTAATTGAAGTTAATAATATTTCTACTAATTCTTTAAACATATATATTTAGTGTAAATAAACGCTTGTTATTAAGTATGTATATATCTGCTAAGATCGATCTTGCTCCTGTATACATCAGTTTGGTGATGACATTTTAAAGACTTGTGTAAAGAATTAGTTTGACACAATTGACATTTCAAGGACCTGTTTAAAGAATTAGTTTGGCATAGTCAACATTTTAAGAACTTGTGTAAAAAATTAATTTGGTGCAGTTGTAAAATCATTGTAAGAATTAATAGTAGAGACTCCTGAATTATAATAGAGTACTGAAGAATAGTGAAGACAAAGAATATGTTATTTATGATAACTCTGTTTATCTTAAATAACATAGCTAAATGGCAGATATATGTGACTCATAGTGGAAGCTATATAATAATAAATAATAGTGTGGATAATAAATTAAAAGTTGCTACATTAATATGGTTGGCAAGAATGAATTTGCAGCAAGGTGCCAACTGCCTGTATGACCAGAAAGTACCTGAGAATATCCTGAATAAAGAATTTGTACAAAACTTAAATACTTCAAACCAAAGACATCAAAGATGCATAGCATATTGATGCTTCTGAAATAAACTCCAGTCACCAAGAAAAAACATACAAAGTATGATATGAGACTGTGTGCGCTAGTGAAGAAATGTGACTTCAAAAATGACTATATGTTATTAGACCAGCTGCTTTAGGATGTGTGAGACAATAGGCTCAGACAAATATTATTAAGTGAGTTTCAAAATACTGCAAACATTATGAAACCTAGCTCTGACAATAAATAGGAATATTATGGAAGATGTGTATATTGTTAATGCTTTGGCAGTAAACGACACATTAAAAATGTGTAAATTTAAACATGAAAAATGTTGTATTTGTGGACTGAAAGGTCAGTTATCCAAAGTGTATAAAATAAACAAGACCAAAGTGGATTTACCAGCCAATAGTAAATTGAGGGGAGGAGTCTTCAAAAGTCTAATATTATATATATATAAAGTAAATGACTATATTGTGTAATTTATTGGACATGGAAATCTGTAACCATATTATCAGAATGAAAATAGATAGTGATGTAGGCCTGTATTTTATCTCCCAAAGGGATTGATTAGATATCAAAAGAAGATAAAAAAAAAGAACTTGGTTGCTAAATACATTATTGGTAATCACAGTGACATCAAACGGATAGTTACAGTGATGGTAGAAGTCAATAAGAGAAATAAAAAATGACCACTGTACATGTATCAATAGACTTGAGAACAATATTAAGCCATAATTTAATTAAGCTTCTTGGAATAAGAATTAAAATTATCAAGAGAATATAGCTAAAATCAGACTAATAGAACAAATTTTTTCAAGTTATTCAAATTAGCTTCAGCAGAGAACCAATAGAACAAATTTTTTCAAATTAGCTTCAGCAGAGAACCAATGGACATAGAGCTAATTATCAGTTCACAAACAGTCATGCGTAAACCAAGAAAGATACCAAGGAGTGCTATATGACCTGGTCAAAAGTGGTATAATTTCACCAATGGAAGTCTATTTGGGCAACACTCATAGTAATAATTCCGGATGGTTATATATGACTATGTGACAACTATTGTGTAATGGTGAATAACAATATAAATAAAGGAGCATATCCAGTGTTAAATATTACAAAGGTATTATTTTCTTTACAAGAGGCTTTTCATTTTGCCAAAATATACTTACAATCTGCATTCTACCAAATGCCAGTGACAGTGAGAACAACCAAACTACTAAACATGCCTTATAGTATAACTATGGTTTCTAATGTCTTCCAAATTAAAATAGACAATCTACTGAAAATATTAGGAGTTATGTATAGTTGATGAGTCTGAAAATGAATTAGGAAAACACCTTATCATCATGTGTGAAAAGCTTGACAAATTTGGAGCTAGCCTTAATGGCTCAAAATGTATATGGTCCACCAAAAAAAAAAGGAAAATTTATTGGACTTATTATGATGGATAAGATCAAATATCTCAATCTGAAAAAGGTTAGAGCAGGAAAAAAATGTTCTGATTCCAAAAAAAATGTCTGAGAATTGCCAAATCTTTTTGGGACCATTGAATTTTTTTGAGAGCTTCTTAAAAGGTGAATCTCATATTGCAACTCTGTTTTATGAATTATGAAAAAAGGATCAAAGATGAAAGTGAGGAGTTTATCAAGAGGCAGACTTCAAAAAAATTAAAGACTTGCTTACATCTAATCAACTTAAACCACTGAACACCACATGATCACCATTTCTTATGCTAGCACATAACTGTTACTAAAACAGGCAAAACTCTCTATACATTAGTGCCAATCAGTGCCAACCAGAGTAATCAATGGATGCCAGAAGGCTTGTGGCCTTTGTCAGTGAGGAGTTTTGGATCTGAGAGCACTACACCTAGATCTTAGGATCTAATGCAAACCTACAGCAGCCAGCTTTTATCTCTACTTAACTACAAAACTATGAGAATAAAATTTGAAAACATAATAATATTTTCAATCTAAGCTCAATAGCTTATATAGTCATATGGGTTTGAACTCAGTCCAGTAACCATACATTTTTGGTATCTTTGGCTCTCTAATAACCACAGCCACCACTATCCTATTAGGCAGGATTGGTGTTAAACCACTAAACATCACATGATCATCATTTCTTATGCTAGCACATAACTGTTACTAAAACAGGCAAAACTCTCCATATAGTAGGGCCACTCAGTGCCAAACTTCTGGTGCACTATTGCAATGACTAGATGTAGTTATGACCACTAACACTGCAGAATATGGAGTTGATACTGTAACTTTTCACAAAGTTAATGGAGACAAATATGTTATTGAATATGCATGCAGAACTGCTGAGAAAAACTATAATCAATTAGATAATGAGGCTCTAGCCATTATATTTGTGGTAAGAAAATTTTATCAATATGTATATGAACTCATTTAAAATCTATTCAGGCTATAGAACTCTATTGAGAATACTTGAAAAATGTAAAAAGCCTCCAGATTATCCTAGTCAGAAAATGTTACACTGGATTAATGTCTTAATTTCTTATGATTTAAAATTATTATAGAATCAGGAAAAGCAAATTACACATGTTAGCACCCTTTCTAAACCTCCGGATATTTGTGAGCACATACTGCAAGTTACTGAAGTTAATTATATTGATTTTATGAAATCTGAAGTAATAAACAGTTTAGTCATGGTAAAGTGGATGAAAAATAACACAAGGACACATCAGTGTAGTCTGAATGAAAGAATTAGTTCAATCTTAAGCATAGTGGTCAAATATGGATAATGATGTAGAGAAAGTTGTAAAGAAATCCAAGCTTCTCAATCAATAGTAAGATTGCCTACAAATGTTAGAACATGGCTGACCCATGGCATAGGATTTACTTGGATATGCAGATCCATTCCATGGATATATATTTCCTAGTTGTAATTAATTCATACTCAAAATGGATGGAATATGTGTTGGTGAAAAATGCTAGTGCAAAAAATATAATAAAAGTATTAAATGAGTTGCTCACTATCTATACATATCCATAATTAATATTTACTGACAATGGCACAGATTTTGTATCATTGCAATTTAAAGACTTTTTTGGCTAATAATTGATGATATAGCACTTATTAACACTTCCATCAACAGATTAGCTAGAAGATCTATAAAACAACAGAAGCTAACCTTGAATAAGATGATATATGCAGATGTTCATAACACTATTGGCAGCAATGTTCTATCAGCATTTCATGCTGAGTTCAGTGACCAGAAAACACCTACAGAACTGCTGATGAAATGTCATTTCAGATCATTTCTCTATACTGATTCCAAATAAAATAAATAAAAAGGAAACTAATGTACAAAACATGAAATTTAATATCAGAGAAACTGTCTCAATGCGGGATATTTCAAAAAAGTAGTAGTTACCTGGAATAGTAACTAAACTGCTTCCTAAGATATTATGAGTAATTAAATTGGAAGAAGGCAAAAAAGTTAATTGGCACATACGTTTGTGAGTTAACGAATCTATTAAATAACACAGGAAGTTCTCATATCTCTGAGGTTTACGATCCTGTAAAAAATAATGAAGGTAATAGAACTGATGTATTTATGGAAACCAAAGTAAATGAAGAAGAAAATTTTTAAGTTCTAATCCTTCTTATCTACCTGTAGAGTTAATCAGTGGATACCTGACTGAAAAAGAGAGACCAGTACCTTTGCCGAGAAGAGCAAAAGAGTGATGAAGGTCTAAAAAATTGGAAGATTATTTCTGACTGAATTTTTCACTGTTTTCTAGAGAGTAGAGTGCTGTGATAAATTCTGCCTATAAAATTGTACACTGATAATGTATAAACATAAATAAAATCTTTATGGGTGTGAGTATATATAAATTGTCAGAAAGTAAAAAATAAAATAGTCATTTAATATGCATAACAATAAAGTTATGCAAATATGAAAATTAACTAAAGTATGGTAATTTGCAAAGAATGAAGAATTATGACTAATTATGCAAATTAATCTGAGTCAAATAAAAACTACACAACAAGTAGCATGAGTGTACAATATTGTCTTGGTAATATTACATGGCAAGTGCAATTCTTCAGCTAGAGATTGATCCTGATCAAAAAAAAGAGAACAAAGAGAAAAAGAAAGAGATAGAAAAGTGGGGAGAGAAAGATAGTGAGAAAAAAGTAGAAGAATCTTATGAAAAAAATAGAACATAAATTAAGAAAGAAGATGCATATCAAGAACATTTAAGAAATTGGGAGCTCATAAAATAAAAAAAAGTGAGAACATAATAAAGAATAAAAAAAAGAGAATGAAAAAAGATTGAAAGAGATCAAAGAAGCCAAAAGGCTAAAATAATTTTTACAAGATTATGATGATGAAAGAGATGGCAAGAAACCTAAATCCCCTGAAACCTAAACTTAAAATGCTGAAAAACAAGAATTACTTTTATGAAATAACATGTGAATGTGGAAAGACATATATCAATGAAATTTATCACCCCATTGAAAAATGCTAAAAACACCACACAACAATGAGAAAAGAAAGACAGGTATGACTAAAATAGCAGATTGGCTACTAAACAACATATATTTTTTTTAGTTAAACATGAGAATATTGGATAGAGAGAAGAAAAGTAAAAAAGAATATTTAAAAAACTATTCATTTGACTATTATCATCATCAACAACTATTATCAATCCACTGCAGGATAAAGATCTCTCCAAGTTCAATTCATCTTTTTTTATTTTTAGCTTCTCTTCTCTACATCACCCCTGCACACTTTCTTATTTCATCCAATCATCTCATATGTGGTCGCTTTCTAGGTACTTTACAATCACTTGGAAATAAGTCATAAGTCAACATCAGGTAACAATCCATAATGCTTAGAATCCACTCCTTATTTTTGCACTTAAAAAGATATGTATATAATTTTTTTAGTGACTGTGGTCTTCAATAAAATAACCTCCTTGATTTAGTATTACCTTACATTCAGTATTTGTATTATTTAAAATTCATTGTTTATAAATCTAAAAAAACCTCATTCAATTTTTATACTGGCTGTCACTGGTCAGACTTGTAACACCTGAAGAATAATGACACCATTCAAAATGATGTAGTACATAATAACATGTATGTTGTCAAATGTATTTAAAAATATATTTCAACTAGATTGTGGAAATAGGATAATAAATAACTATAAATAAAATGCAGTATCATAAATAAATCTTCAGATAATCATTAATATATGCATATTTTAAAACAATTAGGTAAATTAAGTGATACTGACTCTATATTTTATCTTTCTTTAATGTAGTGTCATTTAATTCATGATTTTTATTTTTTCTTAGAAAAAAGATTTAAAAAAATTATCTAATAACTTTTTAAAAAAAGATTTATTGAAAATAATTTAAAATTATATACAAAATTTGTCAGAAATAAAAAGGGGGAGCTACAAATTGCTAAATAATTGAAGTTAAACTTTAAATAAAAAAGTAGATGTTAAAAATAAATTGATCTTTTTTTTTTCTAAAAAAAAATTACATTTTTGAGTTAATTTAAAAATAAGAATGTTTAAGATATTAAAATTAATATCTGTGTGTTGGTTCTTTTCAATAAACTAGGAATAGAAACTAATAAATCACTGTTTATTATGGTATATTAATATAAAAATGAGTTTATATTCAGGATATATTATAAATATATTGTAACGGGATGGGTTTTAAGTAAAACTAGTGAAATATATATGTAAACTAATGTAATAACTTGAATTGTGTATATTATTCATGTAAATCACAATATGATAATTTGAAATTTGTATAGTACTCAAAATCAGAACGCTTCTAATTGTAGAACCAATTTCATTTATTTTTAATAAACTTGAATTCAATTGTTAAAATTGTATTAAATCATCATTTTCTTGGTCACCATAATAGTTATAGAGCTCTTGTTCTTCTGAATTAGATTCATGTATAATGAGTGAATATATAAATGGGGATGCATTTAGTGCTTTTGGGCATTCCAGTTTGACATTGTCCTGGTTTTGGAATGAGTATTATATTCTTCAAAATCCATGCACTACATTTTATTTTACTTTAGGATTATCAAAAATTATGTTTATAGTTAGTCAGTACATTAATAATACTAAGTGACCAGAGTATTGATGATGATCAGCATGTTTTAAAGTCCCAGCATTATTGTTTTTATGATTATGTATTCTAATGGATGAGTACTAAGTTGGTGCATCTAGGTAATGTTTAAATAATTGCCCAAGCTGACAAAGGCTCAATAGTTAGCCTGGTCTACAGAAAACCCATTTCCAATCCAGTCTCAAGATGGACTGTTAATTTATTTATATTGATTTTATTTGATGTTGATCATTCATGATGACAACTGGTTATTTTGAGTATTACTTATTTTTACTTATTGATAATGCTGGTTGATATATGTATAGTTAATTATAGTTCTCTGAGGAGTAACTGGATGATCTCTAACAGAATCTTGTGATCTCATGCTTTTCTTTGAATAGATAAAATTGCTTATATATATTTTTTGTGTGATAAAACTTTACTTTAATATTATACTTTTTTATAAAATTTTCATTATTTGAA
This sequence comes from Epiperipatus broadwayi, assembly GCA_028023455.1. NCBI lineage: Eukaryota > Metazoa > Onychophora > Udeonychophora > Euonychophora > Peripatidae > Epiperipatus > Epiperipatus broadwayi. The sequence goes on from JAQFVV010006228.1 coordinate 6,614,533, forward strand.
ATGATTTTTCACCCTAGATATGACCTCCCAGGTATCCTATCCTATTACAAATGGCATTCAATGTGGGTCTGATGATGATGATCACATATAAGTGATCATCACTTCAAAATTATCAACTTGATTTCAAACCACGACTGAGAAAGAAAAAAGTATGCATTTTATGCAGAATTAATTTTAAAAATTACTGCGAAATATGTGACAAGAGTGATGATGATTATAAATTATAAAATAGAAGTTTTCATGTATGTTTAAAGAAGTTCATGTTTAGAGTTAAATAGAAAATCTAAGATTTTGGAGATTGGGTGGGGTTTTTGCTTATTGACGTTTGTTTAGCTATATTTTCAGTTTTGATGATGGATGGAGATTTTTGTCATTGATTTGAGGATGTAATGTTTTCATGCAATTCCATGAGGTCCTCTAAGTCACTAAAGAAAAGGAGCAAGGTATAGCTTGTATTTCTTAGCCCATAAGACAAAGAAGCAGGGCATAGTTTTGTATTTTCCTGCCCTTCCATGGAAGAAGGCTTTGCAAAGATTTTGCAATACCTTTATCCGGGTTGTAGTAGCTAATAGTGTCTCAATTGTGGTGATCCTCATGGTATTCATGGTGCATTGTGTACTTATAGTCCAATGGCTGAATTCTTTATCTAAAAATTGCAGATCACTATTCATTCTGTTAGCTGTCAGGTTTCTAAAAAATTGATGAGTACATAGTTTTAGGTATGAGCTTTATTTTGATTATACATGTAGATTATGTAAAACATTGTTAGAAATGTGTTTCATTTCTATTTTTCTTTTTTCCCAGTAGAGAAGTTATATAACAGTCTGTTATATGGCATACAATAATATAGTGTGTGTGCACAAATATATATATATATATATACTAACCGGGTCTTGTGCATCTTCACTTCAGAATAGTATATGATATAAAATAAAATGGGTTCTAGCTCAGTTAATAATTAATAAATAAAATATTCAGCATTGAAATTAAAATGTTTCACTAGCTCAAATTTAAAATACGAATAAGGTTCAGTTTATAAAAATAAATTAAATAAATATTTAATATTTTCATGAGACTTGAAGTGAAAATACAGGTGACAAGATAGATTACATTGAGCCAATATCCCACAGGATACTACCTCAATGGCATAAGAACACTATCCCCCCTTATTACTATTTCAAATAACAAACTTATAGTATTCTTTCGACTTTAATAACTTCTACTCACTAAGATTAAGTTAATAATTACATTTTAATCTTCTATTTATAATAATCTAGCTCAATAAAATAATCTCAGGTTCATAAAGTTTATTCTAAGTTAATTTAAAATACGGTAGTAAAATATGAGAAGGGATTTTATGTCATAATCTACTACACTGAAACTAATAATAAATAATAATAATAATATTCTTCATTGTTTAACTACTACTGGATATCTTTTCTTTTCGTTATATTTTTATTACCATATAAAATAATAAAATAATGTAATATGATCTTATATCTTCATGTAATAATATAATAAATACGTGGTAGCATTTTGATAATCTGATAAACAAAATATGTGTGGCAACTGATAGCATATAATTCAATATACTATTGTGATAACTGATTTATGACCAATAAAACAATGTAAAATTATGATTATTTAATTAAATGAATACTAATAAAATGTTTAAAATTCTTAAAATACTTCTCTGTTTATCTTTTTGTGCAAAATTATATTTTTGTTTCAATTGTTATGAATATATCGTGATTTCATGCAGTGAAGTGGAGAAATAAACAATCAAGACACAAAAATTTTGAAAAACAAATTTTAACAAAGTTTATTAACAACAGCAAATAAAATAAACAATTTATGTACACTATTTACAATGGATATCCTTATTTTAATCTTACATTTTTATCTACTAAGTTATATAAAAATAGTTTATAGTTTAGTTATATCTTTATTTATACTTAAGACAAAATAAAAAAAAATATTACCATTTGGTTTCTCATTATGGTTAACTTATTATAAATATATTTACTTATTAGCAGAATATTTCATCCTTAATATTATTAAACTATTTTATTTTTTTTAAAAAAAAAAATTCATAGGAAAACATTCTACAAAAAAAAAAAAAAACTTTATAATGAGTATGGATTTCTCAAAATATTAAAAAAAATTTCATCTTGCAAAGTCAAAGATGTTACATAAAATATTCATCCAAAATTCAGTACTAGATTTTAGTGTTTTATCACACGATGTTTACTAATCGTAATATATTCTTATTTAGCCTTACTTTAGTATGATGTAAGTGTAATAATCAATATATTCCTGTTATTCAATAAACAAAAAAAAATATACTATGCATATTGTTTATATAATTTACATTGTACTATTGTATTTTAAAAATATGCAATACTTATTTTTCTCTTAAAAATAATAATAAAGCATTAAAAAAAAAATTAACATTTCAAAGAAAACATCTTGTTTAGATACTCTATTCCAAAATTTATATTTCATTTCCGAAATAAATTCAAAATATATTCTATGATTCTTTCCTTTCCCTTAGGATTCATTGGACCTTCAATTTTAAGTTATAAAATTCTATTCCTTCTAAGCAAATAAACCAATCTTATACAAAAACGATAGCATAACCTAAGTTCTAAATTATTTATCATTTCTTTTCAAAATATCTTACCGAAACGATGCAATTACATGAAATTAAGATAGCAAAACAGATGTATAGGATTTAAGGAAGAAAGCTAGAGTATCACTCATAACATATCTCAAAAATCATGGCACAGTGCATTACAAAAAAGAGGTATGACCTTTACCTGTCTAATAACCTCTAATCCATGAACGATGTTAAAGCTATTTCTTCAGCTTTATTAGAACATCAAATATTTAAAGAAATATAAAAACACTGTCCAAATAAAATGTGTACCAGTCATAGGGCTTTGTTAACTATGCTGATATCCACATAAAGACTAAATATTATTTCTATTCCTTATCATATCCTATTTCTTAAAAACATCATCTTGGTTTCCTGTTCACTAAGTACTTCCAAGCCACTATCTCAACATTATTTCTCCAGATTTTCCACATCTTACATCGATAAATAACTATCTGCATTTACAAAACAATAAATAAAATTCACTGATAATTTTAAAACAATCTACCTGTTCCATAAGAAAAGTCTGTCCACTTCATCATTCTGTATGCTTAATCATATATAATCTAATCAGACAATATTTGAATATCCTAACATGAAAATTTTAAAAGAATCACATAATTATTTGTTATTATGTTGGATTATATCACTAATATATAAAAAAAAAATCATTGTATGCATATTTTCAAATCAATCCTATCTCATAATGTTTTTTAAAATGTTGTATGAAAATGCGAATGCGTTACATATAATTAAAACTTTTACACTTCATTCTTACTATCCATAGATGATCTAAAGAAAACAAAAAATATATACATTATAAATTATTAATAGTCATTATTATTACCAAAATAACCTTTATCTGGTCATCATATTCAGTAGGTTTCTTCATCCACTAGATACTGATCATTGCAAACATAAAAAGAAATATACATTCATACACTTTATTTTAAAATATATTCTTATGTAAATTATTAGATTATTCCATTATAAAATTTATATATCATCAACAAATTAATGTTTTATGTTTTTCTAATCTTATAAAAAAAAATTAGATTTAAACTAGGTTAATAAAATAAAAGGAATCAAAACTATAATTACATATTTTCTTGACAATAGTTCCTGATAAGTCCAAAATGTTTATTATTTTCTCTAGAGTTTTAAAAATGTTCTCCTCAAAGCATGTTAAAGTTTAAAAATAAAAAATAATTATTAATCCATTTAGTAAAATTTATAGAAAATAATCCTTGGTTTTAGTATTTAGGACGATAATTATTAAATCATAATATTAATTAATCCTGTGAAATTTCTTCAATATTCTCTGCCAATATTCTCTGCGTCATATCCAATGCATCTTCCATCTAATTTAGCTTTAAAAATACTTGGTAAACTTTTTTTTTTTTTTACAATATTTCCATGGATCCATTTTTTTATTCAACTATGTGTTCACTTTTTTTATATAAGTTTCCATCCTTAATAAATTTAAACTTTCGTTTGATATTTTTTTATATATCACCTTTTTAAAAAAACTTCAACTACTTTTAAACAAATGTTTTCTAAATACATTTTAAACAATTCTAAGACTGGAGGTTTTAATATCAAAAACGCTTCAGTAATATATTATCCTGGGTTCTTTCTTTAACTCTTGAAAATATTTTTTTTAAAAATGTTACCTTCAGAAAGGATATAACATTTTACTCCTTTTGATATAATATTTTATAAAACAATTCATAAGATATACTTGTCTTATTACTATTTTAAAAAATAAATCTTGGATAAGCTTATCTAAATAATAATGTGTCTCCAATTTTTCCTTTTTAAACGGAAAATAACTTTCCACTGTATCAGTATAATGTCCGGGTTTTTATGCACCAAAACAGTTCTCCGGTGAAGCATTAATAAAGCTGTATCAAAATATTCCAAAAACATTTTTATAGTATTAGAATTTATATCCATTTTATTCTACAGTATATCCATCTTTTCATTGCGAAGTTTAGGTCAAATTTCAGATAAAATAATCCTGGCAAGTAACTTTTAAAAATTAGAAAATCATTTTCAAGAAGTTCCCAAATATATATATATTTTTAAAACTCTCTTTTGCAAAATACTTTTAAAAAATATCAATTAGTTTTTTGCAAGTAAAACTATAAGAAAATATTAAAAATTGACTAAAATAAAAATTTAAAAAATACTATCTCTTTGATAGCTGCTAATATACCTTTCTCTGGTTTCAATACATTATTAATCTCTCCTGATACCCCCCGTGCAATTCATATTTATAGTCTGTAAGAATACCTCATTTGATTGGTTGATTCTCACTTTAGCTTGAGAACAAATTTACATATATTTTTAGTTTTTTACAGAATTGAATCTTTAAAATAAAAATTTATGATGTAATAACTCAAAAATATTATTTAAAATACTTTTAAATCAATTATTACTTTATCAAAATTATGTAAACATTTAAAATAACTTTTAAAATAATTTTAATAACCTATTCCATCTTTAATATTCAATTTATCTATTTTTTTTAACAAAATATTTAATTTTTTTATTAACTGTATTCGTCTTCATTACATTATTTAAAACATGTTATACGATAGTTAACTTAATATTTATTATTATTTGCTTTTATAATAGGCAATAATTCCATCCAATTCTATAATGCAATCTTTTAAAATATTTTAAACTTTATTATTAATTCAAACAAGCAGTGTGTGTGAAAGTATGCATTATACAAGTCACATGATCAATAACTTTGACAGACGATTTTTTAATCTATTTCTCTGCCCAGATTTATAAAATTGATACACTTATTATATTTAATAATATAATTATAAAAATTTGGAAAAATAATTTAAAAATATAGAATTAAATACAATTTTCACCATCATAAAGTTTATATTTAAAATGTATTATATTAATTTTGACTATTAAATATGATTATAAATTTAAATACTGTATTTATTAACTTATCAGTTTTAAACTATTAAAAACGAATTTATTAAATATACTTTTAATATTTATAGCTGTGTTATTTAATATGGCCAGCTTTTACAACCATATGAAACAATATTTTAAGCTTTATTTAACTATTTTTAAATGATTCACTATAATTTTATATACTACGTATTTGCTTTAGCCTCAAATTGTACTTTAAAGATATAATTGACAAACTATAATTAATGTATTAAAATAACATTCTAAAATTTAAAATTTTTAGTAATTGACTGGGATGGACTATTACTGACCTATAGAAAAGGGCACAATATATATATATATATATATAGAGAGAGAGGGATAGAGAGTAAAGAAAAAGTAGAAATAAACACAAACATAAATTTTATTATAAATTAAAACATTTAAAAAAGGTCTGAATAAATATTAATATTGTGTTATTAGTATTCTGATTTTGAATTAAAATGAAGCATGATTTATTTTTAAAAATCTTTTTATTAATGCTTGTTTACATTTCTATTATCTATTTTTAAAAATCTTTGATAAGATTTCCAAATATAGCTTTTTAATTAAAAGTGCTCTTGGAGGGATTAAAGTTGTTTTCAATCAAGAGAGATAAGAAAAAAGTTTTTAAATTAATGTTGTCACCTCAATCCAAGACTATGAAAGGGTTGGATAAAAACATTATTTTAATCTGGTTATTATTTTTTTGAAAATAAGGTGTCAAATTGGCCAGCTGCAAAGTTTAAATGGTAATTTTTTGAAGACATCTCATCTTAATATTTTTGTGAAGACAGAATTGATGTTTGGAGAGTTATGAAAAGAAAAATAGCTCCCATGAAGAACAAGCAGTGAGCAGTCTACTAGTTCTACATACTGGAGTTTTGATTCACTTGAAGACTGTGTCAACTTAAAATTGATCAATTAACATGTACAGATGTGTTCTAGAAGACAGTTTGCTGGCCTGAAGCTCATCAAGTCGTAGACAGAAGAGAGAATGCCAACATACCTGATTATACTTTTCCAGTGCTGACAATTGCCTAGACTATACTTCTCTGATGATGATACATACCCCTCTGCTTGCCAAAGAATTGGTAGATGTATGCTACTGTTTATACCTATAAAAAACCACAGATAAACACATCATGTGTATACCAATTTTTACATTCTTTGGTCAGAAATAACATTTTAAAAAGTAGAGATATATAAAATAATTTTATTTTTTGTTTATTAAAAAAAAGAGGCATTTTAAAAGTGAAACAAACACACATAATTTTGCCTGGATTTAAAAAAAAATCAAAAAAAGTAAAGAATAGATGCTGCTTCTATAATTTAAATTTAAAGACAAGTACCTGTCAAACAAAAATTGTCTTGATATTTTTAAAGGAAAAAAAAGTTGATAGTATTTATTTTTTTTCAAAAACTAATTGATAAAGAGTGGAACTTACTATAAAATAACAAATGCAATTTATATATTTTTAACAAAGAATAATTGTGAAAATAACTTTTAATAATCTTTATTATTGTAATAAATTAAAATATATGTTATAGACATTAGTGTGCCTGCAATTCCATATGCCCACACATGTATGTTAAATATGTGCAAAACTGAACTGCATTTATAGATTTATGACAATAATAAATAAAAAAATATACCTGCTGTAGGATTTAACTTTTATCAGTAGTCAAGAAAGAAAGAAATTGACTTATAGACACATATATGTAAAATTTTAATGATTTATTTTATTATTAAATATCAATTGAAACATGTTCATTTTGTATCAAGCCATATGCCTGTGTGATGAATGGGTTTTAGGTAAACCTAGTGAAAGATATATGTAAACCAAGGTAATAACTTAAATTGTGTATATTATTCCTATAAATCACAATGTGATAATTTAAAATTTGTATAGTAATCAAAATCATAAAACTTCCAATTGTAGATCCATATTCTAGAGATCTTAATTTCATTTATTTTTTTCATTGTTGTTAATAAACTTGCATTCAATTGTTAAAATTGTATTAAATCATCATTTGTTGGTCACTATAACAGTTATAGAGCTTATCTTCTGGACTAGATTCATGTATAATGGGTGAATATATAAATGGGGATGTATTTAGTGATTTGGGGCATTTCAGTTTGACATTGTCCTGGTTTAGGAGTGAGGATTATATTGTTCAAAGTCCATGCACTACATTTTATTTTACTTTAGTCTTATCAAAAATTAAGTTTATAATTGGCCAGTACATTAATGATACTAAGTGGCCAGAGCATTGATGATGATCAGCATGTTTTAAAGTCCCAGCATTATTGTCTTTATGATTATGTACTCTGATGGATGAGCACTAACTTGGTGCACCCAGCTAATGTTTAAATAATTGCCCAAGCTGGAAAAAGCTCAATAGTTAGCCTGATCTACAGAAGATCCATTTCCAATCTAGCCACAAGATGGACTATTCATTTATTTACATTGATTTTATTTGATGGTGATCATTCATGATCATGAATGGTTATTTGAGTATTACTTATTTTTACTTATTAATAATGCTGGTTGATATATGTATAGTTAATTATAGTTGCTCTGAGGAATAACTGGCTGATCTCTAACAGAATATTATGGTTTCGTGCTCTCCTTTGAATAGATAAAATTGCTTATATATTTTTTTGTGATAAAACCACTTTAATAGTATATTTTTTTGTAAATTTTTCATTATTTGAAATGATTTGTCACCCCAGGTATGATCTCCCAGATATCTTGTCCTATTACAATTTATATATATACAATAATGAAGATAATACATTATACAGGCTTAAACCTGCATTTTTATATATGTAATATATGTGGGATTCGAACTCAGACTTTCACACGACCCACTACTCTCAGTGCCATTTCATATTGCTGACCCACCTGATCACACACATGTTGAAAAGATAAATAATCACCAGGTGGTTCAGCAATATGAGATTGCACTAAGAGTAGTAGGTCGTGTGAAAGTCTGAGTTCGAATCCGAATAATGAAGATAATAAAACTGATAATTATTACTCAGTGTTTGTTAATACATAATAAAAAGATAGGATGTTTATAATAAGTAGATTGTCATTATTATATGATCACTTAGATTGATAAAACTGAGAAAGATGGGATATTAAGAAGGCTAGATTAAAGATCATAACACTTGCATATTATTAATTCCATATGTTGTGTAGTGCAAGATATTTATAGAAGATATCAGGTATTTTTAATTGCAATATTTGGACTATTCTCAGTTTTGTAAAATGTACTGATGTACTTTTCATGACATTTATTGTTCTAAAGGTCTACTGATCATGCTTAATGCTAGCACTTTTGCCCTCAAACTTTTTATGAATTCCAAACAGTAATGTCATATGATTATTTTTTAAATGTTACCTATCCTTTGTAATGTTATTATTTTCTGTTTTGGTAGGCATTTAGTCTTAGTCCTATTTATATAATATATAATAATCATATCTAGCAGCAGCTTGAACTATTATATTCTAAGTTGTCTTTTTTTTTCTGATTTTTTAAGAACTTTCTATATGTACATTGGTAATTATTTATCTTTTAAACATGTTATCAAGTGTATCAGCAGTATGTATAGTTGAGAGTCGTGTGAAAATCTGAGTTCAAACCCCCTAAATATTACATATTGAAGTGCAGGTGTGATCAAGTGTGTCAGCAGTATGTATAGTTGAGGGTCGTGTGAAAATCTGAGTTCAAACCCCCTATATATTACATATTGAAGTGCAGGTATGATCAAGTGTGTCAGCAGTATGTATAGTTGAGGGTCATGTGAGTTCAAACCCACTATATATTACATATTGAAGTGCAGGTATGATCAAGTGTGTCAGCAGTATGTATAGTTGAGGGTCGTGTAAAAGTCAGTTCAAATCTCCTATATATTACATATTGAAGTGCAGGTATGATCAAGTGTGTCAGCAGTATGTATAGTTGAGGGTCGTGTGAAAGTCAGTTCAAATCTCCTATATATTACATATTGGAGTGCATATATGAAAAAACCTGTACGTAGAAAAAATTCATATATTAAAATATAGTTTCTCTACAAAAAATAACAGTAAATTACTCGAAGATTTAAATACTTTGATTAAAATTAAGTTTTGTTTAAAAAGAAATAAAAATTTAAAATAATTAATGTAAGTCGGAATTTGCTTTGCAGGTGTTTATATATTTTTTGACATTTATTATTTATGGCATGGAAATTAAATATTAATTAGTCAATGAACAGTGCAATAAATAATATAAAAATATTTACAAATCGCAAAATTAATAGTTAATAATAAATACTGTTTAACATTGAACAGATCGGCCTGTCATTATCAAAGTTGTCCAAGGTTAGATTTATTTAACCTGAATTGACTATTGGGTTACTACACGCGTTTACTTTTATTTATATGTTTGAATATTAAACACATGGAGTTCATAAATCATTATAGTAACAAAATCTATGGAATAACCATTACATAAAAATAACTTGAATTTTAATTTCACAATTGAGGGTTGAAATTGAACCATTGAATTTGAAGAAATTATAATTTTTAGATTGAAGATGATTTTGATTATTTACATGCTATATATGCTCATATTAAAATGAATTTAAGATATATTTTTTAAACAGATCTTTTAATTAGTTTTAGCCTAACTTAGATTTTAGAAAGCTCTCTCTTTTAGAAACAACATTATTTTGAAATACAAAATATTTCAAAATTGAACTATTGAAAAATTAATCACAGGTGCATAATACGTTTTTTTTTTGCTAATTCCTGCTGTCAGAGTGTTAGGGGGAAGGTAATAATGTTTAATCATCTTTAATGACGTCAGCATTACGTATCTATCACTCTTATGTAATTTGTATAACATTTCAATTTTACAGCTATGGATTATAAACATGCTTATAAAAATATTCGTTTGGCTTAAAGTTTGCATTTATTTCGTTGTTGTTTTATATAGCATTATATAATGGTAATATAATTTTTTAATAATTTATTGCTTAGCTGAAAAATCATTTTAAATTATTATTTGAAGTATTTTTATTATTATTGCTTCTCTAAATAATGTGGGAATTAATGCTGCTTAAATTAAGATTTGAATCAACAAAATTAGTCAAGCGTTGGTGGCCGAGTGGTTAGCACAGCCTCCTTACAACCAGTTGTCCCGGGTTCGCTTCCTGGCTGATGCTTTGACACATGAAAAAAAAATTATAAGTTGAATATTCCTTGTATATTATGCAGATAATGTGGTTGTTTTTGTAAAAAAAAATGCTTCAAAACATCAGGAAATGTTGCAAGAGTTATTAACAGATGGAAGTAAGAAAGTAAAATAAAAAATAAATTAATAAGATTAATATAATGTTCAACAGATTTTCTCAGAAGAAGATAATGAAGACTGATAATCATGAATTATAAAAAATTAACAGCTGCAAATAATAATGGATAAAATTAATCATAGAATTAAATGAGGATGGAGAGCTTTTGATAGCACTAATTTGGTATTAAATGAAAGTATATTCATGTGTTTCTTAAAAAGGAAAAGATTTTAATAGATGTGTTTCATCACATCGTATGAATTTGAGATTTGGATACTTAATAGATTTCAGACCATTCAATGAAGTATGGAGAAATATATTTCAGGTATAACAAGAAGAGAATGAAAATAGAATGCATAGGTGCAAAAACGGGTATCAGTGACATGAAAGAATTAACAAACGGATAAGGAGCTGGGTGAGGAATATATTGCTAAAAAATGATTATAAATGGACAGTTAAAATTTTAAATTAAATCCCAAGATATTGTAAAAGAACTAGGAAGAGATTACATATGATATAAATACGTGAAATAAGAAAGTTTACTAGTGCGATATGAAGGATAAGAGAAGCTGTGTATTGGAGAAACTTAATTAAGTTTGAGAGATCTTCATCTTGCAGTGGATCAGTAATGCTTGTAAATTCTAATGATAATATAAAGGAGAAGCAGTTTTTTTCCTTTAAAAAATGATTAAGAAAATGACGTTATTACACTATTTAATAATGCTGTATTAAACAATGTAAAAATAACCGTTTACTTCCAAAAAATCATGATATATATAAGGTAAAAAGAATAAAGATTTTTATTAAATAATATATATACATATTTAAAAAAACTTTTTAACATTTTAAAAAATTTATTAATAAAAGTTTTAAAAAATTTTGGTGCACCTAAAATAATATAAATAATAAATAAAGTATAGTATAAAACAAAATTAAAAGTATTCTTCTACAAGGATAAAAAAAACTTGTAAAATAAGTTTAAAAACTATTTGTATTTTATGTGTGATTCTAAGACAGTATGGAATTTGCTTATAACGAATGTTTCTTATATATGTAAATAGAGGAATGTGAATTCAGGATTTTTCAGGTTAGTCATCCTCCACTCTAAAGAAATAATACACATGATCACACATTATGTGTAAATAATACATGATCCCAATATACATATTTTGTGCAGAACCAGCACTCATCAATTGGGCAAAATCATAATCTCCTACACATATACACAATCAGTGTTTGATTTATATTAAGATCGCAATTCCTCAAACTTAAATGGACAGACTTCAATCTTCTCACCCTTCCAACTATTCCACCATCCATTTCATTAAAAAACGAATGATGGAATGCTTAAAACCTTGTCGTATTTGGAATTTATATAATATTTAAACTGGCTTTAAAGATACTATTGTAAAACAATCCTCAACTCTGGATCAATAATATTTAAACCAGATGTTTAGAAAGGTTAAGAGTTATTTGACTACTCAGTGTGGAGCATTATTATTTTCTTCTTGGTTTGAAAAGTATTTGTATTAAGAGATGAACTTGTCCTATAAACATTATTTTCTTCATAAAACTGCAAACTGTAACATCTTTCTAAACAGTTTAAAGAAAAAAAATGTTGTTACTTAAAAATAAGCTGTGATAAAACAAAGTATTTATTACTAATTTTTACATTTTTTTTTTCATGTGTCAAAGCATCGGCCGGGAAGCGAACTCGGGACAACTGCTTGTAAGGCAGCTGTGCCAACCACTCAGCCACCAACGCTTGACTAATTTTTACATTTTTGTCCAAAAAATTGAAGCCTATTTTTGCTTGGCTCAAATTTGAATATTTCACATTATTCTTTCCTAATTCAATGCAAAGTATTGATTAAATATCATGTCACCAGATACAAGCAACTATTTATCATCATCATCAACCATTATCAATCCACTGCAGGATGAAGGTCTCTCCAAGTTCAATCCATCTCCTCCGATCTTTAGCTTCTCGTCTCCACATCACCCCTGCACATTTTCTTATTTCATCCATCCATCTCACATGTGGCCTCTTTCTGGGTCTTTTACAATCTCTTGGAATCCAGTTTAAGATTTTAGTTATCCATCTATTAATTTATTCTAAATAGCACTTTAAATCAAAAAATAATTTTCAAATAAAATATAATCATCTTTACAGCTTAAAATGAATTCACACGAATAAACACTATTAAAAAAATAATTGAATGTCTTTGTTCTCATTGGGTTATAAACAATTTGAATGCTGGAAGTGACTGAATTGGAATCCTTATGCTTCAGAGTCTAATACTCTACCAATGTACTAAATCATGTAGGCATGATCATATTTAAAATATTGAAAAGTACCAAATCTTAACTAGACTGCTGATTAACTTTGCCAAATCTTATATTTTATAAACCAGAGGTTTGTAATAAACCATTAAGCATCACATGATCACTATCTCTTATACTAGCAAATATTTGTTTATAAACAAAGCAAAAACTCTCCATACAGTATTGCCACCCTGTGCCAACCAGAGTAATCAATGAAATGCCAGAAGGCTTGTGCATAAAATCCCTATCTAATGCATACTCATCCTAAGATCTAGGTGCAGTGCTCTCAGATCCAAAGCTCCTCACTGACGATGGCCACAAGCCAGAAACTAGTCTGGGGATATTGGATGAGTAGGCATTAGATAGGGATTTTATCCACAAGCCTTCTGGCATTCATTGATTACTCTGGTTGGCACAGGGTGGCAATACTGTATGGAGAGTTTTTGCTTTGTTTATAAAGGTTGGAATAAGTTCAGGATACAAGTTTTAACAAATAATCTATTGTTGATATAAACATTGTTATCTTATTAACAAGTGAAAATTTCATAACAAAGTTGAAAATTATTTGTGTGTACGTTTTACTAATTGTGTAAAGAGCATTATATTAATAACAAATTTGCCATTGCAATAAGAAAAGCACTGAGGTTTGTAAAAAAATGAAACTGATTACAAATTCCACATATCCAAAATATAATTACAAAAAAATCAAGTCAGATGTCACATTGGATAAAGTGCTGGGCTTGTCTTGGTATTTTTAATTGAATGCTTGAATATCCTAGCATCTCACTGACGATGCCAGTAGCAGAAACCGGTCTGGGTTTGGGTATATTCTGCAAACCTTGTTAAGAGCTTATTTTGTGAGCTCTATATATAACCCTTTTTTCCCAAAGAGTAAGCTTGTGGTTAAGGCCTGTAGAGGTCCCTACCTTCGTATTTTCAGGCACACATGCTTAAAGGTTTATTGCCTTAGTAAATATATAACCAAAAACACAATTTCATGTGTGCTTGTTAATTGCAAAGAATAACACATTTAACACGACTATGTATTCCATCTTTTACACTTTGAAATAATTCACATGCAATCTGATTAGTACAAATAAAATTCAAATTTATTATGACTTGTGACATTATGAATTGGTCTATTAATGAAGAAAGTTCCCTTGAAATAATTCAGATTTGGTTATTATGTTATATCTTGGTATCTTAGTTGAATAATGAGCTAATAGAAAGAATTTAACATTTTTCATTCATAATATAAGAAATAATTAAAAATGTATTAATTGCAGAAATGACAAAATTTAAAATTATATAAAGTATTAAAATGTTAAAATATCAATAATAACATAAAAGAAAGAAATATAAAAAAGGTATCATTAATAAAAAATACTTTTAAATTTTATTTGTATCTTTTATTTTTGAGCTAGCATTTGGATTATCCCCAGGTACTTCCTCTTGATAAATTGCAAACTATAATCTTAGAGGATATTAATTCAAAGTTGTTTTATGAAATTATTTTTTTTATTTTACAAAATATGGATAATTATTGAGAGTAAAATCTCATCCACATGCATAATCTAAAATTAAAAAACAATGCATGCAATGTTAATAATTCAGGGATCTTGCAAGTAAACCAAGTTCATGCTTATAATTAATTATGTTCTTCAAATTACCTTAAGATTGCTTTTGACTAATTGATTAAAAGTCTCCATTGCATTAAGTTATTTGATAGCTGAGCACAAGTCTTTCTTTAACTTGAGAGATAGAAATTTATATTTTAAGAAATCCTTATTAAAACTTATATATTGCACTTAAACACTAAATTTTCATGTATGATATTTTTCAGTTTTTTCCCCATTAATCACTCTTTACATAAAGTCATTAATAATGTAATAATTATCCCTAAGCAAAGATGTTCTGCACTAAACATACATTAAGGTATTTAAATATAAATATATGGGATTTGAACTCAGACTTTCAAGCACCCACCAACTATCCACACCATCTCATACAACTGATATACATGACTACACACATATAGAAAAGATAATCACCAATATACATATTTTATGCTAAACCAGCACTCATCAGTTGGTCTAGATTATCATCTTCCACACATGTATCATCAGTACTCAGTTTTATATTAAGATAGCAAATTTCCAATGGTTTCTTTATGTATGATCCAGTTTTAGTGTTGCCTTTATTAGTAATAAATTGGAAAATGATCTTATTTTCTGTATTTGAGTTGTTAAGATAAAGATGTTTCATATAATAATGACATTATTATATTTGATTAATCTCATGACTGTGTAAATAATACAAATTATGAAAAGGATATTATTCACCATGCAACATAGTAAGTCAGCTTTATAAAAATAATAGCCAGGATATCAACTTTTTCTAAACTCATCATGTTACTTCTTTTAGTTTTCTTATTTTGGCACTGAACACCGAGAATTTAAATGAATGAAAACTGAATCATCCAATAATTGAATTTTCTTTAAAAAAACTTTGAACATATAGTCTCAGATGTTTATATCATTTTATTAAATTCCAGTTAATTAATGACTTATTAATGGTTTTGCAAAAGGAAGATAAAAGAAGCATATTTTATCATCAACAATAACAATGCGATCAATAGACGTGACACATGTTTCGCCATCTCCAGAAAATAGACAAGTTAATTTACATATGCATTTACATACATTACCATTTACAAATATCCCAACAACAATTTAAAATCTATTTTGGCTATGAATATGAGGGACAAAACCTTGAAAGCACTAGGCCTACATTAATTTATTTTGATTGTTTTCTTACCATTAACTTAACAGCTTCTTCACCCAGCATGTTAAAACACTTGTATATACTACTGTGGCAATAATAAAAACTTAAGAATAGTAGAAATAATTTTTTTTATATTAAATGCTTTTATTGACCATGCACTAAAAAGAAAAAAAAATGGTTTGTTCAAGCATAATTAGGGCTTTTAGATTTAACTTGAAATAAAAGCAAGTGGTTCCAGAAAATAATTAAATTAATCCCTATTTTTTATAACAGGGGATTGACTTAATTAATTTCTGGATCTCTCCCTCTTCATACTTTTATTTTAAGTTAAATCTAAAAGCCCCAACTGTGGTTGAACAAACAATTTTTTTTTCTTTTTAAGGCATAATAGTAAAAAAAAAAAGCATTTAATGTAAATTTTTATTATTATTGCTATTATTAAATAGTTTTTGTCCATCTAGTTTTATGTTAATGCACATCAGATACCACTAATAAATGGGCATTTCTTAATCTATTAGAAGAACCATTACAGTCTTAAATTATATATATATAAATAAGCATTTATTTTTATAGCGTCTGTATACAATTTGTAATTACATTCATATCGGCCTTTCAAGCCAATTGTGCAAACGCTTTGCGAGTGTTAAATAATAAATGAATACTCTCTGACCAATACAAGATATAGAATTTATGCAGGAATAAAAAGAATCCCTCTTATTCCTACGACTCAAATATTTATATATGAGCAAATCTGAAGTACTGGCACAGAAGGTGTGACAATATAACAGTCACTTTTCTCAGTCAAAATGTACCATAATTCTGTGGATATCTTCATGTGGATATCCATTTCCATTTAGCATTTCTCTCAATGAAAGACTTCATTATATATATATATATGTGTGTGTGTGTGTTTTGCTATATCTACAACTCTATGTCCTCTAAACTTAATAATTGCTATATAGAAAATCTATAAATTGGAAAACCATTTTCATAAGAGGATTTCCAATGCATTGGCATTCATTAGACATTATGAAAGCAGTCAAATAGATATTTTAATTAAGCAGAAATGCAAACAAAATATTACTTTCGTAGTATATCACAATGATTTTTGATTTTTATGCAAATCATGATTTTTTTTACATATAATTTCATTAATTTTTTACATTTCAGTATTGAAAAATTACATCAAAGATCATACTTTTTTTTGCAATTGGTTTGATTGTTTGAATACATTTATGATATGCGTAGTGAAATTTTATTATAATTGCAGAAAAATTATATTTATATAGATCTTGATAGACACTTCATTTAAAGTAGCTCTTTCTAGCATAGACAATCTCTCCCCTTTCCAATTTAAAAAAAAAAACACATTGACTTTTTAAAATAAGTCATTAAGTTTTGTAATAATTATTGATATCTTTTCAACTATTTAATTTCAATACATTTTTTTTATTTTCTAAATCAGACATTAGTTTGTATGAAATTTATATTGTAATAATCATAAAAACAATATTTCTTTTGAGTTCTCAATGAAATCTATTAAATAAAATTTGTTTTAATAAAAGAAAATACTAAAAAGTTTAAAAAAAGGTTGATCTCCATGATATAATGTTTTATTAATATCATTGCTAACACTAATATTTTTAAATGTAAAATAGCATTAATAAAGGAGTTAATAAAAATGAAATTTCACAGCATATATATACAAACCATTTCAATACATATATAATAAAGTAATTTTTAATAATCACTCTAATTAAATTAATGTACATGTATTAATTTATTTTTATTTTATTTAGACTGAACAGCATAGTAATAATAGCTTTGAATGGAATATTCACTTCTGGCTTGGCAGTGAAACTTCAATTGTAAGTATTAGTGCAATGTCTGTTATGTATGTTAATTTGCAATTCTATATATATATATAATAGATTTAACCTCTACATTATTATATAATGAGCACTCTTAATAAGCTTTTCTGAATATCCTTATCCTCAGACCGGTTTCTAACTATTTGCTTTCATCAGTGAGACACAAGGATATCTAATGTCTGAATATCCTAGCACCTCACTGATGATAACCAATAGCTAGAAACTGGTCTGTGGATAGGGTTATTTGGAAAAGCTTGTTAAGAGCTATTCATGCTCATTATATAACATCTGTAGTACAAACTTATTAAATTAAATCACATGATGTATGACTTGATTTCCTTGCAAATATAAGATATTATAAAGAAAACAAAGTTTAAAATTAATTTAAAAAAACATGTACACTTTCAATGTATTTGTGCCATATTCATGGTTATTAATACAATGTTTGATTACCATTATATTTGCCATATATATATATTATGAAGAAGATTAGAATGATGCAGTATTTTCTCACGTACAAAAAAGCTAAAATTAATTTTACATATGTGTCAGTGTTTCATAATCATGCAAAAAAAAATGTTATGGTTTCAATCCAAATATTGTTGAGATGATTTGTGAAGAAAGAAATGACTGAAAGAAAAAAAAAAATAAAGAATATCTTGTATCTTTGAATAATGATAATCACATTGTCATTGATGATACTTCTACACACCAGAACTTTAAACTGGATGCTTTAAAGTTTTGATTTTCTATGATTTTCTTTTGCTACTGTTTTTGGGCATCACTAAGATATTTTATACATTTGTCACAATTTTTGAATCTTTATTAGATAAATATTAATAGTAAAAGACAATTAGTTTTTAAGATTATTCAGTTTTGCCTTTGACCCCAATTTTAAGAACCTCTGGAATTTTTTGATTCTTTCCTGTATTAAATTCATATCTATTGATATTAACAAATTGAAATTAGAGGATCATTGTGAAAAAGAAAGTTGTAATTTGATCTGATGATGCCTTTTCTGTTTCACCAATCTTGAGTTTAGAAGTCTGACATGTAATATTGGCACTTTCATTATCAAAGAAAGATCAGCTAGTTTTTTTAGGAGCACTTCTACATCCATTTCTATATAAGTGTGATTGGGTCTTTCAACTGGATATTGTAAAATTTTGATTTTCCATGATCTTCATTCATCTTTCTTTTCTAGTGTCAACAAGAAATTTTATGAGTCTATCAGCAATTTTCATATTTTTGGTAGCTAAATATTGACTGTAAAGAGTATTGCTTGTTTTATATCATAGTGGAATGAACTGCTTTCTGTATTCTTAAGGAATAGACTCTTGCATCTGCTGCTTTGAATTCATTATGTTTATAATAAAGTGGAATGTTATTAATATTTCTTTCAAATTTCCAGTTTAATAACACCAGTTAGCTTTTTTAAAGTTCTATTTCTGGATTGAGTGGCCTTAGACTTTTGGGAATTTGAATATTTTAATAGTGATAAAATTTTATTTATGTTAGTATTGGAAAATGATCTAATATTAATAAATCAGGAAATAAGATTGAAATATTTTTTGTTAAAACAAAACATAAATTAGAAATTTACTGAGGGCATTATATGTTTATATGAAATGTTTCTCCTTCAATTTTTTTTTCTCTCATATGTCAAAGTGTTGAACGGGAAGCGAACCCAGGCCAGATGCTTGGAATGCAGCTATGCTAACCGCTAGACCATCAACGCTTGACTTCTTCAATTTGAGCCCAAATATGTAGTAATGTTATTTATTATACAAGACAATAAAGCATATAGAGATTACTGCTTGTCTGACTTATCTAATCTGAACAGATTTCTAAAAATATTACAAAAAAAACTTTATGCTAAAAATTACGAAATATCGCTTAGGATTTTTTAGATCTTTGTTCAACAATAAAACGATTCTGAGAAATAGTATATGTCATATTTGACCCTAAGTGGACTATTCCAGATTCCTTGCCTGATTGGCTAGCACCCAGTTGCTGTCCAATGGGATTAAAACCTTCACTGGGGTTCGCACACTGAATCCATGTGTTTCCAGTAAGGTAGGGGATCTGCCTTTAAATAGTCAGCCTTTTGGAGGCAAGGCAGAGAGCAATTACTTTTGTTAACCTGAACGACAGAACGTGCTCTCCATTAGACCTTCTGCCATTAGCAAAGGTATTTATCTAGTCATTATTGAGATGTCCAAGCAGTGAGACAAGTCCACCTACGGACTGGAAACTGTTACGTCTGAACTAGAGCCGACTCGAGGTAGCTAACTACATAGCTGGAAGAGTCTTACCAGAACTCACGACCCAGGCTAATCATTATCTGGAAGCGAGTTCCTTACTCCGCATGACTTCATTGAAGCATATCAACTATATTTGTACATTTGTTTAACTAACGTGTGTACATGTTTTGTACTAATAAATTGTACATATTAATTGCTGAATAGTTGTTTTTTTTTTGTATCTGCTGGTTTGGAAACGAACCTGCAAGCCTAACCAAACACAACAGTATATTTATTAGAAATCTGAGATTGTTTATTATGTATTACTATCATTTTGATTCATAATCTACTCACTGAGAGAACTCATTTTTATAATAATAAAAGTAAATGAATTTTTTTTACAAAATTAAATATAACCGATAATAAATCTCTTAACTCTCTCTCTTTTTTAATTTAATAGAGATCTAAACCAAATCATTTATGGTCTACTTCTTCCCTAACAAATTTTCTACTCTCATAAAATATTTATTAAAAGAAGACTGAAGTATTTTATGACTATAATTTATGTTTTAACAATTTTACAAATTAATGTAGAGGATGCTTTTTAAGAAAATGTCATTTCCATAATCCTGTTTGACACTTAACGTTACCACGCTAATGAAATCAACTCCAAACCGTAATATTTTCAACAATTAACAAAGGAATTACACTTCACTGCTTTTATATTAATAACGCTTGCTCCACATAAATACTGTAATCATCCTATTAGGGGGATATTTTTTCTTTTTTTCTAACGCTATCGTAATTTATACATGCCAATCAGTCACTTTTCTCCGGGCTCTGGTTCTAGAAAAATTAAATTAATTGCCAGCTGTCGAAAGTCTTTAAAGAGTTTTAAAAAGCTATTTAAGTTTATAGAATCTTTTTATAGCATTTTCAAATTAACAGCAAGTAAAAAGATTCGAATTTGAAAGAGAAGAAAAGAATATATTACTTTGCATGGTTATATACTCTCTATTACTGTTCAAGTTGACGGATATAGATTTTAAAACGTTCAAGGGTTAAGAGCTTATGATAAGAGGGAGTGGAGGGGGGTAATACGTTTCCAGTGTCATGCTGTATACAGTGTATATGTATGAACATTTAAACTTTTTTTTAATCACAGGGAGGTCTGAGTTTTTGCACTAGTTGATGTTGGCAATATGCTGATTTATTACATCGCTTGTTTTCTTAATATTTAAATTAATATAAAAAACATAATGATATTGACTAATTAAAACATCGCTAGTTCTTGTCTGTTAAATGTCAAAACAAAAATGTTTCTCGTTTTTTTCCTTATTTATTATTTCATTCATAATTTCTTTTTGGCTAAAACTTTTGATCTCTAAATATATAAATCTGTATACGGTTTTTTTTTTTGTTTCAAAGATAAACTTGCCAATGAAATTATAAATATCGCAAGGCATTTTGTATTGGGAAAAATATTTCAATTTTTTGTTTAAAAATTGCGCTTTATCTGTATATTATATACGGAGTGTCAAAAAAGTAAGATAGCCAACTTTTTTTGTCCATTCCGGAATTTAAAACTATATAAAAATAAAGTAGAAAATTACAGATTACTTTTCTTTTTAGATAACCATCGAATTCATCGATGTATTTGCCTTAAGGGTTGATAAATTTATCTATTCTTGAAATAAAAACACCATTAGACAAGACCATTAAGACTCTAGACCAGTGGCGGCGAACCTTTTTACGTGTGCGTGGCAAAAATTTCCAAAAATATGTATTGAATGATTGGCGTGACATACAGTTATTAAATAAAAATAAAAATAACTTAATTATTGCAGTTTTTTAAAAGTTTATAAAGTAAAATAAAAATAATAATTAAACAAAATTTCTAAATAAACTAAATACAATTTATTTAGAAGTGCACAAATTGAATAAAATGTAATTTTAAAAATAAACATATAAAATCAACATAAATAGATATTATTTAATGAGATTTTTGCTGTTGTTCGTTGGATGCCAAATGTTTTATATCTGGTTCATATTTTATCACTTTTAATAATGTGCACGAAGTATTATAACTTTATTTTTCTTATTGCATTGCCAAATCTATGTTGTTTATTTCTTTTGATGCTTTTTTACAACCCATTATTGACAGTTAAGATTTGGAAATATAAGTAAAAGTTCTGAAGAAGATTGCTGGGGTAATCGAAAATGTCAATAGTGGGTTGTAAAAAAGCATTATAAAAAGTAATAAAGAACATAGATGATAATAATGTATATGCTGAACTAGATTAATCTGTCATTTTATTTCTCTGTCTTTAATTAAATTCATTTCTGAAAACAATGATTCACATGCATATGTAGAAGAGAAAATTGATAATATAGAGGTGCTAATAGCATTCCAGGCAGTCAATAGTTCCTCTTCAGAATTCTTTTTACATATGCCCAATAATTGCTCATTTTTCATTGTTTTTAACTCATTCCTCAAATCAACAAATTTCTGTTTCCATATAGAACTGGATTGAAAATTGATTGATTGTATTTCCATATCTTCCAAATTAAGCCACTCAAAAATTTCTAATTTGAGACTATCCATTGATACTATATCTGGGTATAAAATAAATTTTGATGTTTCTGAAAATTGTCTGAACTACGTAAATCTTAAAGAAAATTCATCAATTATCGATTGAATAACAGCACAAAACTCTTGTGTCAATTTTACTTGGTCTGATTTCTCATGAGATTCTAAATCAATCAAAAATTTTTTTATATCTGGAAAATATTTGAAAGTATAAGAAATAACATCATTGCTGAAAATTTGTAATTTAACTTCAAATGCTTTGATCAAATCAAACATGACAACAATGGTCTTATTATAACCTTACAATTTCACATTTAATTCATTTAGATGTGATCACATATCAGTAAAAAACATTAATTTTGAAAGCCATTCAACATCTATTAATTCTTTATATTTTTCAATGATTTTCTCATTACACAAAAGCAGTCTAATTTCATCTAAAAAACTCAACAAATCTTTGAAGAACTTTTCCTTGACTTAACCATCAGACATTGCTATACATAAGTAAATCACCTCACTCAATAAATTAAAAATTTTTCATTTATTTAGAGTTTGTGAAGTTATAAAATTGATTAACTTAGTCACAAGGTTCATAACATCTAGTGGTTTAAAGCTGGCCTTTGTGCATAAAACCTGCTGATATATAATGCAACGAAAACCCAAAATTGAATGTCCAATACAGTTGATAAATAAACTGAGAAAAACATTTTCTTTTCCAGTCATACTTCGAGCACCATCTGTAGTTACTGGTACAATTTTGGCAACATCTATTTCTTTTTCAGAGAGTAAATTTGAAACTTTGTTACAAATATCTATTCCTTTTGTTGTTGTTACTAATGTGGTTAAACTGATCAATTTCTTCTTTGATATTTATTCCCAACACAATAGTGAATAAAAATAGCCAAACAAGCTGATCCATTTATGTCTGCACTTTTATCAAGGCAGAGAGAAAGTGATCTAGAAGATTTTATATCTCTTTTTTGTTGGTAAGTTATGTTGTTAGACGTTTGCAGGACTCTTTCTTTAACTGTATTTCTAGCCAATGATAAATCTTTTATTCTCTGAATAATTTTTGCTTTGTTTTCAAAATCTTCTAAAAGAACTGGTGCACATTTCATTCAAGCTTCTTTCATATATTCTCCACCTTTAAAAGATTTCCCATATTTGGCAATTACATTTGAAATAAAAAAACTAGCAGCAGTTATATTTGAACTATTTTTGATAAATTTCATTATAGATGTTGATTGAATATTTATATTTTTAAATGTTTGGGCAATGTATTCTTTTTGTTTATCTTTACTTTTTTCACAGAGTGATTTATGATTGGTTTCATAATGCCATTTTTACCGATGATATTCTCAATACAACTGTTTTGGAACACATACTGCCTTAATGCATTTGTTAATCATTATTCCATACTTATCAGTCCACAAATTTTGAAATTTTCTACTGCTTGACAATTTTTGTTTTTTATTTTCACTAGTCATATTAATATAATGGTAACAAGTTTATTTAAAAGTCAATTTAAATGAGCTTTAATAATTTTATAAATCCAAGATTTTTATATGTTAAAATATATTATCCTTACATTTCATTTTTACAGCAAAACTTCAAGCAAAAAAAAAAAACATCGTTTGATGGTGTTGATTGCATATTTCATTCCTTTGTTTGCGATTTTGATTATGTTAAAAAAATGAATGGTGTCAACACATTTAGATCAAAAAAGATTAGGACAGAAAACCATTTTATTAATTTTACTTTAGATTTAAAAAAATTTACTTGAAAGAGTTATAAAATATTTTACTGAGTTTACTTTCTAGTTTTATTGAAACCATTTGACAGGTTTATAGAATATGATACCACGATATACAGGTACCACTTTATTTGACTTAAAATTCCATTCCTACCTACATATGTATATTTTTTTTCAAATTTTGTAATTTATTGCTTGTAATCAGAGTTCAATTGTAAATTGAATTCTAATATAATATTATATTTATTTATTTTAACTTTAGTTTATAGTAAGTTTTTATTAGTACAAATTTTAGCAATGAAAAAAATATTGGATAATTTAAAGCATAGAAAATTATGATATGCAAATAGTTCATATGCCAATAAAAAATTTGAATGTGCCATTTCTGGTAGGTGTGCCATGGGTTTGCCATCGCTCTTCTAAACTAATTTTTCATCTGTATTATATAACCATCCTTGGAAATGATCTTGACTATAAATAATAACTTGAAGTGTTGAATTTGAGTTGTAAGGATTATTCATCCAAACTTCCCAATGATTATGCTGCAAGAACTTTCTAAAGATTATACAACATAACTCAATGTATAGCGGAAATATTATTGCAATGGACAATATTGTATTTTCAAAAATTCTAAATCATTTTACAGATTGCCATTGATTGGTTATGGAAAGATAGCAGCAATACAGTGTAAATATGTATTTTCAGGCAATAATCTTTTTCCAGTAGTATTTGATTTTTTTTTTATAATTGATTATTAAGAAGTAAATATAGTATCTTATTATTTCAATATTTCTTGCCTTCTTGAAAAAGTCGTGATGTGTAACATATATGCTTTATTATTGGGAGGGTGTGTGTGTTCATTTTGAAATGTGATTAAAATTGCTCACATATGGAATGACTCTGGTTTCCTTGAAAATTTAATTTATACATTATATCTGAGCTGGTTTTCACTATCCTACAATAGCTTATCAATTGTAATGGTGATTTTAATCGAACATATTAAATTATCTATTTAAGTACCGTGCTGCACTAACTTGAATGCTATTTCGCTATTGTTTCATTACATCATTTGTATTTTTAATAAATAATGCTTTATTAATTTTCTTTTTTCTATCATTTCATTCTTCACACATGATTTTTACATATTTTGGATCAAAAATATGATCTGTTGTTCGATTATAATTTAGGAATACAGATTTAACATTTATTTAGGTTTTTGTTATTTATATTGATAGGTGTGTTGAGCAGTACATAAAATTGTAATTAATTTTTGTCTCATCTAAATAACAAATGAAGAAATAGGACTGTTACTACTGTAACAGTTTATTCCGGCATAAACACGTATATATGTGGTATACGTTTATTACATATTTTAAACTTAAGTTTTGCTCTTTTATTTAACAAAAATTTATAATACGAACACATATGTGTGGTTGGTTTTGAGATGCCCTCTAATGACTCGCCCAGCATATTTATGAGCATCAATAATGACCTCAAGTGCCAATCTTACCTACGAATAAATAAGAATTATGCTGGGAGAGGATGAGTATCTATTTCTGGTGAATAGAGCTTGTACCTTTGGCTATCTCACTCAGGGGTAGTAGTCGGTGATTGTGGGAAAGAGGTGGAGGGAACATATAAAATGCGCATGTATCGCATGAACGATTCGTTTGCTTTCCTACTTTTTGCTTTTTAATATTATTCTAAGAAATTAGCACAAAAACACACAATTAAATTTATAATACTAATTAATATTTATTAATATAAAACAAATAATAAAACAAAACCCATAGAATCCCATAATTGGATATTGGTTTGTGGCCGAATAATTAAATAACCCTCATGTAAATACACTTGCACAAGTTTATAAATGCAATACACAAAAATACAGATCATAGCTTGAAAAACAATTTCAATCAGGCATTGTCTATTAAGGCGTATATTTATACAGGGTATTATTTCAACATTTTCTTCATTTACTTTAACCCTTTTACGCATTATTTAATAGGACGTGCTTTCATTCAAAATAGTTATTATCACTTACGAAAATGTTTGGTTTACCACGTTTATCTCACCCGGGTGTAGATCGTTAGCAATTTTCCATTGGC
The DNA here is from genome assembly GCA_028023455.1 of Epiperipatus broadwayi. Classification (NCBI taxonomy): domain Eukaryota; kingdom Metazoa; phylum Onychophora; class Udeonychophora; order Euonychophora; family Peripatidae; genus Epiperipatus; species Epiperipatus broadwayi. The sequence goes on from JAQFVV010006228.1 coordinate 6,641,165, forward strand.
TTCCTGCTGCATTGTACGATTAAAGGATTTCTTTCTTTGATAACATTCCATAAGGCAATGAATGGCGTCCGGTGAATGCTGTTCTTTTCATAGCTTCAGGAAGGGCTTCGCTCCTACATTGACAGTAGTATCTCCGCAGGATGGATAGCATAGCCTCACCTATTCTGTTCTTCTACCCCAGCCTGTTCATGATTTTTCAATTTTAAACTTTTTTCTTTTTACTACTTCTTCCTACGATCCTGCTCATGGCAGTCGCAGCTCTAGAAGTTCACTAAGTTCAGCTTTCTCGACTCTAATTAATTATACCATTGTTCTTTCATTAAACCACCTGGTTTGCAAAACAAAAATCTTTTCAATACTTTTCTTTTCTTTGTTTCTCTTATCTAAGCTTAGGAATTTCCAATTTACCTTGCGATCTACACTTGACCGTTCATTGTCTCTTATTTTTAACACTTTATTTTATTAATTAAAATGTCTTTGTTTCAAGATAGCGATCTGCAACTTTTCGGGTCCTTTCTTTGCAATTAATTTTTTTTTTTTTTTATAATTTGTAACATTCTTCTTTTGGTCGACCATCTTGGAATATTTCTTTTTAAATTAAAATAACTTTTATTCCTTTTTACGAAATTATTACATTTACTCACTCATGCAGCAATATAAACACGTGTATAAATAAATATCAGAGCACAAACCATATAATCCCCCGTCCCTCTTATATTTCAATCTGTTTTTTTTATTTACTTACTTAAAATATATATATATGCCCCCGCATATGAGATCACAACAAAAAAAAGAAAAATAACAATTTATTTAATATTTCACTTGATTTAATTAAATATATATGCTTGGTAGTATTACCCTCTGACTTAGAACAGGGTTTGAACTCAGCTCTGTTATAATACCTCCCCCTTGAAAGCCTTTAAATACCATTTTAGTATTTAAATGGTTCACTTCTAAAACCCCAAAATAATTCTACTTATTCAAAAAAAATAATATTTTCTTAAATCGGCTTGCCTTGCCTCTTTCTTCTGCAACTTTACCAAAGAGTAAAACGATCATCAAACCTGCGATACACAGTGAATCTGACCACCACTCACGTGCACACTGCCTGCGATGCACAACATATAGCTAGCCCCATTCTGACTGTATTCACATGACCCCGAAAAAAAAACTTTTTATTAAAAAAAAAAAACGATTATTATTATTTTTTATTATTAAAAAGATGGACTTTTCTAACTACACTCTGCTGCTTCTGAGTCTTAGGAGTGTATATAGTTGGAATGGTACCTGGCTCTTATTTTGAGCCTTCAGGTTCTGTATGAGTTGCCCTCTACCTTGCTCACTTCTGGAGTCTTACAGGTGGGATTGTATGTAATTGCCATGCTCACTTTGGAGTCTTGATGGCTTGAATAAAGACTTGTAGCACCTGCATCCTATGTTAGGCCGACCATGTCAGAAATAGCAGCAGCCACACACAGTGCACAACACACAATGTGATTGATCTAGCAGCCAAACTCACCATCCACCGACAGAATTACGAGACTGCTCCACTAACTCTCTACGCTTATCCACACAAAACAAGAGAAATAAAAAAATGCTACCTTTCTCTTTCTACTTAATTTCATGTAAAATTCCATATAATAATATTATAAATGTTAACCCACCACCTAGTAATAATAATAAAAAAAATTTCCACCGACCGCTATAAATGGCTGCCCAGCATGTGGCATGATATTCATTAACCACGAGTACCCTGAAAATTTAAAAAAAAAAAAAAGATTATGCCAGTAAAAAAAAGTTTTTTTTAAAATGAATTTTTGTTTATATTTTATAGCTGTAGAATATAATGTAGATGTAAAAGTACTGCCAGAATGTATATTGCGCACATATGCGTGCATTCACGTAAGAAAGAAAACTTATGAAATATATTTAAAAAATAAGTTTAGGAAATAGTGCGAATAGCACCCTGGACATCAGGATAGGTATAGTAGGAATAAGTTGAGATAAGATGTGACTGTCAGGTATAAATATGATCATCAAATAACTTTAATATTTGAAAAAGAAAAGAACTGATTTGATAGCTTAAAAAATGCGAATACTTTGAAAATTAAGCCAGTAATATTTTTTCTGAAATGAGTAAATATTTTTTGTATTAACGTAAAGTTATAGTCTAATGTTTAATAAACTCACGAATACCTTGAAAATTAAGCCAATTATATTTTTTTTGAAATGAGTATCTATTTTTTTGTATTAACACTAAGTTATAGTTTGAATATTGTGTAAAAAAAAAAAAAGAACTTTAACAACGCATTATTATTGCCAATTAGTATTAACTCTAACTAAAGTCTTTTTTTTATTATCGTTTTTTAAAATAAGTTCGGTGATATGTAACGGGATATATATACGCATTACATTTAAATTCTAATACGTAATGTTTTGTAAATATCTAATACTGAATTAAAAACACACACGTTCAAAATGCACAAATAATGAATTATTAATTTATTAATGTTTAGATTTAAATATTAAAATAAGTTTTAAAAAAAAAATTTATAGAATCGAAACAAAAATTCTAAATCTTTAAATAAAATATAAAATAAAAACCTTTTTAATAATAGCGAAGATTTTTAAAATTTTCAAATATAAAAATTACAAACAGATTCTTAAGGCAAAATGACAATTAAAAAAAATGATTACGAAATAGATAAGAGTTCCCGCCCAGTGATAGAGACACAGACCTCAGTGGAAAACTCAAAATCTTACCTTGGACACAAAGAATAAACCAATAAAATACAGACATGAAGTATGTTCAATGAATCCTGCATTCCAGAGATAAGGTGCCTAAGGACTATAAAAGGAAAATCCAAAAATATAATTAAGTAGTTAGAGAGAGAATCAGAAAATTAAAGTTTTGAATTCATCCGTAAAAATAATTTTAAAAGTTATCGCCGTCACAAAAAAAAATGTAATTAGCTTCATGGTGCTTCCTTCGGCGTGGCTGGCCAAAGGCAGCTTTCATCTCCATGGATCCCAGGATCAAACCACTAGTACCGTCTTCAGAAAACATCATAAATGCATCTTCATAAATCATCATCGCCCACAAGAAATGGATCTTGTATAAATTTAGATCTTCGTCGCGAAGGAATAAGCACAGGACAAAAAAGAGGTATAAATTTATAAATGATCAACTTGAATATAAACTCTCTTAAGCTTAAAATCTTTCGGATTTTGTTTGTGTCTAAAAAAATGAACAATAAACTTTCTTTCCTGAACAAACCTGAACTTTTATCTTTTATAAACTTTGCCATTTTAAACTCTGATCAAAAGTTAACGTAATCTCTTAAAATATATATATTGTTTTTTTTTATTATTCATATTTAATAAGATCTGTTTGTAATGGGGCATGTGTTTGCTATTGCAAATGAATTTAAAGATAGAAAATTTACCATTATTTGTGCATTATTAAATTTAAAAGAAAAGTAGGTTATATAATATTTGTAGTAAAAAAATAAGTTAAAATATAAATGTTATCTTAAAAATGATTTTAAAACCTTAATTAAACTAAAGATTTTTTTTGTTTTGAATTAAATTAATAAAATGATTTAAATGTTACTTGAGTGTAGATGGCTGCTAGACTAGTTTAAATATGTTACTTTTAAAGAGGGTTTTGATTTCGGACTATGTTTCGTAGTTGTGTCAATGCTGGTGGAGAGATATATGGACGTTTATATCAATGTAATGTGAAGTGTGTTAGCACCTAGGGCGATGAGTCCAACTGAATGCATGACCCCAAAGAGGTAGACATATCGTTGAAATGGATGCAGAAGTATTTCCTGTGCCATTGACCCATTCCAGCTCTATGGATTGAGAAGATAAGTCGGCAAGATAAGACCACTCTCCCATCCATACGTAGCATTTCTTTTTATTATTTTATATGCATGTTTTCTTCACCCAACAGATGCACATTCCTGCGGGATGAAGGCCATGTTTTCTCCAATAATATCACGCTGTTCAGATGCACATTCCTGTCAACGTGATTCTATGCTAACATGTTCACATTGCATTGGTTGCTGATATATATCTGGAAGCAAGTATTGGTGTGGCTGCGGATTTTTAGTCTGGAGTCAAGTGATTTGAAAATTTGTGAGTGCGTTTAGGTAGCTCATTTATACTCAACCTTTCTAAGATCAAAGATAAAGTCAAAAAAAAAATAAAAATAATAGTAAATAATAATGCAACATAAAATATAATTTTTTCTTATATAATAATTTTAAAGTTTGTGCGTTATTATATACGTAAATAAAATCTTTTTTGTGGTATTAATACTGACAGTGATTGCTTTTATTATTATTTATTAAAAGAAATATATTTAATAAATGTTTTAAACCTCTGCATCTACTTGAGTTAGTGACTTGGGCTGGCGGTCATCTTAACAGTGCATATCTGCCTACTCTATAAGTTTTCTAGGTTCAAAGTAGCTTAGTGGTGCTCTGCCGGCAGATACGGTAAGACTGGATATTTCATCCTCATCACCGACCGTTATGGCCCCACGTTGGGTGCCACTGTAACAGTTTATTCCAGCGTAAACATGTATATATGTGGTATACGTTTATTACGTATTTTAAACTTAAGTTTTGTTCTTTTATTTAACAAAAATTTATAATATGAACATATGTGTGGTTGGTTTTGCGATGCCCTCTAATTACTCCCCCAGCATATTTATGAGCATCAATAATGACCTCAAGCGCCAATCTTACCTATGAATAAATAAGAATTATACTGGGAGAGGATGAGTATCTATTTCTGGTGGTTAGAGCTTGTACCTCTGGCTAGCTCACTCATGGGTAGTAGTCAGTGACCATGAGAAAAAGGTGGAGGGAACATATAAAATGCGCATGTAGCGCATGAAAGATTAGTTTGCTTTCCTACTTTTTGCTTTTTAATATTATTCTAAGAAATTAGCACAAACACACACAATTAAATTTATAATACTAATTAATATTTATTAATATAAAACAAATAATAAAACAAAACCCATAGAATCCCATAATTGGATATTGGTTTGTGGCCGAATAATTAAATAACCTGCATGTAAATACACTCACACAAGTTTATAAATGCAATACACAAAAATACAGATCATAGCTTGAAAAACAATTTCAATCAGGCATTGTTTATTAAGGCATATATTTATACAGGGTATTATTTCAACATTTTCTTCATTTACTTTAACCCTTTTACGCATTATTTAATAGGACATGCTTTCATTCAAAATAGTTATTAGCACCTACAAAAATGTTTGGTTTACCTCATTTATCTCACCCGGGTGTAGATCGTTAGCAATTTTCCATTGGCTTCATATTGCACTGTACAATTAAAGGATTTCTTTCTTTGATAAGATTCCATAAGGCAATGAATGGCGTCCAGTGAATGCTGTTCTTTTCATAGCTTCAGGAAGGGCTTTGTTCCTACATTGACAGTAGTATCTCTGCAGGATGGATAGCATAGCCTGGCCCGTTCTGTTCTTCTACCCCAGCCTGTTCATGATTTTTCAATTTTAAACTTTTTTCTTTTTACTACTTCTTCCTACGATCCTGCTCATGGCAGTCCCAGCTCTAGAAGTTCACTAAGTTCAGCTTTCTCGACTCTAATTAATTATACTGTTGTTCTTTTTTCTTTCATTAAACCACGTGGTTTGCGAAACGAAAATCTTTTCAATACTTTTCTTTTCTTTGTTTCTCTTATCTAAGCTTAGGAATTTCCAATTTACCTTGCGATCTACACTTGACCGTTCATTGTCTCTTATTTTTAACACTTTATTTTATTAATTAAAATGTCTTTGTTTCAAGATAGCGATCTGCAACTTTTCGGGTCCTTTCTTTGCAATTAATTTTTTTTTTTTTTATAATTTGTAACATTCTTCTTTTGGTCGACCATCTTGGAATATTTCTTTTTAAATTAAAATAACTTTTATTCCTTTTTACGAAATTATTACATTTACTCACTCATGCAGCAATATAAACACGTGTATAAATAAATATCAGAGCACAAACCATATAATCCCCCGTCCCTCTTATATTTCAATCTGTTTTTTTTATTTACTTACTTAAAATATATATATATGCCCCGCATACAAGATCACAACAAAAAAAGAAAAATAACAATTTATTTAATATTTCACTTGATTTAATTAAATATGTATGCTCGGTAGTATTACCCTCTGACTTAGAACAGGGTTTGAACTCAGCCCTGTTATACTACATTTGACAGTATACACTACATTTGGATGATCACTTATACTGATTTGTCTTTGGAATTATGTATATAAGTTTTCTTAAATTAGTTACTGATATATATATATCCAATATTGCAAATTATGGGTATAGAAAATGGAAATCAGTCATCTATTATATTTGCTTTTATTTCTATTTTTATTTGTTTTTAAATTTTATTATTTACTTAATATTTTACCATCTGATATGATCAACTGTAATTAAATCATAATACATACTTGAATGTTTTCTGTATATTCTTTATTAGTTAATATTCTTTCCATCGCAAATTTTGATTACAACTATTGATACTTATGTATTGTTCATTCACTCTCTTTGCCGTGCATTTTTTTTACATGTCAAATGCATTGATCAGGAGGTGAACCCAAGCCTGCTGCTTGGAAGGCAACTATGCTAACCACTAGGCTACCAATGCTTGACTTTGCCATGCATTTTTTGGTTAATAATCCATTTTCAGGGGCATTATGTTTCAAACAATGACTGTGGGGTTTTTTCAAGTTATTATCATATTAAGTATTTTGTTGAATTTTTTTTAAAAGATGATTATAAAAACACAATAAATTACACAGAACTTTGAACAATTGTAATTAAATAAAATTTAATATAATTGAAATAAACAAATAAAAACATGTTGAAAGAATATTAATTTTGAACAAACATGTTTTGAGATTACATTGCCATTATTTTCGTTTGCACATAAAATTTCAAAAATAATATTAAAAAGAAACAAATAAACAATTACTGGATGAGTATTTACTAATTTTGTTGAATTTAAAACAATCTATATAAACTAAAGTTATATGACAATGTATTTTTAGAAATGATTAGATCAAGACTAAAATCAGTTGTAGATAATAAAAACAGTTTCAGTAATGCTAATGATAGTGTAGTAGTTGATGAAAAAAATAATTAATAAAAAAGTAATTGCAGTCTTTTAATTACTCCATATTTATTTCAAACTAAAATTCTTCTTCACGAAGTATATTATCACTTTTTCTTAATGCATTGATAAAATTATTAAGAAAATCAAACAAATCCACTTTTCTTTTCTTTTTTCAATGATTATTTTATTAAATTAAAATTAATCCATCTGACAGTTTCGATTGCCCAGCAATCTTTTTCAGAGCTACAAAACATATGTTTTGTAGCTTTGAGAAAGGTTGCAGGGCAATCAAAACTATTAGATGGATTAATTTTAACTTAATAAAATAAGCATTGAAAAAGTAAAAAGAAAGGTACATTTGTTTGATTTTTTTCAAAATAAAATTACTACTTTAAACTAAAATTAATTATAAGAACTATTGTAGTTATTTTTAAATCATATAAATAGCTACAATATACAGTGAATTCTCAATCCATTTTGTAAAAGATTAAAAAAGTAAACAATAGATATATAAAAATGATAGAACATGTTTATTAAAAGTTATTGATAAAAACAACTTTAATGATTATTCACATATACACCTGGGTCTCGTTTTACGCGATAGTTAGGTTCCTCAGAAAACATGCGCAAACAAAATCATGCAAAAATAGATGTAACTTACCTTGAAAAAGGGAGGATACAGACTGTGATTTTTCAAAAATCACATAAAAGCAAAGCACCAACATAAAATTACTTTAAAATTCGCACAAAAAAAAAATAAGGAAATAAAATATGACTAATAAAAAATTTCAAATTTGAAAAAAATTGATACAAGACAAACTTTTTTTAACTATAATATTAAATTTTATTCAAAACAATATATTTTTATGCATAATTTACAGTAATTTATATTTTTTTATACATGTTTTAATTATTATCGCTATTTCCCGGTAAACAGGTTCATTTGCAAACTGATAAAAAAATCAGATTCATCACAAGATGAAATACAAGTAGCGCCAACGTCACTCTCATGTTGTGTTAATTAATGGTTTTCTGGTGACAACGTAATTAGTAATTAATCTAACAACTAAAAATTAAATTCTTATTTTTGTCTTTAATTTTCAATTTTAATTGTACCCACTGCTATTACTCACCTTTAAAAATAAACTTAATGATTAATAATTGATTACGTTCTTTTTTAAAAAGCAAAAACAGAATGTGATTTAAAATGCAAAATTAACACGCACAATGTTTGAACAAATTTACATTATAATCTTATAAAATTTAATTTGTGTATACATAAAATGTGGAAATCATGATTTTAATTTCATTGTTGCATAAAATCTTACTATTATAAAGCACTGAAAATATTGAAATTACTAACATGAAAGTTGAATTCCAATAGTAATGTGCTATTACAGTACTTTCAATATAACGTTAAGTGCGCGAAATTTATTATTTAAAGTAATAGCGTATTATCGGAGTTCAACTTCCGGTGAAACCTGAATCGCGTAACTTCAAAATCGTGTTAATTAAGTCCACGTAAAAAGAGACCCAGATGTATTATAAATCAGCTTTAAGTACAAGTCAGATATTATACTTTGACACTTTTCTCACTTATTATTGGAAAAATGTGTGTATATATTTATAAGACACAGTATATATATAAATTTAATAAATAATTACATATGTTTAAAATATTGAAGTTAATATTAATTATGTATAATTTTTTTAAAAAATAATTTTATCTGTTTATTAATTTTAAATATATATATATAATAAACTGATGTTTACTTACTTGTTAAAAATTATATTGTTTTGACAATCTCTGAAAATGCTAAAACTTTTAATAGAAAGTTGCAGACAAATAAAACATATTTGTTTTAAACTGTAGCAAAATGAGGGGGGGGGGATGGGGGGGGGGGTAGCAATGTGTGGGAAGTTAATCTTTTCCAAAGTAAAAAAGTAAAAGAAACAGTTGGTTGTTTCTCTAAATTATAAGAATTAGAAGTAAGAAAAATATACAATTGTCATTTTTGTAATAGAATTAAAATTTTAATTCAAATTAAAAAAAACAAACAAACTATTCATGCAATAAAATATTGTATGAAATCTTAATTTGATAATGAAATATATATATATATAAAGATAGTTCAAAAACAATGGATATATATTTCTATAACATGTATTCTGTGATTTTGATTTCAAGACCAAGGAAGAGATGTGAAAAAATGATATATGTATAAAATATATTAAAACTTTGCAGCTATTTCCTACATATGACAGACCTTTATATAAGGACTCACCACAGCAATGATCAACAATTTGTATCCACCATTTTAATTAACAATTAACTATTTGCTATAAGGATCTTTAAAATCCCATACAGTTTTAAACATCTTGTCATTTATTTAAATGGTGGTGATTTTGTAAGACTAATGACTTATAGGATAGTGACTTTATGAAAGCAATATGATAGTAAGATAAAATGGTGACATTCATTTCAAAAAAATATATAGAACTGAACAGAATTTATTCATTTATATATTTGATTATTAATATTGAATTGTGTGCTATTAAAATAATTAAAAATATGATTGGTATACTTAAATTAATTTTCATTCTATCTTTTCCCAAAGACGTTATCATGTGTTTGAAGTGTTTGTATTCAGTCATTTATAGTTAAAATCTGCAAAGCGCATGTGCAACAGCTTAATGCTGTTTAGCTATTACAGTTTATAAAACTTCGCTCTATATAAAATAATTGATTTATTTTAATCTTTGTAAGACAATCTATACCCGGTAAATTTTGACTTATTCAATGTAAATAAGAATTTCATGTTAAACTGCAATAAAGTAGAAATTATTCAGTACAATGCATAACCAAAAACAAACTTTGATTATATGAGTAATAAAATGCATTAATAATAAATTTTAAAATGTATACATTAGATAAAATTACAAAAAAATCAAGTCAGACGTCACATGATCTAATTTAAATGAGTTATATTACAAATGTTATATAAAGAGCTAGCAAATAAGCTCTTAACAAGCTTGCTAGCCCTTTATCTAACATTAAATCAAATATATTCACTCAATTAATTTTTGTTTAATCATAAACTTTAAATTTACCAGAGCCAAAAATCCCGACATCATAAATGTAAACTATTTAGGCTAAACAAAAAGAACAATTTTTTTTTCACACATTATGCACTTAGCAATCAACTTTTATATGAACAAAATGTACTAAATGTATATTGAAAATATCACTTACTTGCTTAATTTTTAGTCTGCATTTCCATAATTTATCTATAGTATAATAGCAGCTTTTACTACAAATTCAAAAACAAAAAAAAATGTTGACTAAAAAAAAAATACAAATTTCAATCCATCCATACATATGTAAAAAAATAAAACAAAAAAAATAGCAACTTTAATTTTAAAATAAAACATTAACAGATCTATTAAAAAAAGTTTTATTAGTTAGATAATTATAAAAAGAAAAAAAAAACATTTGTGACAGAACATAAGATGCATCAAAAATAAATTTAAAAATGCACATTATATTGACTTATTTTTTTCTCTAAATAATTTATTTTAATTTCACAAGTTGCAATTAAGTAAAATATTAATCTCATTGATGTAGAGCTCAAAATGGTAAACTATAATTTATTGATTTTCCTTTAAAAAAATAATGAAAATACTTTTATTATATACTATGTTTACACATAAGTTATTAGTAAAATGTTTATTCATTAATTATTAAATTTTTCAATTTTAAGCTTTGTTTTTTTTAATTATATTTTAAATGTTTTTATATATTTTAAATTTAAAGGCAACTAGAAAATAATTATAATTGTGTTTTTTATATGAGATTTTTGTTTTATAAAGCATTTTGGGAAACAAATTGGAGTTGTCTGGGGTAAAGCTTTATAATTTTGTGTCTAAAGTCTATAAAATATCTTTAAAAAAAAACCAAATATACAATACTACTTAGCACAAATTGTTTTTTCAGTATTTGTTTTTTTTTAAAAATATTTTTTATCATATTTATATTATACATCTCTCCAAAAATAAAATAAAATAAATATTTTAAAACTCTAAGTCAATTCTGGACTACATAGGAATGCTATCTATCAAAATTTGTTTGTTGTGATGTTGCTCAAGCTGATTATTTAAATATTTTGTGTGCTAATGTTTGTACTTCTATGGTAAATGATTTTAATAGAATGGTCATGAATCTGCATTTTGGTTTTTATTCTAGATATCAGGATCAACAAATAATCATTATCTATAGTATAGATACCAATTTGCAGAGTACAATTATAGTATTAGTTATTTACATTAGTTTTTAAACCAGAAAAGTTATTTCTAAAGATAATGTTATTTTCAATAAATTTAAGTTCTTTTTATTTAATAAATAAAAGTATTTTTTATTTATAAACTAAGGTTGCATTTTATACATAATCATTGAAGCTATACATAACAATTGATAAGCTAAGTACTTTCAGGAATTCTATGTTACCATATTCATAGCTCTTTTCACTAAAAGTTAGTGAATGTCACGGTAATGTATGCAAATTTATTCAATAATATTTAAATGGCCCACTTTTTAGACATAGTAAAGCAGGTGTCTCTTTGATTGATGGCTTTGGGATCATCTGCGATAAAACAAGCCTTCTTCACTTTGTGTTTTGCATCATTGCACTCAATGCACATTATCTTGGCTGAAGCCAGTTGGAAGGTGTGGCTGGTGATTCTTTCATGCTCTACAAATATTGAGCTGCCTTCAGCTTTAATTCAAGTTCTGTTGTATATGTATCGATATTGTGATACTCTTGTGGCAATATTTACTTTAGTTTCACAGTAGTACATTGCTTCACACCTTCATTGGGGGCAAGTCATCTTGTATGTGCTGGGTCTATTTCTTAAAAATTGTTATGTTAAAAGTTTATTTGTTAGTTTTTTCTCTTGCCTAAAAATATAACTATATTTACAAATAATAAACATGGAAATAATTCTACATGGATGCAAAATGTAATGCAAGCAAAGATGTGATAGAAAGGTCACTTAACATGAAAATTATTTTTGACAGTAAAGAATACTATATTCATAGTGTGTTAACGCTTTTTGTTATTGTTGTTGCAATTGTTGTTTTTGTAAATTTATTTATTCAGATTTAATACTGAAAATATATAGAAACTTCATTTAATGTAAACATAATTTTAAATTGTTGACTTAATAATAATAAAAATCTATATATAATTTCATATTTCAGAATGTATTATTTTTAAATATGGAAAAAGATTACATTGGAATTCTTAATAAACAAATAAATAATTTTACATTATATATCCAAAGCGCATGTGCAACAGTTTAATGCTGTTTAAATTTTAAAGTTTATAAACATCGCGCTATATAAAATAATTGACTTATTTTATATATCTATAAGTAAAACTAATGTTTAAATTGCCTACCAAATAATAATAAAAAAAGCATGAAATATGTATATTGGTGATTATTTATCTTTTCGACATATATGTGTTCAAGTGTATCAGTGTTATAAGATAGAGTGGAGAATAATGGGTCATGTGAAAGTCTGTGCTTATATACCCTATATATATTTTTAAAAAAAGCAGTAAAGATTCCAAAACAGTCTGTCATAAACGAACAAATGCAAGAAAAAACATGTTCAGTACTGAGTGATTATGTGGTTGTTAACAGTTTGAATAATTAAAAGATAAATACTAATTAAGCTTAACTGGCATCTGAAAAATTTTCAATCTTTATCTGAACAAGATTTTCGAACCAAAATAGCAGGACTCGCTGCCAAACGAATTACCACTACGCCACGAGATCCACGATGTCTTCATAGAACTGTGCTAAGACATATTTTAGAAAATATGTTTATAATAGTCATATTAGCGATTAAGCCAATGCACATGCGCTTTAAAGATAAATTATAAATGAATACTCTCAATTTTTCCAGACACGAGATATAGTATTTTAGAAAGAATGGAAAAATTGAAAGTATTCATTTATAATTTATCTTTAAAGCGCATGTGCATTGGCTTAATCGTTAATATTACTATTAAGTAAAAAACATAGCGCTATATAAAATATCTCAAAATATATTTATAGTTTCAAAGTTGTTTTTTTTTTTTTTGTCCTGGCGATCAAGTAGTTATATAAACAAATTTTCAAACAAAATTTTGTAAGACTTTTCCGCGATATGGAAATCTATATAGATCAGAGTAAAAATCTAAGGAATTCTGTACTTGTTTGTTTTTCTTCCTATCATTCATTTCTAGTTATATACATGAAGAACGCCACACACATATGCGTTATGGCTATTTTTCATTTATAATAAATTAAATTAATTTTTGAAAAAAAAAAAAGATTTTAAAGTAAATGTTTATTGAACACGTATACGAATTATTGTGCAATTTTTGATAAGTTCATTATTTGTATTTGCTGCATATGGCAATTCAATAGGTCACATGATTTTGCACGAGGTTTACGAAGGTTTATGTTTTCTTCTTGAAATATAATGTGCGGTGACGTAGAAAATTCCAATAATTAGCATCAATAAAGAGCTCAAAGAACTTTGAAGAAATATTTGATGTAATTTTAGATAAAAGGTATAATAGAAATTACTTCTATATTATAATTTTAATAGAAATTATTTCAATTTTAAGTTTCAAGTAGAAAAATAAATCAAAAAAATAAAATAATGTTTTACTGGGGGAAAAAAAAAATTTAAGTATTTTCCATTATATCTTTGATTTAAAAAAAATATTTTAACAATTGCTTATTTTATTTTAAAACTTTCATTTGTATAGATCTAAACAAACGATCCCGATAGTTTAATATATACTTTACATATATATATTTCTTTTTTTATTAAATAATGTGAATCATTAAATCTAGTTTCATTTCCATAATTTCAGACGTATATATATATATTGAATGTGCATTGAGATTTATATGCATTAAGTTAATCATATATTATATGATTAAAAAGACTAAAGTAATGTTTATTAGATTTTCTCAAAATATGAAAATAAAGATTGATTATGATGAGTTAGAAGTTAACAGTTACAAATACCTTGTTCAGATTATTAATACAGATGGAAACATAATGGATGAAATTAATCATAGAATTAAACTTGGTTGGAGTGCTTTTGGTAGAAATAACTTGATACTAAAAGAAAATATGCTTATGTGTTTGAAAAGGAAGGTTTTTAATAAATGTGTTTTGCCAGTTCTTACTTATGAATCTGAGACTTGGACACTTAATAGAAGAGCAATACAGAGGCTTCAGACCACTCAAAGAAGTATGGAGAGATGCATGTTGGGAGTAACAAGAAGAGATTGAAAACGCAATGTATGGGTAAGAGAACAAACAGGTGTTACTGATCTCATTGAAAAAATTAAAAGACTGAAGTGGAGTTGGGCTGGACATATTGCTAGAAGAGATGATAATAGATGGACAATTGAAATTTCGAACTGGATTCCAAGAGATTGTAAAAGACCCAGAAAGAGACCACATGTGAGATGGATGGATGAAATAAGAAAGTGTGCAGTGGTGATGTGGAGAAGAGAAGCTAAAGATAGAAAAAGATGGATTGAACTTGAAGAGACATTCATCCTGCAATGGATTGATAATGGTTGATGATGATGATGATGATATTATATTGGTGAGTGAATGGCAATTATTTAAATGTATCATTCTTAATACAAACTAAATTATTGACCTATTTTAAAAGCCACTTAACTATCTTATTTAAAGCTTTTCATTTAAGAGTGTTCTTTAAATACGTTAGTAAAACTGTTGACGCTACAATAAATGTAAAGAGGATTTATATCATTAGGAATAGTGGATGTAGAGAGGTAAGCAGTCAGCTTGAGAAAAAATAAAAATAAATGGATATCTATCTTTTAAGATATTATATTCTCTAATTAATCATCAATGAAATAATAAAGTAATATATATATATATAACAATCCTTTAAAAAGATCAATCGAGATATTCTAAAGATATCCCCCTCCCCCAAAAGTATATCGTCATGCTACTATTAGAAGAAACTGACTTAAATCTTGGAAATAATAATTAAAAAAAGTGAATTAAGTTAAAGAGTTAATATATAGGGTATATGAGCACAGACTTTCACAAGACCCACCACTCTCCACACTATCTCATAACACTGATATACTTGAACACATATATGTTGAAAAGATAAATGACTTTCACATATACCCTATATATTACAAATATACCCTATATATTATATATATAGACACAGGTATATAATAAGCCTGTGTGTTTCAGTTGTTAAAGAGTTAAGTATTAAAAGACTAACGCGGGATAATGAATAATAAAAAAATAACTTTGATAAATATATATGTCAATGAATACATCAAACTTCTTTTCAAAACTTGTTTTAATATGACTATAATAAAAATAAAATACATCCAATGTTTCGACTATTTTATATAGTCTTTTTCAGGGAACACTACTACATATGCAACTTGGTAAACAGGTATATGTAGTAGTGTTTTTTGAAAAAGACTATATAAAGTAGTTGAAACGTATTTTATTTTTATTATAGTCATATTAAAACAAGTTTTGAAAAGAAGTTTGATGTATTCATTGACATATATGGAAAATTATGAACTATTTTGAAAAGAAAAAATGTCTAGATAATATTTTAAATTTATTAAACTTAAAAGTAACCACGTGATAGTACTCATTAGCATTTGTGGTTGAAAAGAATATACATCTGACTAAAATAATAAACACTATCATTATCACTAATATCCAAAAAAAAAAGTTCTAAAGATTGAAAATGGGTAACAGTAGAGAAAGATAATAAACTTTTGATTAAAAAATTAGACTAAATCTCTAATCTTAATCAAAAAATTGCTAGTGAGGATCATTTTATTCAGTCATGATTTTTTTTAAAGGAGTTATAGAATAAAATAAGAAATATAAACTATAAATAATACAAGATTAGATGGGGGAAATAATGAATTGTTTATATATATATAACATTTATTTATATTGAGATATATGTAAATAAGAAAAAATGTTATAAAATTTGGTAAGTGGTAAAACAATTCTTAAATAGCTTTTGGAAGAGCATACTGGTTTATCCAATATAAAAGAGCTGTGAAAGAGAAAACATTAATTATCAGATTTAGAAAATGTTGAGAGTTTGTAAAAATTTCATATTGGACGATTGTCTCTACAACTATGTGGAAAAAAATACATAGCTTAATTTTATAATCACTAGCATGCATCACAAATACACCGCCAGATCTTCAAAAATTCTAGCTAATGATTCTACCATTATTTTTGTAAAAATTATACTCTATAAACGTCATTTTATACAAAGTGATTTGCATTTGAAGAGATTTGGAATGAAATTTTATTTATCTTAATATAAACTAAGCACTTATTGTATATATATATTGGAGGTAGTGATCTGGACCAATTGAAGAGTACTAGTTCAGCACAAAATGCACATATTGGAGATCATTAGTCTTTTTCACATATATGTGGTCATGTGTATTGATTGTATTAGATGATATGGAAAGCTGTAGGGCTTGAAAGTTTGAGTTCAAATTCCTTCTAATTACATCAAGTTCAATGTAGACAATATATTTAAACATTTCATATTCAGCCTGTTTTCTGCACATTTCTCTTCTGTGTATATAAATGGACATATTAAGGTCCTATACGTAAGGGTCAAAGTGATTTAAAATCAACATGGATATGACAATAATATTGGCATAAACAAAACTTTTGAGCAATTCATCATCAGATTTTTAATGATATAGGTAAAGAATTGGAGAGTGGAGAAGATCGAAGCCTGTCCATTAAAGTTTGAAGATTTGCTATAATATTATAAACTGAACACTGATTGTATATATATGCTAGAGATAATGATCTGGACCAACTGATGAAGGATGATTCAGCACAAATTGCATATATTGGAGATCATTTGTCTTTTTCATATATATGTAGACATCAGTGATAAAGTGTGATTTTTTTAGGAACAGAAGCACACTTCTTTTTTATAATGTTTTTATTTCATTTGCCACAACAATTTTTATGCAATGGCGCCTAATATATATATATATAATATTATAAATCGATGTCTGTATTTCTTCAAAATAAGCAATTTTATAAATAAATATTTAAAAATACAGTATTTAAAAGCTACAAGTTAGTTGAAAGTGCTCCTAAGTGACGGTTATACATATATTTTTTATAAGCTTTTAAATACTGTATTTTTAAATATTTATTTATAAATTTGCACATATATATATATTGAAACAGTAAGGTCTGCTTTGCAGATCTTCGTTTCACCTTTTCTCACCTATTTCCTACTCTCATACCTTAGTTTGAACCCCAATCTATCGTAGTGTGTCTGCAATAAGCTTATATACCGAAAATCCCACCTAATTTTAAACCACGAGTACAATGCTCGTATTATATATATAACTCATTCCCAAATAAATAAAAGATTATAGATTATGTATATGTTCACATAATTTTGATTTATTAAAAAGTAAGTTATATAAGTCGTAATTGTGCACACACTATGATATGCATTTTAAAACATATCAAAATTATAAATTGTTAAAGTTATTTTGTTTGAATCTATTTACAAATATATTACCGTCATAATATATTTTGATTTAAAATAAAATTCATTTAGTAAATATTCGTTTAGTAAATAGATTCAAATATTGCAAGTTAAAAGTAAAATAATTTTCGTTTAATTTAATAAAAGTCATTCCAAATATTTCTTTAAAATAAATGAGGGACAATAGTTTAATTAGCTAATATTATATAAGTTTTATCTAAAAACAGCAGATGTCCATTTAAGGTTTTTTTTAATTAATAAAAGTAATTTTTAATTAAATCTAGTTTGTAATTCGAATGTCGACAGGGAAATTAACAAAAGAAATTAATTAATGTTGAATTCCTTTAGACATTTGGATAGATTTAATTACAGCTGATAAGTCCGATATATTTTTGTAATGCTCCAGGGCAGTTCTATTGTTCAATTCTACTATAAAAGGAAGGGTTTCCTTTTGTTCTTCATTCTGGTCATTTTCTAATGAAATGTTTCTGGTGTTTCTAATGAAATGTTGCTACTCATTTGCTGATGAATTGCTTCAAACCAAGACTTTCTAGCCATTTGCTGATGAAATATTGCTAACCAAATTTATTCTTATTTTTTGCTGATTAAATGTTTCTAACCATGTTTACCACAAAAATTGCTAACTTTGAAATAACAGAATAGAGGCGTCAAGAAGGCTATGTCCCCTCAGAATAGCCAGCCGCTGCTCCAGACCATCAGAAGCTATCACATAAGGAATCCCGGAACTGCTGCTGCTACAAAAATATGAACATTCCAGATTTTGCTGCTGAATTATAAAACCTGCCAAACATCTACTTGCAAATGTGTCTCCAACGGTAACCTAAATTAACCCAAGAGCTCTTGTGATAACTAACATGCTATAGCTATTTTAAATTGTTTTCTGATATTTCACGTAACTTCATTATGTATTTCTCTAACATGTTTAAATATAATCAATATTTTGCTCTCTATCCTTGGGTTAATATTTTCTATTGATTATGCTTTCTGTTATTTTATTATGATAATGTGTCAGAATCGTCTTTGACTGAGTGAATTATTCCTTTTGTTGAAAATAAGATGCCGCTATGAAGGCATATTTTAAATTTCTAAATAATTTCCAATTTTATTGTCTTGCAAATCACTCGTTCGAGGGCGATTCTTTTCTTTAATATATAATATAATCACATAGTTTAAAATCTACATGTTATTGATTTTAATCTAATATGAGAGTATGTGTGAAGTCAATGATTAAATGTGTCCCCTAATGCATGATTGCGTATATAAATCTATACTTACTTTTCAAACCTGCAAGCATGCATTTTCCTATTTTAATTACCGTGTTCTACTTTAATTACAAAGTTCATCATTGATGTCGAGAATGTGCGGACCCTTTTAAATGAATTTCTGGGAATTTGATTGGGCATTTCTCTTAATCCAAGTAAAACCTATTCAGTATGTTTTATATACACTAGTCTCGTATTGCTGGTAAATGAATTGGTTGTTGAGACCGCTTTGTTTTAATTTTCCAAGGATTCTTCGCTTATTGCAGTTTCCAGGCAGAGTGTGTCCCCAAATGACACACCTGGGAATTAAACGCAATCGTCACTCAGTCACTAAGTTTTGGCTGTTCATAAAATACTTTCCTACAGGTTAGCGGTGATATGCCCTCCATAATCATTCCGGATATTCAATATTGTTTTATTTTATATTTATTTTACAAAGCATCTGTGACTTAAACATGTCACACCCTCCAACTTTAATAAATTCATTATCAGCAATACTGACCTCCCAATGCAACTCTATTATTATTATTCTCAAATAAATGCTTTGATCACATTCCCACTTTGTTGCTTAGTAAGCTTTAGTCCGTGCTATTCTTGAAATCAATAAATATTTTAGAACACTTAATTTTCAAATATTTTCTTAAACTTGTATAATTACTCAAAGCACCTCGCACATGTTCCTATCTCATCAAGCACATTATCGTAATGCTATTAGCTCGAGGAATAGAATATATCACAATGTTTTAAAGTCTTTTTGTCAGTTGTGGGAATATAATGCCCACAATTATTTAATACACATCCCTGTCTCATATAAGCAGACAGTGGCGTTATATATATAATTTATATGAATAAATTTTGTGAAATTATTTAAAACTAAATTTGATCTCTTATTTTATCTGATTCCTATCACTGTCTTGGTCTATATATATATATTCTGCATTTCTTTTGTAAATCCATAGACGTTAATTAGCCACCCAAACTTCTTTTAGTATAGAGTCTTTTGTTTCTCCCTGACCACCAGGCATTGGTCAAAGGTTATACTAATAGTGGCATCAGATGCATTATCACGTAGATGGTGCTGTGAAATTTGGACTTTAGATTCAAACTTAGTATATCTAGAAGGCAACCCCTCCTAGAATGTTCAGTTTCGTGTCTGGGGTTTGAATTCTGCAGTGTGTTAGCGAGATAGACCTGATTCTGACTGTTACAATATATATATATATAAACACATCTAGAAAAATATAAAACTCTCTTATCTGTAAATCAGAGAATATATTATCAATATATTTTTATCTTCCAACAACATTCTTAAAAGTTTTAACTGTAAATTAGATCTTAGCATTGTTTGAACTTCTTATAAAAACAATTCGATGGTTGGTAAAAAAAATTAAAAGTCAACAATAATTCCACACAAAGATAATGAATTTGAATTGCTCATTCTAATCACACTGTGGTTAGTTTAAATATAGATAATACATTATCAATATATTTTTATCTTCCAAATTCTTTTAACATTCTTAAAAGTTTTAACTGTAAATTAGATCTTAGCATTATTTGAACTTCTTATCATTAATCAAGAATATGTTAGTCAAATTCATTCTTTAGGTATATAAAAACAATTCAACTGTTGGTAAAAAAAATTGAAAGTGAGTTTTTTAAATTGAATTTTAATTAAAGTTTTTGAAAGTTTTAGGGAATTTTTCTACAGAAGCCCTCATTCCATTCAATACATGGATGCTTCATCCCTGGTAGACATGTGTATTGGTTATATAAGATGGAATGGAAAGCTATAGGAAATTTGAAAGTCTGAGTTCAAATCCCTTCAGTATATATACACACACCAGCTATCCTCTGCCATATTTTTCAGTAGAAGTGTTGAACATTGCATTTCTCTAGAATGTCTGAAAAAAATCTTTACAAAGTTAATTGAATCTCCCACCACATGAAAACTATTATAAAATGCACCATAAAATACTCTCTAGGAAATCTTGTATTTTTTGTTCATTTTACATGTTCAATCTAACAAATCTGTGATTTTACAAGTATTTATATATTGGATTATTTTCATCATCTAATATATAAGTATTGAATGTCTGTAGAAAAATTTAACTTTATTTAAATACTGCAAATACATTCAACTGCTAGTAATAGTACCACTGTTAATATGTGCACAACATTTCAAGAGGTATTATTATCCCCTCTTTTCCAGGTGTTGTATAGTCACCTTAGGGTTGTTCATCATTGTCATGTGAGCAGTTTTTTTAAAAAAAAATATTTGTACCTTTTCTTCTCTATCCAATATTTTTGCATTTTCCCAATTGAACATATGTTCACTGGCACATACATGGTCTGCTATCTTAGACACATCTGTTTTTTCTCTTCTAATAATCAGTTTGTGTTGGGAAAAATGTTTCACCAACATACATTCTTACACATTCATGTAGTATTTCATAGATGCAGTTGTTTTTTCTCAGTATTTTATGTTTAGACTTTGCAGATATTAGAATTCCTCATAGTGTGGCATGGCTTTGGAAAGTTATTCTGATGTAATATTGATTGCAGATTTTCCTTAATGGGTCTATTTTTGGCATGTACTACAGCATCAATAATTTCTTTTTCTTTAATAGTTCTTTTTGTTGTCTATTTAAGGCTTTTTAAATAAAATCTGATGAAACTGTTTTTCATAAGAGTTCTATATAGATCTTTTCTTTTTCAAATTGCTGGTTTCTAAACAAACTTCTTTTGCTCTGTTCCATAGTGATAATTTAAATCCATGTTTGGTATTTTTGGTGTGATTGGATGTATAAGCTAGGTATTTTCCTGTATGTGTGGGTTTTTGGTAAACTGTAGTTTTGATTTTGCCATGAGGGAGTTTTGTCACAAAAATATGTAAGAATGCCAGTTTTTGTTCTTGTTCTGATTCTGTTATGAATTTAATTGAAGGGGATATGTTTTTGATAAGTTTCCAGAAAGTTTGTAGCAGTGCTTCACCATATAGCCATACAACAAATGTATCATCTACATAGCAAAGCCAAACTTTAGGTGGATAATGGAGTAGTTTTTATGGCTATGGTTTCAAATTCTTCCATTAAATATTGCTAATCATGGGTGACAATGGTGAGCCCATGACATTCCTTGATTTTGTTGGAAGAATTCTGTTTTATATTGAAAGTAGGTTGTTTTTATGCAAAATGTTAGTATTTCAATTATACTATAATAGGAAGAGTTATAATATGATTAATATTCACATGTTATCTTTGTGAATAAACTTTCCACATCAAAGCTTACTAGTAAATCAGTTCTTTCAATTTTCATATTCTTGATTAATTCTACAAAGTGTCTAGAATCCCTGACAAAAGACCGGGTCTTGTATGCCAAAAGACTAAGAATTTTGAGAAGAAATCTTGACAAATTTTGACGAAGTAAATTTCTAGAATAGTAGATCTTAATAGAACATGATCCTTATGGATTTTAGGTAGCCCTAAAGATGAGAAATTCTGCCTAAATATGATGTTTGTTTACTTTTTCTGAAACACTAAAGTACCTGTGATGCTTTCTGAGTAATGCTTGTAAATTTGTTTCTGTATTTGGTATCAGATTTTTTGCCACTTTTCTGTATTGGCTTATTGTGAGAAGTTATTATATTTTGATGTCATAATTTATTGTATACATTACAACTGTTGTATTGCCTTGGTCACCAGGAAAAATAATTATAGATTTATCTACTTTGAGAGATTTGATTGTTTTCCTCTCATCATAGGATATGTCTGACTTTAAATTTTTGTTGCTTTTCAAGTGTTCTTTTTATTTTCCAGCATAATTCTACTGCTTCTTTTAAAGGCCATTTTTGAATGACTCCCTTGGTGGCTACTATTATATCTAATAAAGAGATATTAGACAGTGTTATGGCAATGTTTAATTCTTTTTTAAGAACAAATTTTAGCATCTGTTAGATGTTTGGAACTGAGATTTTTAACAGATGAAATTGGTACACTGCTTGGTAGATTATGATTTTTGATATGTCATGTAGGTTTGCAAGTTTTTTTGGTGCTCTTTTACTTTTCCATGTAATGTAGAATATTAAGTTTTCATCAGCAAGTTTATTTTTTAGAAAACATTCTACATTATTAATGGAATGCAAAAGTTGATACTTGGAAAACCTTTGAGCATTTTATTCTTTCTCTTAACGGAATTTCACTTGTTCTCTGAGTAATTTTCTCAGTTCTCTGGGAGTGAATTGGAGGTTTTAGTGGCAAATCATTAAGAGTCATGCCTTCAGATTTGCATTTACATAAGAAAGTTAAATGATTTTCTATTTTGGTCAGCTTTAAACGTAATTTTTTACAATGTCAACCTAATTTTTTACAATGTCTAAAGTTTCACATAGTTTCAGGTCCATATTGAATACTTTATGTTTTCCTGAAGATTTGTGATGATGGTATTTTAGTTGTACTTATATATCGGACTATTTCCATCATCTAATATAAGTATTGAATGTCTTTAGAAAAATTTAACTTTATTTAAATATTACAAATACATTCAACTATTAGAATAGCACATCAAACAGGTTAGTATATGCACAAAGTTTCAAGAGATAGTATTCTCCCCTCTTCTTCAGATGTAGCTGGTCGGACCAGTGACAGTACTAGCATAGGAATTGAACCTGGACTCTTAAATTTTTAAATATTGAATTTTAAGGTAATGCTCCAACCAACTGACCCATCCTGTCAAAGGCAACACTCAGTAGAAATTTCATATACTTATCTATGAGGTTCTTTCTGATTTCTCCATTTTTTTACATTAGTGAACTCTATATCACATCCAGCAAGTTGTAGAGCATAAAACCAAAGATATTCCAAGCATCTTTAAATAGAATTTTTTCTAAGGTCTTTTATAGAGAGTCCAAATTAGGTAAAATAGCAGCTCAATATATAGGTTAGTTGCAGTCATTATTTCATTGTGATGAAATATTAACTTATTAAAAACAACAGCAGTACATTGGAGTCTGTATTATATCTTAACATGTAATTCCACTTTTATAAAACTATCAAGATTTTTAAATTCTCAAGTTGATAACAGTTTAAGCTAAATATTATTTTCCAAGATTGGCTGGTAAAGAATTTGAGTTTTTTGAATATTAATTATTAAACCAAAATCTTTGTAAGTAGAATTCAATAAATAAATTTTGTAAATCAACACTGCAAAATGTAAATTCAGACTGTAATAAAATGTTTTCACTTTTAATCCAAATTAAAAATTCCATCAATCTTGATCATTGCTTCTGTAATCCACTTATAAACAGTCCATAAAAATTGAAAACTGTATTTGAACATGTAAAGATCCTTGTTTAATGTTAGTTTTCAATTCAAATGCTTCAGATTTTTTGCCCATAGAAATAACATTTCTTCTCATTCCAATATAAGCTGTATAATATGAATAAATTTTGATATATACCCAATTTGAAACAATGTCATAGGCCTGTTCAATTAATTAAGTTAAACTTATTTTGAACAAATCAATAAAAACAATGTATGAATTATTTTTTTGTCCCTGACACTTTTCTTATAATTGTCTGGCAACAAGAGTTGTGACTGTAGTGCTTTTTGATTTCCTAAAACATTAATTTTCTGGAAGCCAGTCATTTATAAATGGAAGCAACCTATGCAATAAAATTTTTGGAATTATTTTTATTGTAAAGAATAATAATGATATTCCATGATATTTACTGCAATTTTGTATACGTATTTTCTTTACTAAAATTAAAACAGGCAAAACTCTATACAATAGTGCAGTGCTCTCAGATCCAAGGCTCCTCACTGATGAAGGCCACAAGCTAGAAACGAGTCTGGGGATATTGAATGAGTAAGCACTAGATAGGGATTTTATACATAAGCCTTCTGGCATCCATTGATTACCCTGGCTTGCACTGAGGGGCACTACTGTATAGAGTTTTGCCTGTTTTAATAACAGTTACGAGAAAGCATAAAAAATGGTGATCATGTGATGTTTAATGATTTAATTATCTTTACTTTTAAAATTGGAAATAGTAAAAGCACCCTCAAGATCAGATGGCACAACTTCATATCATCGTCATATTTTTAAATTTCTCCAGATATTTTTTTAGGACCTGCAGCTTTTTCATTTGTAAGATTGCAAAGAACTGTTTTGACTTCACTAAGCTGGATATTTTTATCCATAGATAAAATGGATATATTATTAAAAATCATCATCTCAGTTCTTGTACCATTATTTAAAAGATGATAAAAATGTTTTTCCACCTCTACAAAATATTATATTATATTTATTATATAAGGAATGCTGTTGCTGAATTTAATAGGAATGCCATATGTTTTTGAGATCCATAAATCACTTTTAGAGCATCCAAAAAAGATTTAAAATTACTGTAATAAGCAGAGGTCTACATTTTCTTTTCAGTTCTAACTCATCAATCATTTTTATATCTTTTCAGTTGAACTTATGCTTTTAAATCTCTAATATAAAGTTTCACATTTAACTTATTATTCTGCTAAGTGAAAAATGCTTTATGTTGGTCTTTTAATTAATTATAATAATAAGATCATTGTCCAAATTCACCAGATATGAATTTTTTGTTTTTTAATGATTCCAAGAACAGATTTACTCATATCTATAACATATTCCTTAAAACTTTTTTACATCTCCATATTATGATAATCCTGTAGGTTCAAATTAGCTATTTTAATGTTTAATACCTAATGAAGTTTAGAATGTATAGAAAATACTTCTAAAGAATGAAAATCAATTTTTTTGTTAAGTTCTACTTTTTAATGCAACTATCATTTTAATCTTGGAGCATACTAATTTATGATTCATTCAACAATCTGCCCTTGTAAGTGTTTGTATATTTCCTTAATAGCAATGTTTCTGCCTAAACAAAATTTTGTAATAATCGATGTGTTGTACAAAAATAACAACAGAATATTTGCATTTCGGCAAAACTCTCCATGCAGTAGTGCCACTCAGTGCCAGCCAGAGTATATGCCAGAAGGCTTGTGCATAACAGTTATGTGCAAGCATAAGAAATGGTGATCATGTGATGTTTAGTGGCTAAAAACACCAATCCTGCCTAATAGGATAGTGGTGACTATGGTTATTAAAGAACCAAAGACACCAAAATGTATGGGTACTGAACTGAGTTCAGACCCATATGTCTATATAAGCTATTGAGCTTGGATTGAAAATATTATTGTTTTCAATTTTGTTCTCATAGTTTTGTAGTTAAGTAGCGATAAAAGGTGGCTGCTGGAGGGTTGCATTGGATCCTAAGATCTAGATCCAGTGCTCTCAGATCCAAGGCTCCTCACTGATGAAGGTCACAAGCCAGAAACTAGTCTGGGGATATTGGATGAGTAGGCACTAGATGGGGATTTTATGCACAAGCCTTCTGGCATCCATTGATTACTCTGTCTGGCACTGAGTAGCACTACTGTATGGAGAGTCTGTTTAATAACATTTGCATTTACAACACTAATATCATTATTTCCAACAACGTTTGACTAAATCCACTATTTGTACCAACATGCTGTATAGTCTTTGAGAAATAAAAAAAATTAATCTTTTAATGGTATCGTTATAAAAAGCCATCCAGCAAAGGATAAAAGCTTTATTCCCCTGAATTTCTGAATCTAATGTTGGAGCATAGACCCTAATAAAATGAGCATTGGAACCATTATACAAGGCATGTTTTAATATAATTATGCTTTCATTGAGACAATAAGAAATTTTGAGAGTAGACGGTATTAAATTGGACTTTGCAGTAAATCCAACATCATGCTTTCCTCTTTCACTGATTGATGTGCCCTTTCAAAAAAATTTGTAGCCATTTATTTGCTCTGTTAAATTTTCTTCCTCTAGAAGATGAGTTAATTACACTAAGAACAACTATATTGACCTTGAATCTTGATAATGATATTCTCTCTGTTTTGAAGAGTTTGTATTAAGAAAAAATTAAACATTCTATATGTCTATATTTAAAAAAAATACATTTATAATACTTACTTAGTACTTCCACAGCCTCCCATTTCCATTATTACTGGTATTATTATTATTTCTATTGCTTTAATGAGTAATCTGCCTGACATAATAATCTAGTTATACTAAGTGAGACAGGCCATTTCATTTTTTATTATCCCTGCCATTTCCATGGTCATCAAGGAGATCTAATTAGTGATTGTACTGTTTCAGACAAAAATAAGTAAGGGCTGCCAACCAACTAAGACCCATCACTTCTTTAATTCTTAAGTGCTTAAGTTAAAATAAATGAAAAAAGGAAATTAGAAATGCTGTGTGTATTATTAAAGAAAGGAAATGCTGTTGACAAATGCATCATTATCATACTTAGTATAGGAAGATGACTGATAGCATGAGAGACTCACAACAAGTGGGACCTACAATAAACTAGATGATGGAAAAAGTAAAAGAGGAAGACAGAAAAGAATGAGTCAAATAATATCCTACCAACAAATAAGCTCTTTCGATCAGGCATTATATCTGAAGAACATTATACTATCTATCATGTGAAACCTATTGGTATCCTGAGTACAGCATTTGACATATATGTGTGTGTGTGTATAATAACTCTAGTAGTATGAGTATGACTGCTATATAATCAGATTTAAAAAATAATGTGCGCACCTATACATGCATGTATACAGTAAAGAAGAGAAAATACACAACATAAATTAAAGGGCATTTTAAGATCTTTTAGTCTTACCTATTTTGAACTGTGTTGTAAGTGAAATCTGACAGAAAATAGAAGGATGAGTTTAAATCCAGAAAAAAGAATTATAAATTAACAATATCTTATTAATTATAAATAAAATAATAAAAGTTGGCAAAGAATTTATCTATTGTAATAGATAAAAAAAGCAAACAGCTATTTCCTTCTTTTGTTGAAGAATACAATAGAATATTTTTCTATAGGTCCAAGATATGAGAATATTCTACATTAAGGTAGGAATGATAGATAATGATGCACATAATAAGCAGTTATTCATTCAGAGGTCAACTTCAATCTAGTAAAGATTTACGGATTCCAAACTGTAAGATACATGTTAAAGCAGTTGAAGTGTGCCATGCAAAGAAGAGTTTTGCCTTGCTACCAATTGCAATTGCAGTACTTATAATAGAAGCTATAAGAATGTTTTATTATATTAGGAAATCTTTTGCCATGAAAGTCTAGGCAAAAACAAGTAGCATGTCAGTCAGAAGACCCTAAGTTTTCAGCCCAATCCAGTAAATAACACAGTGTATGAAGTTATATCTCTACCTCTTATAATTGGCTAGTAAAGGAAAAGAACCATACTACATAGCTGAATTGCTGAAGACTTATATGTGTTCTTATATGCACTATACTAATATAAAGCTAGTTTACATATCCAGTGTAAGAAATATATGCTTTAAGAAAAATTTATGAAAATGACTAGATTGCAATTGAGAAAAAGAAAACTAATATTTAAAACCTAGGATATAGGATGTTAAATGTTTCTTTTACCAGTATGATATTAAACTATTCATTCCAAAATATTGAAAAGAGACTTTAAATCCACGAAGATTTAAAAAAAAAATTAATTATTGTATGGTGTTACCCTGCAAATTCAAATTGAAATGTTTTAAATGAAGTGTTATATTTCAGTTAATATACGTGTGTATACACATACATGTGGAATTACTGGAAGTAAAACTAAATATATGACTGTTTAAAAAAGATATTAAATATTCTGCGCTTGATTCTATATTTGTATGTGAAAGTATTGAATAAGAAGGAATTGCAATATATAAACTATTGGTTAAGATTATATTAATTATTATAAGCTCAACTTGAGATTTATCTTTGGAAAGCTACAAACAAATTGCGTACATTTTGTTTTATTAATAAATGGTTACATCGTTTTATTAATCTCGTTCGTTTGCTTTTTGTAAGATTAAATATTATAACTTCAACATACAGACTTACACTAGTTTATAAAAATATCCACAATTCTGAAAATATGTGAACCAAAGGCAAAACTCCCCATACAGTAGGGCCACCCTGTGCCAAACAGAGTAATCAATGGATGCCAGAAGGCTTGTGCATAAAATCCCTATCTAGTGCCTACTCATCCAATATCCCCAGACTAGTTTCTGGCTTCCATTGATTACTCTGTTTGGCACAGAGTGGCACTACTGTATGGGGAGTTTTGCCTTTGTTTACAACAAATTATGTGCTAGTATAGAGATGGTGATCATGTGATGTTTGATGGTTTAATATGTGAACCACTGAGGGATATGCTGGATGTTATGGTAATGATTTGTAAATGGTGATGTTAACTTACACAATTCTAAGTAAACATCCTCTTTTGAGAAAGTTGGGCACCGGAAGTTTTTTCCAATAGAAACCAAAAACAAGTAAAATACTTTAGATCAATTGTGATCATAAAACCATCATCATCATCTCTGTAGTTGAATTTAAGATTTAAACCATAAGGTGTAAGATTCACAGATATATGTAGAGGATATTCTTACATTTATAATTACATTTTTATGTTTACTGAACATGGAAGATCATATATGTATATATATTGTGTATATCATGATTTTGGGTTCAAACTCGAAACAATGAGGTATGTACTATGAGAATAAAAGAGATGAGGAATAAATTATCGTTATATATTTCATTTTTACCATTACAATATAAATAATTTAAATTATTTTTTTGATTTTATATGTTAAAGAAAGTTATTAAAAGAATGAATAGTCACTATTATATGTAGAAGTCATAGCCATGGCTACCAATAGAAGTCATTAGATACAAACCAAATTAACAATGAGAATCTTTTTATTAAAAAAAAAAGAAATTTTAACATAATGACTAATAATACAATTTAATTACAGGTTTAAGTGTATTTCAATAGAAACATATGAAATGTAAATAAAGGCCGCTGTAGCTTAATAGACTTACTATTAGTCCTACCTCTTGATGGAGTGCTATTGTCAGTAAGCCAGCAACCAATTTTAGGAAAATAAAATTATGTATTTCAATTAATAATTCACATTTTATATTTGGTTTAATTTAGTTAAATTAAAAAATAGTATATATATTTGTTTGTTTAACATTTTAAAAAATGGTCTTTTTATTTATATTTTTGATAAAATTTGGTGGGTCCCCTATAACATTCAGGAGATTGCTGCAGATTCAAGTTTCCTTTTGGAGATCCTAATCATAATTCAAGTTTAAACATTTTTTTTCTATTTAAAAATTCTCCTAAAATACATAAATTTGCAATTGATATAAATTTCTCTTAAAGCATGATCAAAATCATTGTTAGCACCAAAATATGAAAATTATGGAATTGTGACAATGTGTGTTGTATAGATTTTTTTTGAGAGAGAATAATAAATAAATAAAATGAATGAAAAGAGAATGTAAAACTATTTTGGTTAGGATAACAAAATAAATTCTTATTACGAAGCAATTAGCAGTACATAACAAATGAGACAAGACATACAACAACATTCCTTTGATAATTAAAGATGGTCATCCAAAGAAAAAGGAAAAGAAAAAAATAATTTTGAAGACAAAATTACATCAAATTCTGTATAAGTTAGCGGATGTTAACCAGAGGTGCGCAGAAGCTAAAAAAAAAGAAAAAACTATAAAAGGAAAAACATACCTTGTATCATTACTGAATCTTTGTTCCAAAAGTGAAGCAGTGCAAAATAAAAGGTTTAGTTGTTGGAGAATCCATGGAAATCATACAAAACTACTCTCACTAGTATATTAAATCATATTAAGACGTGCGAGTAGAAGAAGTTCATTTTCTGGTATGCTCTCTACTTGATGTCATGAAATGCCCAGAGTGAAGCCATCTCCTAACTGAACTGGGAACCATAGACTACATACAAGCTACAAGAATATTAAACAGTGGGTCCCCACAAGATAAATCCATGCATGGCAAACTATACAGTATAATGCATGAACATTTAAACTTACTGAAAAGACTTTGGGTGACAAATTAGAAGTGATCACTCTCTCTCAAACTCTAAGTGTGACAAAATGTTGTACTGAGTCCTATTAATTAAAATCAAAATCTTATCAGTACTTAACTACAATTTATTTTATCTTATATTTTATTCTCTTAATAATATTATAAATACACCATTGTGAATTAATAAATTTGTATATAACTTACATTGGTATTTAGTTGTTAATTATTAATAGTCTAAAGCCATTTACACTCAATCATTAATTGCCGATGCTATATTTGAAAATATGATCCTCCAGTCATTCCAAGTAACTTACGATAGTAATTGAGAGATTAGGGGATAGGCAAGTGGACTCACATTTAGAATTCTGGCACCTTTTCAAACAAATTAAAACTGGTTCTGTCCTCTCTATTATTCAAGTTAATTATGTTAAGTGGGGTGGTGTCTAAAAATTTCAGATTTTCTATTTAAGTATTAGATAAGTGTTGACCTTGAATTGGTATTCTGGATCTAGCATCTGAATAATCTAGCACCTCACTGAGGAGAGCCATTAGCTCGAGATCAGTTTGGGATGTGGGTAATTTTAGATAGAGATTTTGAATGCTTTCACTCGCAGCATTTATCAATAAAGCTCGTTTAGAGCTAATAGCATGCATTATTTTATTTTGTAATACAAGCTTATTAATTTAAATCATGTGATGTATGACTCGATTTTATTTACTAATATACATATAGAAAAATATATTACGCTTAATGATTATATATATATAATTTACTCATTTATTTATATTTTCACTTAACCACATCCAATTTTCATATCTCTCTTGTATTAGTGCTTACATTATATTTATTATTTAATTTAAAAGGAAAGATAAATTTTCTCCTCAACTCAATATCCTAGACTGAATGAAATGATTAACTTATTTTCTTTTCCCATGCGTTATAGTTCTATTCTTAAAACAGGCAAAACTCTCTATACATATTGCCACTCAGTGTTAGCCAGAGTAATCAATGGATGCCAGAAGGTTTGTGCATAAAATCCCCATCTAATGCATACTCATCCAATATCCCCAGACTAGTTTCTAGCCTGTGGCCTTCGTCAGTGAGGAGCCTTGGATTTGAGAGCACTGCATAAGAGGAAGCATAAGAAATGGTGATCATGTGATGTTTATTGGCTTAGTTCTTTTCTTACAACTTAATTTGATTTCTACTTATATATATATATCCTGATTTATACAAGAGATCCACCATTCATAAGATACTAAATAGGAGACAAAACATATTCAATAAAATAATAAGTTGGCTTCAAATACATTTTACTCATCATTTTATGTTTGCTTCATAAAGGAACTTATTAAGTCCACATTCTTTTGTTATTTTACCAACATGTAGCACATAAAGCATAAGTATAAATTCCAACTTTTATTATTATTTGACAAACCCAGGCACTTTTTTTTTTCTCATGTGTCATAGCATCAGCCGGGAAGCGAACCCGCTAACCTGGGACCACTGCTTGTAAAGCAGCTGTCGCTGACCTTTCGACCATCAATGCTTGGGTGTCTCTTTCTGGCATATTTACGAAAATATTTTATAGATATATATTACCTATTAATTTGTGTATTGTTGCATCCATTTCCGGAAAATAATTCAACAACCAACTCTAAATTTGAACCTTCCACTAAACAAAACTACAAAATTAAAATGATTATTATCTAAAAAGTCATTAATCAGTTCAATTTAACACTAGTATAGACCAAGGTAACATATTAATTATAATTATTATATAAATATTTTACTGTTATATATTTATATTTTTATGACTCAAGTCTCTATGGGTTATAAATAATATATATTTTAATATAGAGAGACAAAATGTTTATGACCCCAGTACGTATAATCAAATAAAAATTGACGTAAATCAATTTTTTATTAGTAGATAAAAATAATTACTAAATATAAAGTTTATAACTTTGATGTTAATTCGGAAGTTTTGTTGTTAATGAAGTTAATATAAAGCAAATTTCAATTAAATTCAAGTTTACGTTCTTTATTTAACACCAGATCACATAAACTGAAGCATATCACTATTTACACTTGGCTAAGTTTTACGAAACAAATCAAGCTTTCATTTTGTCTTTGTCCTCTTTAAATTATTTCTTACATTTAAGCAATAAATTAATTCATATATTACTGTTTATATTCGACGAACCGTGAAAAAAAACCTCAATACACAACTTGTAATAAACTTTTTAAATGTATAATGAATTAAATTTAGCAAATAAGCCATAACATTAGAAAACTAATAATTGATAAATTAGAACCAGTTTTCTATAAACTCTAATTAAGTTTTCTCAAGATAAATCTACTAACATGTCTCTTGTTTACAAAATAGTTGATTAATTACTCAGTTTATGATTTAAATTATCCCCAAGTTTGTGTTATATATATTTCAAAGTAAAAATAAATAAATAAAACATTAGTAATATTAAATTTAAAATTTTTAAAGTTCTTTTTAGCATAATATCTCTTGTAGAATAAACAAAACCCAAAACAAACAGCATCTATATATATAAACAGTAACAACTCTCTCCTTAAGCCAATAAACATCACATGACCACTACTTCTTATGCTTGTGTATAACTGTTGTTAAAACAGGCAAAACTCACTATACGTATTGCCACACTAGCAAGCTAGAGTAATTAATGGCTCCTCACTGACGAAGGCCACAAGCCAGAAACTAGTCTGGGGATATTGGATGAGTAGCCACTAGATGGGGATTTTATGCACAAGCCTTCTGGCATCCATTGATTACTCTAGTTTGCTGTGTGTGGCAATATGTATAGTGAGTTTTGCCTGTTTTAACTCTCTCCTCACACTAATGCCACCTAGTGCAGGTCATAGTAATCAATGAATGCTAGGTTTGTGCATCAAAATCCTCATCTACTGACTACTCATTTCACATCCCAAGATTAGTTTCTAGTTTGTGGTCTTTATCAGTGAGAAGTTCTGGATATAAGAACACTGCATCTATAGCTTGTGTATGCATAAGAAATGGCCGTTATGTGATGTTTTAGTGGTTTAATATCTATATATACAAACACATAACAAAATTATCCACAATTCAAAATTGAATTACAACTATATTTTAATATTAAAAAAAAGTTTTTATTAAATGATGACCTCAGAATCAAAATAATCAGTCAAAGATCTCCTTTTGATTGTTTTGGAACTGAAGATACCAATTTAGCAAGAACTTTTCTTAATATTAAAGATAATTAGAATTTGAATTGTGGTTATTATATGTTGTACTTATAGTTGTTGCTTGTATTAAGTGTGCACTTGACAAGATCTATTTGTTTTGTAGGTGAAGCCATAATCACAATAATTTAAAAAATTTAAAATTTAATGTTGTTTGTTCAATTTATTAAACACTTTTATTTTTAAAATTGCTTTAAGTAATTTAGTGGTGAAATGTCAGACTTTGAAATATAGTCTTTGGATTCTGGCACTTTTTTATGCCATGATAATCAATGAATGCTAGAAGGATAATACATTAAAATTCCTATCTAGTATCTACTCAATCAATATCACCAGACCAGTTTCTAGCTTGTGACTCTCATCAGTGAGGGGTCTGAGATCTGAGAGCACTGCACTTAAATCTTTACATCTAATGCATCACTTCAGCAACACTTTTTTTCTCTTAAGCATTGTATATTAATTAAGCATTGCATAAAATGTAAAAAATTGTCTTCATTACACACACACATACATATATATGTAAAACATTTTATATTATTTAATTTTAAAGTAACTCACACTTTTGTGAATTTTGAGTGGGGTGGGATAATAAAAATGAAATTCATTTAAAACTTGCTGAATTTATATGAAAATAATAATATTAGATACAATTTTTTAATATGAAATTTTTTTATAATACTTTGCTGGAAACTCACATGCCATTTAAGCACAAAAGTGATAGATTTAACATGATTGGGCTATTAATAATTGGGTGATCAGTTGCTCAGAAAGTTGTGAGATACTCAACTGCCAGAGTTATAGATTGAGATTCAATCTAAAGAATCTTTTCTTATTGCATCTGAAATTCTACTACTACCTAAATTATAACGTGACATTCTTAGTGAAGCTAAGATTTTTATTTTACTTCCTGAAAGTGATCAGAAGTTTTTACTTTATACAATGGCAGATTTTCACATGAACATGGGAGACATAGCTCAACATTGATAAAATTTAATTTGAAAGCTTTAACTCAGGGATCAGGCACCCGCAGACCATTTTACGTGTGCCCGCCACTATCCGAACACAATAAAAAATTATTTATTGGATACAAATAAATTTAATTTTTAAAATTTCTTATAAATTATTGTATTATATTGTAATCAAATGTTAAAATTTTATTTTTGAAATAAATATTTTTTTGTATATTATGTGTATTATTAAGAATATCCAACTATAAATTTACATTGAAAAAATAAATGGTGCCCGCCACCTGGCCGGTATTATAGAATGTGCTCTTAAGTGCAAAAAGGTTGGGGACTGCTGCTTTAACTCATGAAATATTACAGCTGATTCTTGATTCAAATAGTAACAAGAGCTTATTGAATCAGAAAGTAAAAGCATCATGTAAAACAAAAAACTTCTTTTTGAAGTAAGGGGTGTGGCAGTTTTTGTTTATTTCTGAGAATAAAATTACATTTGATTTTTGAAAAATATAAGTAAATTAATTATTTTTTTTAACAAGAAGACCATTTTTTTATGTTGCTAAAATATTCAGATAAAAAATAAACTATTAGCAATACAATCATAAAAATATTTTGGAAAAAATGTAAGATTTTCTTAAATATTGTATATTTTGGATGTAATTTTATTACAAAGAAATCAAAATTCATATCCTTCACCTACATTAAAGAGACTGTTACATCATTTTATTATTTTATATTTTGAAGGCCCTAAATTTCATAAATATCTGAAGTTGATTTGGTACTTACAGATAATCCCAGACACCAAGATTGATTACAGATAATTCTGGACATCAAGGTTGACAGCCATATTGTTTTTTGATTATACATTTTTAGGGGCATAGCAATCCTTTAACATAATATGTTTTACTTGTTAAATATTAAAAAATATCAATAAATTGACTATAAATTCGTGTTATCTTTAAAAAATATCAATAAATGTATTATAAATTCCATTCACAAGATTAGGGATAGTAGACTACCAACATAATAACCCATATTAGTCACTTTTTGTTTTTTAAAAAAAATCCCTGTAGCTTGAATTATAAAATTTATTGTTGTAGTTTTTTCTGTGAATGGAATTTATAATACATTTATTGCTATTTTTTAAAGTTAGCAGGAATTTATAATCGATTTATTAATATTTTTTAATATTCACAAGTAAAACATATATGTTAGGGTTATGGGATAACTTTGCCATTGAAATGTATACTTAAAAACATGGCCACCAACCTTGGTATCCAGGCTTATCTGTAATCAACCTTCATGCCCAGGGTTATCAGTAAGTACCATTGCTTTTTATCCAATAGTCATTTTAATAACAAAAAAAAATCACCAAACACCTAACTTAAGCAATATGGTTATATAAAGCTACTGCCATTTAATGTAAGTCTGGGTAATCAAAGATTACCATGTAACACAAAATCTTTATTTTTACTATCCAAAACTCAGATTGACTACATTAGATAGCTTTCATATATAAACAATCCATTAAAAATATTGTCCTCCCTTTACATTATTTTCATTTTTCCTACATTTTGACTATTTTTTTTGTGGTCATTATCAAGGATCTACAAAGTATATATATATCTACATTAATAATAATAATAATAATAATAATAATAATAATAATAATAATAATAATTATTATTATTATTATTATTAATGTTATAAATAATTCTTTGTATATTCCTTGAAAATCACAAAAAAAAAAAAAAAAAAATAAAAAAAAAATAAAAAAAAAGAAAAAGAAGAAAAAATTTTTATTGGATTTTTTTTAAATTTTTATATTAAATTTTTTTTTTTTTTTTTTTTTTTTTTTTTTTTTTTTTTTTTTTTTTTTTTTTTTTTTTTTTTTTTTTTTTTTTTTTTTTTTTTTTTTTTTTTTTTTTTTTTATTATTATTATTATTATTATTATTATTATTATTATTATTATTATTATTATTATTATTATTATTATTATTATTATTATTATTATTATTATTATTATTATTATTATTATTATTATTAATACTATTTCAGCTAATTTTAAATGTAATTTGGGAGTTCCTCAGGGTAGTATTTTAGCACCTATGCTTTTTAACATATATATGAATGACCTTAAGGATTGCTTAAAATCTTCTTATCTTTTGTGCTATGCAGATGACTGTGAAATCTTTAGAAGAATCACATCTGTGTTTGATTGCACTCTTCTTCAAAAGGATATAGATAAAAATTTTAGTGCTTGGTGTGATCTAAATAATATGACTGTTAATTTCAGTAAATGTTCCTTAGTCTCATATTCTAAAAAATCTGAAGTTTTGCATTTTTCTTATTTTATTAATTCTCACAAAATTATTTCTGTTGAATCCCAAAAAGATTTGGGAGTTATATTTTCTAGTAATGGATCCTTTCTTCCTCATTTGGAAATGATTATTGGTAAGGCTTTAAAAATTATAGGTACTATTCTAAGGTTTGGTTATCATTTCAGTGGTGATACAAAATTTAAATTATTTTTATCATTGGTTCTTCCCACCATTGAATATTGTTCAGTCATTTGGAATCCTAGCTCTAAACAGGGATGTAATTTATTACAATCAGTGTCTAATAAGTTTTCTAAATATGTTTCTTTGGGAAATAAAATTGTTGTTCATCTTTCTTCTAGAAGACAATATAGAAATCTTAAAT
Organism: Epiperipatus broadwayi; assembly: GCA_028023455.1. Lineage (NCBI taxonomy): Eukaryota > Metazoa > Onychophora > Udeonychophora > Euonychophora > Peripatidae > Epiperipatus > Epiperipatus broadwayi. The sequence continues at coordinate 6,679,185 of JAQFVV010006228.1, forward strand.
ATCTTTATAAACTTGTTAATAAAATAGTTCTTTTGTCTATCACAATTTCTACTGTTATAATTAGATCTCATGTGCATGATATTCGGTCTGCTTCTGTTTTTTACATTAAAACATGTCATTCCAATGTGCTTAGATTTTCTCCTTTATTTGGGCTACCATCTTTATATAATCAGATTTGTAGTAATATTAATTGCTTCGATTTAGATTATAATCAATTTTGTAATGTTATTATATTTAAATGCCAGATTTGATTGGTTCAACTTGATTTTGTTTATATATATATATATATATTTGTTAAATTGTTTTATTATTATTATTATTATTTTGTTATGTGCTTTATATTTATCCTTTTTATTTATTTGTTATTATTAATGTCTTAATAATAATTGTTTATATGCTGATGTTTAATTTCACTTTATATTTTTAAATGTGTTAATTATCTTTTATTAAAATATGGCATATAATTATATTAATAATTTGTCATTTAAACTCATTTATGTATTTATATATTTGTTATGGTGCAATACTGTAATTGGCTTTATGCTGTAGTTTTGTACTGTAAATAAATGAATTGAATTGAATTATTATTATTATTATTATTATTATTATTATTATTATTATTATTATTATTATTATTATTATTATTATTATTATTATTATTATTATTATTATTATTATTATTATTATTATTATTATTATTATTATGATGATGATGATGATGATGATGATGATGATGATGATGATGATGATGATGATGATGATGTTTCAAAAAAGGAAGTTTATTAATCAAAGAAATACAGAGTTTTTTACATTGATTTTACATTGATTTTTTACAGTGATTTTTCCATTGGTTTTATATACAAGCATTTTTATAGTCTTCGGTTACATGTTTTCAATAAAAAGTTATCTAATTTTTACATAAAAAAATATTTATTGTAGAGAGAGGAAAAAATTGTTTTTTGTTTTCGTATTTATTGTTATTGAATTTTCCATGTTCTTGAATTTTTGGTGCTTATAGCATTGATTGTTGTTTGATAAGAGACCATGTAGCTGCATAAATATGGGGATTTGCTATTGTCTTGTCTCTATTCCGTATTTGGTTTAGTTTGTTGTAGAAGGTAGATGGATGCCTTCTGGGGTTGTTTCCCATTAGATAGGTACATCTGGTACACCAAAAAGCATATAATACAAAGGTTGCTGCCCTAATGCTGGTATTGATCTGCCTTGAAAAACCTTAATTATTTGACAAATGGTCATGTTTTGCTGGTGGTATATTGCACTCATCATTGTTCTTACATTGTGTAATGCAGTACATTGATACAATAGGTGTTGTAGGGTCTCTTCAGCCTTGTGGCATAGTCCACAAAAAGGGTCTATTAAAACATACATCCTCTTATGGTGTAAGAAGTATGTTGTTGGCATTGTGATGAGATTTACTTTTAGAATGAAATCAAAAAATTTGGATTCTAGTGACCACTTTTTGTATTCATGTAGTAATTTTCTGTTGTTTATTCTGAGTATTGTGTTATCGTCGTTTAGGTCTCTTTCCTGTTGAATTTGTTCGTGAATGTTCCAATATGAATATTTGTGTGTATATTGCTCTGTTCTGTTAAAAGTTGTTTTATATTGATGGATGATTGATGATATATATAGCCCTGTTGGGGGTGGTTTGTCAGTTGGAATAATTTGAATTAAGCATTTAAGTTTTGGGAATTGATTCATAATGGAAATTACTAAATTACTTAATTTTTGTGTATAAAAAATGTCAATATTGTGCAAACCTAGACCATTTTTAATAAGGGTTTGATTTAGTCTTTTTGTTGATATTGCAACCACTTTTCTTGATCATAAAAGTTGGTTACAGATGGTTTTAATCTTTGCTTTGAAAGCTTTTGAGAATTTTATTATTGGTAAATAATATGTTATTTTTGTCATTATAAGTTGATTTATTAGCTGAACCTTAGAATATATAGAGAGATATGTTTTTGATAGGGAGGTGACAATGCGTTGTGCTTCTTCTTTTAATCTATTTTGTATTAAACACCTCATTCCAGTTATTTCCAGATGAAATGGGAATCCTAAAAACGCGTTGGTTTTGCTTTGTAAATGGACGTGCATGGTTTTCCGGTAAACATAGACCAAGCAGTAGTCTTTTCTGGATTAAACTTCAATTTGTATTGTTGCGTATATTCTTTAAGAATTTTTTGTAATTGTGGTAATTGTTTTTTTTGAATTGAGAAAAACAGTGATGTCGTCCATATAAGCCAAGCAAGCTATATATTGTGTAGTGCCGGGTACTTGAATGCCGGTAAATGTTTTTTGGATTTTTTCTATTAAAGGGTTAATATATAGAATAAATAACAGTGAACTGAGAGGAGAGCCTTGGGATATGGATTGGGTGGGAACAAATGATGGAGAATTTTTTCCATTTAATGTTATGTGTATTTCTCTGTTGAGAAGTAGATTTGCAATGATGTACAGATGTGTCTTGGGAATAGATGTATTTCCAAGCATGTCTAGCAATATGGAAATGTCTACTCCATCAAAAGCTCCCTTGATATCTAGTTGAATTGCTATTGGACTATATATTTTTTTCTGTCTTGTTGAATCCAGGATTGCTTTGAATAATGCTGCCGCTTGAATTGTGGATGAGTTCCTTTTGGCAAATTGAACTTCTGATATCAGTGGCATTATATGTGGTTCTATTGTTTCTTTTATTATTTTTTCAAGAATTTTTATTGGCAAAGATTCCATGGAAATTGGTCTGAGTTCTGTGAGGGATGGGGTAGTTTTAGCTTTTTTGTTGAATGGCACTATTGCAATGGGATGAACTCCCTCCACATCCTGAATTTCTTGAGATAAGTGGTTTGCTAGGTTGCACAGATATTGTGCTGTGTATTTACTTAGGTGTTTTAGTATGAATAATGGTATTCCATGACTTCCTGGATGGCATGCATTTGGTATCGTATTTAGTTTTGCCAGGAAGTCATTTGTTATGAAAGGTTTTTGTGTTTCTGCTTGTCCAAATAGCTTGGAGTGTAATTTAAGTGGTGTTTTAGATTGGAGTTTGGTTTTAAAATGCTCAAAAATAGGAAGGATCATATTGTGTCCTGTATATGTGCCATCTTTTGTTTCTATTGCCATTGGAACTTTGATGATTGGTGGGTTTCCCAGTGCCCATTTAATGTAATCTCTGGTCCATGTATGTGGTTGGGTTATGCATATTTTGCTTTTTTTTGATTCTCAAATATTCTTTTAGTGTTTCACATGTTTTGTTGTATGTAGTTGTTAGACCATGTATATACTGCTGTGTTTGATGTGATGGCGTAATCATGGTTATTCGTTTATGAATTTCATTTGCAAGTGTCAACAATTTGGATGGTGGTGGTTGATTTTTTTGTCACATGTGAGATATTGAATGATAGAATGTTTATGTATGCCAGATATTGTTGTATGGGGTTGAGATTCATATCTTTTATTTTGTTTAGCATTATGTATGTTTCTGAGAAAACAAATTCTGGTGTGGTTGTTGGAAGTAGTACTTTGATTGTTTTTGTTAGTGGGAGAAGTGATGTCTGCATTTGCATAAGGTTTAGTGATACTATTTGTGCTGAATGGTCTGAGAAAGCTGAGGGGGTTAATTTTATTGCTATCTGGTAGTGCAGCATCGGGGAGTAGAAGCATAGATCGATGAGTGATGAATGATGACCATTATTATTATTATTATTATTATTATTATTATTATTATTATTATTACAAATATATATTTTTTAATCATAATGTAAACATATTTTTTTATCATCTACCTATAATTCTTTTTTTTGTGATATAAATTACATTTACTTATCTCCCTATATTGTTCATAATACCATTTTTTGTTACATTTTATATTAACCAAAATATATATCTATATAAATAAAAATGTAAATGTTCCTTTATTCAAAATCTTAAATCTCCGAAAGTTCTTCACTGATTGCTTTAAAATTTTGACACAATGTTGCATTCAAATACGCGTGTGTTTTTATATACCTAATATTTATATACATACTATTATATATCTGTGACAGATAAAAACACTTGCAACACATGCTATACTAAATATTTTATGATTCCATTTCAATGTTTCCGATTACATTGTTAAATTGAATTTTCATAGATTTTGATTTATTTTTATTTTGATTTAATTATTTCACATGAAAGATTGCAATTCCCAATTCGATTAGCGTTTGCAATCACCATCGACAAAGCTCAGGGCCAATCTTTAGAATTGTGCAGTTTAGATCTAGACATGGATTGCTTCTCACATGAACAATTATATGTTGCATGTTCTAGAGTTGGCAAACCAGACAATCTCTATATCTGCACAGACAATGGAACAACAAAAAATATTGTATACCCACAAGTATTGTGAAATTAAACATATTAGAAATACGTGCTTTCTTTTTCTTTTTTTTCCATTTAACCAGACTGAGCCACAGTAATGCATGGCCGGATGTGGCTAGTTTATAATAATAATAATAATAATAATAATAATAATAATAATAATAATAATAATAATAATATATATATATATATTGTAGATCCTTGATAATGACTACAGAAAAAGTGGTCAAACGTAGGAAAGATGAAAATAATGTATTTTTGATGAATATATATGAATTCAAATGAATATATAAAGTTTTTAAAAAGAGAAAAGGATATTTTTATTGGATTTTTTTATATATGAAGAATAATTTTGGAACTATGTTTTGTAAAGAAAAAATGAGTTTTATTGTTATTAATTTTATTAATAATGATGATGATATTTTAAAGATGTTAGATAGCAATAAAATTCAGAGTTGTTTTTGTTTTGTATTGTTTAAAATAAGTACATTCTAATTTGTTGCAATAATTAACAAAAAGAATTATAAAAAAAACTGAAGATATTAAAATATATAATCGCTAAACTGATTTCAAATCTAATTATTCAGATTGATTTAGGTTCGAAACCTTATGTTGATTTGAATTTCAAATTTTTACCCTGATAGTTATAAAGTGAAGTGCTTGTTAGATTCATATATGCATTTTTTTCTAACATTGAGTCCCAAATCTCATTAATAAAAGCAAAAACAAAAAACTTCCACTAGTGGGCAATAAAATTTTTGCTGCTTTGTAAGTCATTTTCTAGGAGGCTTTGAAAGTTTAACAGATATTCTAAAACCTTAGTTTATATTTAGAAATTAAATTCATCTTATGTAAGAAAAATTTAACATTAATTTGCCTAATGCTAATCCAAAACTCCAAGTTGCTATAAAAAAGAATATTTTCTATAAATATATTTATACTGATTATAAAATTGATTTTTGACAATTTTATGAAATGCAGTATAAAATCAAAAATGTAAATATCTCACATTTGTCTGAAGATTTGTGATGATGGTATATTATTAGATGTGATATGTTGGACTATTTCCATCATTTGTGAGTGAATGTTGAATGTATAGAAAATTTTAAACTTTATTTAAACTTTCCAAATACAAACAATTTGTTAGTAATAACACACAAAAATGTAAATATCTCACATTTGTCTGAAGATTTGTGATGATGGTATATTATTAGATATGATATGTTGGACTATTTCCATCATCTGTGAGTGAATGTTGAATGTATAGAAAATTTTAAACTTTATTTAAACTTTCCAAATACAAACAATTTGTTAGTAATAACACACAAATAGACAACATAAGTTTAAATAAAGTTTAATTTTTTTTATACCTTCAACATTCACTCGTAGTTGATGGAAATAGTCCAACATATCACATCTAATAAATATCTCACAATTTGTTCATTTCTAAATTGTTTTATTAAATAACTAGTTACTCAAATTTGACAATTATATCCCCTCAAATAGCATTTATTTTTATAACAGTTCTTGAACCCAGCAAAAATTACTGGATTTTGAATAAGAAAGATTATTCATATTTGATGAAGTTATTTCCTCAGCTAATCACATCTATCTGAAATATTACCACAGTCAACATTCTAGTTTTCAAATTACTATTATCTTATTTTAAAAAAATAACATTGGATAGGAAAATTAAGAATGTGAATAGTTTTTTGATTATTAGTTTTAAACTTTTGAGAAATTCACGTTACTCACAAAGAAAAGTGCATTAGAGTGTAAATTGCAAATGGATATATACACTTTTAATGAAAATAATTACTTAGGAATCCACTTTTGTATAAAGTTGTAATCTTGTATGAAGATTGGTAGAGGTCCATCTAGTGGCAAATTGAACACTCAAGGCGCGTAGTATTAAGGTTATAGCCTTAAATATATATGTACTTATTAGATATAAGAAAGGGATCTGTTAAATGTTTTATTTAGAAAATATCTTTGTATGAAATAGAGGCATGGACAATAAGAGAGAGAAAAAAGAAAAAAATACCGCATTTAAAAAACAATAAATAGAAAAAGATTATTCATTGAAAAAAATTTGAAAATGAAAATGAATTTGGTATGCAATTGAGGCAAAAGATTTATAAACATTTTATGAAAGATTATATAGAAAAATATAAAAAGTAAAATTAGGAAAAAGTTGATTGATGATCTTACGAAAGAATAATTATCTATTTTTTGATACATAATGATAATGGTGATTCACACTATGAGTATTTAATTTTTCTTTTATGCTACTGTTGATGTAAAGATTGCTTTGTGCTAAATGTTATAAATAAGAAACATTTTCTGTTATTATTATTGGCTAAAAAATATTTCAATTTGATAGCTTGGATACATTTGCTATTGTTTTCATTCACCCTGCAGAACCATGTCTGATTGGTTGCTGCATATCAGTACACATTGGCTATGGATTTAAGTTCGTATATATAATGACAATCCTATTTACTAATTATTTTACACAATATATTGCAATAGAATTATTATTTAAACTAATTGTCTAAAATGTTGAATGCCGAATATAATAGTATAAAATAAATGCCCGGCCGATGCTATGACATATGAAAAAAAAAGAAAATTATTATAATCAAACCTCGCATTTAAGAACACCAAATGTAATAGTATTTACTTCTAATAAAAGATCTTATTCAGACTCTACTTGGGTTGCTAAATATAATGATATTAAATGAAATATATAAAATACTTATCTATTATTTTGGCTAGCTCATATAATAATACATGAATACATATAAAAAATAGACTCAAGATTTAGATTAAAATGGAGTTTAATAATTTAATTACTAATGATCATGGAAAAACAGTTTAATTAATAAAAATGAAAATTTATTAATATAAACAATATATATAGAAACAAACAAACTGTATTAAAACCAAAGCTTTATTAACAATAAAAATACAGTGGTACTTAGCATGTTTTTGACAGATAATTGCCATATACATAGCAATGCTTGTAAACAGAGGTAAGGGAATAAGACCCTGTTTAAAAGCTAAAAATTAGCATATTATTTGCATAATGCATTAATTAGTTAGAGCATGCCACAATTATGCTGTAAATAGGAAAGAATCTTGCAATGCCCTTTCTAAAAAGTGGCTTGCTCTAACTAATTAATGCATTATGCAAATAATATGCTAATTTGTTATCTTTTAAACAGAATCATATTCCCTTACCTTTATTATAAGCGTTGCTACATCTATGACAATTATTTATCAAAAGCATGCTAAGCACCACAGTATTTTTATTGTTAATAAAGCTTTGCTCTTAATACAGTTTGTGTCAAGCGTTGGTGGATGAGAGCTCAGTACAGCTGCCTTAAAAGCAGTTGTCCTGGGTTAGCAGGTTCGCTTCCTGGCCAATGCTATGACACATGAGAAAAGAAAAATACAGTTTGTGTAGATAGATAGATAGATAGATAGATAGATAGATAGATAGATAGATAGATAGATAGATAGATAGATAGATAGATAGATAGATAGATAGATAGATAGAGATAGATAGATAGAAGATAGATAGATAGATAGATAGATAGATAGATGATAGATAGATAGATAGATAGATAGATAGATAGATAGATAGATAGATAGATAGATAGATAGATAGATAGATAGATAGATAGATAGATAGATAGATAGATAGATAGATAGATAGATAGATAGATAGATAGATAGATAGATAGATAGATAGATAGATAGATAGATAGATAGATAGATAGATAGATAGATAGATAGATAGATAGATAGATAGATAGATAGATAGATAGATAGATAGATAGATAGATAGATAGATAGATAGATAGATAGATAGATAGATAGATAGATAGATAGATAGATAGATAGATAGATAGATAGATAGATGATAGATAGATAGATAGATAGATAGATAGATAGATAGATAGATAGATAGATAGATAGACAGACAGACAGACAGACAGACAGACAGACAGACAGACAGACAGACAGACAGACAGACAGACAGACAGACAGACAGACAGACAGACAGACAGACAGACAGACAGACAGACAGACAGACAGACAGACACAGACAGACAGACAGATAGATAGATAGAGGGCTTTAGGTATTTTCTCTTGTATTTATCATAAAAAATAAAATAAATAAGCTTATTTAGAGCTATTAGCAGGCTCTTTATATATATTACATTCATGGAGGTAAAGCGTTCATAAATTTTATTCATTAATATAAACAATGATGACAACAACAATAAAAAAAGTAAAATAAAGAAGCAAATAAAATATTCCTTGTCAAATAATTTACACCTGAATTGATTTTTCTTTATCTATTATATTTCTTTATAAACGTATCTACCATATGTTGTGAATAATATACTAAGAAAAAAAAATACTATCATAAATATATAAAATATATTTTACAAAATTTAATTAGACTGTTTAATTTTACTATTTTTCTTATCACAATAAACATAAACTTATTAATTTACGTACATAAAAATATTATATTATAAATGTTTATTAAGTATATACCTTATTAATATCACTCATAAATATTTTCTTTTTTAAATATAAATAAAGAAAACAAGCAAACGTACTTTTATTTAAACAAACTAAAATTATCATTAAAAAACAAAGTTTTTCTTTTGTTTACTATTTACTTTAACCTTTTATTTATGATATGACGTATTTTTCTGTATACTAAACAAACACATGCATTCTTAAAACAAAGAATTTATATAAAAAATACTACCTAATTGTCTTTGTTTCTCTACCCACAAGAAATCCCATAAAATTGTGACTCCATCGAAAAACAATATTTATTATGTATACCAACATTTTATGATTCACTTATATATTTTATAATTATTATACTGTGCTTCCACACTAGTGAAGATATATTTTAATTACGTTTTATTCTGGCTTAGTGCTTTCAGGGCATGTTTGCTTCCATATTTTATATAAATATACACACACAAATAATAATTTATAATTCAAACTCTTTTAGATATTCTGTAGAAAATCCCATGATATATTCAATTGTGTAGAAAGGAATTATGTTTAATCCATATTATTCCAACTTATTAGCTTTCTGTACATGTTTTTATTTTAAATGATGTATTCCATAATTAAAATTTTACAGCATTAATATTGCTTTATTTAGATAACTACAGTAGCAGTTGTTAATTTCTTCAAAATATTTCTATGCAGTGTATTGCACTTAACTCTAATATTTACCAAAATGAAATGATTTCTTTTTTATCCAATGTTATTGTTTACATTAACAAAAGACATGAAGTCTGAGCAGATATTTCTGAACTTAGCCAAAATTATTTATATATATATCACATAAACTTTTGTGTAGTTTAACTATTGAGACAAAAATGAGAGATAGAGTCTAATCCAAGAGCAGGGGCTTAAATAGTTTTTTTTCCTGATGATGTCATATATAATTATCCTAGATACTGTTGCTGTGATATTATATGCTATATTTTCTAATATCACTCATTTTCAATGTTTTTCTTATTAACCCTTTCAACAATGATTATATAATTGGCCGAATGAGTTAAAAATCAAAACTTGTAATTGGCCAACTCACAACTTTAACAAAATCTATTGTTAAAATAGATAACTTTTAATAATATAAATACGTTAGTTTCATTTGTAAAAAGTATATTACTGAATTGTCAGATTACGAAAGCAAACGAAAATCTTTTCAAAAATAAAATTTGATTTATAATTTAAAAAATATTCAATTGCGGTGAAATAAAAGTAACCGCTATTCAACCAACCAAAAAAGATTGTGTCAGCAATCTTTTTTTTTTCACTTTAACGTTACGATCAATATGTAGCAATAAATAAATAATTCTTGGTAATATCTTAACTATTTTTTTAAAATAATTTGATTTTTAGTATTATTTTATCAATAATAATTTGTAATTCAATTCAAATATTGTTTAAAATGTTGTAAACATTCGTTTATCATTTTCGTAATAAAAATCAAAACGAATGTAACTTTTTACTTTTTGGCAGCCATTTTCCTTTTTGACAGAAGTTGGACAGCCCATAAGATTCAAGAAAAGGTTGTGAGGAGGCGGTGCTTTGGTTTTGTTTGACATATATGGTCATTTTTATTGATTTTTTACTTGTAAAATAATTCTGAAGAGGGCACCATCTTACAGAATTTTTGATTTTCTTTCTAATGACGTATAATATGTATACGTGGGATAAAAAGTAGCCGATTTAGAGTGACATCAAATCTTCTCGGTTTTAGACGAGTCATGCATTCAAAAGGTTAAGAGTTAAATTTACCCACCTATCCACTCAAAAAAATTCTGTCAAATACATCAGCATTCCGTGACATTAAAATATTTTTTGTATGTTTTAAAAAATTAAATATATATATATAAACTTACAAATTAAGACATAAAATATATTTTCAAAAACCATATAAGATGATTATATTTTAAATAAAATAGACATTTCTTCTTATTCATCTATTTTATATGTTATAATCAATATTTTTAAACACTCATTTTAAATACACCTGGGTCTCGTTTTACGCGATAGATAGATTCCTCAGAAAACACGTGCAAATGAAATCGTGCAAAAATAGACGTAACTTACCTTGAAAAAGGGGGATACGGACTGTGATTTTTCAAAACTCACGTAAAAGCAAAGCACCAACATAAAATTTACTTTAAAATTCGCACAAAAAAAAAAAAAAAATAAGGAAATAAAATATGACTAATAAAAAATTTCAAATTTGAAAAAAATTGATACAAGACAAACTTTTTTTAACTATAATATTTAATTTTATTCAAAATAATATATTTTATGCATAATTTACAGTACAGTAATTTACATTTTTTTATACACGTTTTAATTATTATCGCCATTTGCTGATAAACAGTTTCGTTTGCAAACTGCTAAAAAATAGATTCTTCACAAGAGGAAATACAACTAGCACCAAGTTCACTCTCACATTGTGTTAATGGTTTTCTGTTGACAATGTAATTAGTAATTAATCTTTGAGATGATGATTTTATTAATTGTTTATGAACTTAGACTTATGATAATAAAAAGACATTTATTCACCACTGCTGGGAAAAATTTAATTAAAACTAACAACTAAAAATTAAATTCTTATTTTTGTCTTTAATTTTTTAATTTTCAATTCCGTTTAAAAATCAAATTTCGTTTTATATCACATTAATTTCAAGTCACCGTAAATAATTTTTAAATTGTTAATTACAATTAAAAATCAGATTTTAATTGTCAAATTTAATTGTGCCCACTGCTATTACTCACCTTTTAAAAATAAACTTGCTGACACTAAATGATTAATAATGAAACAGTAAGATTCGTATTCGAATCTTAAGTTTCACCTTTTTCTGTCGTCTCTCACTGACCGGTCTATCCCACCCAAATTTAAACTTTTTGGTATCGAATTGTGTGTGTAGCAATATTAAAAATGTATAAATATATGTAGAATTCAGCATAAACATGCACACATTTCGATCTCAAATTAAAGGCAATAAATAGGGATAAAATAGTATAATTTAGATTTCTTTTAGTTATATAATTTTGTATAATTTTAATCATTTATTTTGAATTATAAAGTTCGTATTTATTGCTTTGTTTAAATTTCGTTTAATAATAATTCTAAAAATATCTGATGTAATATTTAATTAAAAGTTAAAATAATCTTATGTTCCCTTTTTGTCTTTCAAATTTAAAAGCATCGGTCAGTGATAGATAATAGATTAATTAAAGAAAAATTCCCCCAAATATAATTAGTAAATGTAAATGTAAACAATAGAACGGCAGCTTTCTTTAATTAAAAACCAACAAAATGCATTGATTATCCTCAGGGCAGATTAAGTAGAACCTAAAAATATCTTAACAAAAATGTGAGAGATCAAGATAAGAAAAGAGGCCATCTTAGACTTGCTGGAGACATTTCACTTAAACTTTAGCTTTGCTCTCAATCACTGAGAGTCTCCAAAAATAATAAAATAATTTGTTCCTGCCAAGGTATGACCGAGTAAAGCACCTAGATTATTCTTCATCGGGAGATGGCCTATTGGATGCCGAACTTTCCATTGCCCATCATAAATTCACCATGAAGATCTGCTGCCTGAAATAAATGAAAAAGCTGCTGCTGCTGTGAAATTAAATGAAATATCTAAATACAAAAAAGACTTGCCACTCGTGAACTTTTTGCTGCTAAACTAATGGAATCAGAAAACTTCTTACAAAACAGGTACCTGTCTGTGTTCAAACTCTAGAGTACTCTAATAATATGCTATAGCTCTTCTTCATAATACTTATCTCAATTATAAAATGTAAAAACTACCATATGTATAACTAAATTGAATAATTAACTTAATGTGTAAATTTCTCTACTAATCTAGCTTACCTCATTCTATCTTGGGTGCGTATTTTTTAAAATCTACATTTTATCTATAGTTATTATTTAATTATTGCATGCTCACAATTGTCTCTATTTTCAAAATTTAAATCTATGATCGCTTGGAACAATGAATGCGTGTCAAATTTTCATTAATATTTGCTTTCATAACTAACTTAACTTTCATATAAATTGACACGCATTCAATGCATCATTTATTGTAATGCAGGGGTCTACTACTTCGCAAATGGCTGACGTATTAGTTATAATAATTCCCAATTTATATATGTTTTGTATTTATTAAATCTAATGAATAATTCTAGAAAATCACATTTCTTTGAGAGTTGCCAACGTTCTTTAGTAAATGTTGATAATGTCGGGCCGAGTTAGAAATCTATTTTAAATCTCATCATAATCGTTTATACAGTATACATGTGTTACGTTTTAGAGATGCGATGACCCATTCTGCCATGAAATTTCCGGATTCTTCAGGGTTGAAATTAACCCCAATCATCCTACACAAGCGGGCATAATGGGTGCTCCCGTAGGATTTGACAATGTCATGCAGCCAGCCGGCAAACTGCAACACGGACTGCTTGTCCCTAGTTATGCTTATGTGACACCTTACTTTGTCGGGCCGATGGCAGAGAACAGCCCGACATTCTTATAAACTCATTCGCGGCATTGCAGTTTCAATATGCTGTCATTCCATATCGCCTTTCTAAAGCGTACCACGTGTTCCTTCACTTAATTTTATTATTCTATATATCACTCCGCCTCTGCATTATCTTCATAATTCACTCTCAAATAAATGTTTGCCCTTGGTTATACATAAATATTGTAATTAAATAAATATATGTCTGCCATCACTCTTATAACCCATACTTTAGACTCTTGCATTGCAAAGGTATAAATCCCTCCAGGCATGCATTAGAAATACTCACTCGAGAATTTTAGGTAGCTAGATTACGCCTTCAAATAAATGTATTCCTTTTGTAAACATTACAGTATCGGAAATACCGCTACTGAAATCCTCAATATAAAATAATGTCTAAATAAATAAATGTATTCTTTAAAATATAATCATGTCGCAAATCCCGCTACTGAAGCTGTTAGTCCATAAAATATTATTAGATTGTTTTATTAAAATGTATTAATAAATAATTTTAAACTATACGTCTGCAGTTACGTTTCATTTATTCGATACCCATTCTATATAATATTTCCTCGATTATGTAAATATGAATGTTTAATTAATATTAGTTTGGTTATTGGCTAACTCGAGAATAAAATCATGAGTCCCTTGCATATCCCTGACCACCGTGCCTAAGGAAATATTTACTAATGTCGCATCAGATGCGTTGTTTCGTGGATTGTATTGTGGAACCGATAAACTATGTTCGAACTCAGTACCACGGGTGGCTTCGCTACTCGATGGTGCTGCTGTTCTGTATGGTGGTCGAATTCTGCACTATGTTTACGAGTCACACGTTGTCTGACCGTTACAATAATTGATTACGTTCTTTTTTAAAAAGCAAAAACAGAATGTGATTTAAAATGCAAAATTAACATGCACAATGTTTGAACAAATTTACATTATAATCTTGTAAAATTTAATGTGTGTATACATAAAATGTGGAAATCATGATTTTAATTTCATTATTGCATAAAATCTTACTATTATAAAGCACTGAAAATATTGAAATTACTAAGATGAAAGTCAAATTCCAATAATGTGCTATTACTTTCAATATAATGTAAGCCGCAAAATTTATTATTTAAAGTAATATTGCATTATCGGAGTTTAACTTCCGGTGAAACATATGAATCACATAACTTCAAAATCGTGTTAAATAAGTCCGCGTAAAAAGAGACCCAGGTGTAAATTAAATATTTTACAACAATGTTTTTAAATACATATAATTTAATATTGTCTAATCATATCAACATATAAATATACACATACATGCATACACATATATTAACAATAATTTAATACCTTATTTGTTTATATTGAAGCAATGGATCTGAAGTCCAATCCATGCTTCACATCTTCCTATAAACTTGATTAATATTGTAGACCTAAATTAAGTTTATAGTCCAATATCAGCAGGGTTTTGCATTAGAGTTAAAAATAATTATGCTTATTAAACGTGTATTACATTTAAATATTTTGTTTTAAATAAATTTCATTCTATTAATAAAAATTGCTTAACCTATTAGTCAAACATATATATATATACATCTAGCGTATATATATATATGAGTTAATGCAAAATTCTGCTGAAATAAAATGCTTATTCTACTATAAAAAAATAATAATATATTGTTGTTAAAATTTTGTTAAAATATTTAGTATGATTTGATTTTGAGATAAGCCTGCCAACATTTTCTAAAAGAATGTATAGTTTTAATTAGTGAGCCATTCAAGTGTAATTAAAGATGGCCTTCTCTTTCTTTCTTTTTAATTAAGAGAATTCAAACTTTGAAGTAAGAAAGTTAGAGTAAAAAAGTTAAAGTTATTTTTGGAAAGTGTTGCTTTGAAACAAAGGAGCATGGGGAGGCTTATCAAGATCTCAGATCATACAAACAATAGAAGGTAGCTGACAGAGAGGGTATAAATAGAAGGGAGAACAAAAGATTGATTATTCAGATTTTTCTTTTTGAAGAATTCACATATTCAGATTTTTCCTTTTGAAGGATTCAGTTGATTCTGATTTTCCTTGTGAAGGTGATTCTTTCAGAGTTTGCTATTGCAAGATTGATTCAGATTTTGCTATTGCAAGGTGCATTCAGATTTCTCTTAGGAGAACTCTGTCAGATTTTGTTCGTGATTTTATTCCCAAAAGTCTACAACTGTTGTCTACAAATCATGAAGAAGTTTGAACCTGCTCAAGCTAAAAATCATATAAGTTTGATAGATTCTACTATGCTCGGCTAGGCAAATAAATAGCTTTGCCTATCGCCGAGGTTCCGGAATACCATTCAAAATGCCTTAATATCCACTCAATAGTCATCTGAACTCTGTGCCGTGTCTGGAGAACTTTTCGTGAAACCATACTACATATTTTCATTGTCCGGACAACTACATCTCGACGGTCGGATCAAGCCACGAACGCCGTAGGGAACATGACCAAGGAAAAAGGACGGTAATCGTATCTCCTCTATTGAACTATTTCTTATGCTACCTTTTGTTCATTTTTTTTTTCTAATTGCTTCAGTGAATTGATATGTATTTGCTATGTAACCATTTTTATTAGACTAACCTTAAATATATATATTGTGTGATCATCTATCTATATGTAACCTTTTTCCCTTCGCTATTCTTCCTTACTAACCAGTGTAAATATTTAGTATTCCATTGCGGTTAAGTTTAATAGTTAATTTTTGTTCATTTAAAATCTCTTTCCAATTTTATTTATGTTTGTTAATTAAATACGAGTCAGTTTCTTTTGTGTGCCAACTTGATCTCTTTGATAACGCCTCTTTTGTCCGCCATTAGCTTATCACGTATATCTGATTTAGCTATATACGTTTTAAATAATTTTTAAACACTGTTTTTAGCGCAAAGCAATTAGAAATGCTTTGCGAAAGATCCTTTTTTTATTGTACTTTATCGAGAAGATCGAGTTGACAATTTTATTAAAATTGGGAAAAGATTTAGACCGCAAACCTATTAATCCGTTTTTATTGTCTAATTATTTTGTTTCATTAATTTAGAGGAATAGCGGAGGCCATTAAATCATTATTCATATTTTAAAGCCATTAATTAAACATATTATTTAACTATCAAAAGCTTGAGTTTCCTAATTTTATTATAATGCTTTATTTTACTTTTCTAATGATCCAGGCACGCAAAACACATATTTCTTAGTACTTTTGCACATTTAACTATTTAGCTCCTTAGGATTTCCCGTCCATGTCTCTACCGCTGTTGCTAAGCTTTGTGGCCGGTTGAAAAATAATTTATGTGTGGCTCAGATGGTGTTGTTGGTTCGTAAATTAGCCTCGAGAATAGGCGAAATAGGGCAGAGGTCATAGTATTCTTGATTTAATATCTCGCGTATGGTTGGCCTTGAGGTACTTTCGCCTAGTATTCGAACTAGGTTAAACCAGCATACATAATCTGACTGTCACAGTAGATTTTTTTTTTTCCATAATTCTGGACGCCCATCGTGTGGCTATTCGAAATTTTCCATACCCTGCAATGCCCTGTATAACATTTGTATGTGTGTATAATGTTTTTTCTTTTTCTGTTTTAAATTAATGAATAATATATATGTAGATTTTTTTTTCCGCATTCTGTCGACCAACTGGGCCAAATTTCATTTTTAGAATAGGAATATACTATATAGGTAGACGTATAAGATTTTTTCCCCACATTTTGTCTCCGTGGACGAATGTCATTTTTTTTTAAAAAAAAAAAAAAATTAAAAATAAGTACCCTGAGAAGTTTGTTTTAGTTTAATACATTTATATAAAAATATATGTATAATTTTTCCGAGTTTTGTTTCCTAACGTGAGCCAAATGTCATTTTTTTGAATTAATTAAAAAGTTAAATGTGTCATAAGCTAAACATTTTTTTTCCCGAGTTTAATATATATAGGAAATGAATATTTTATATTTAAAAAGTTAACACTCCGCTAGTTGTTTTTGTTTGTGATTATAAAAGTAGATTTCAGAATTAAACAAATTTTTTTTTTGCCTAATGAATAGATTTGTCATGGCCAGTTCGCCATATTTGTTTTCGTATAAAGTAGATAGCTTCGATGAGGCGGAAAAGTGGAGAACAAAATTGTCGAATCATAGAGGATAGCAAGAGCACAATGACGCTTCAGACTGTGGATTTGGTAAACGAAACTGAAAAGATGGGACAAGACATTAATAATAAAATGAGTGACTTGACTGGAGCTACTCCGATACATTTGCAGTATGCCACAGCATGTCTTCAGGTATTCAAAACCAAAATCTTAGTGGAAGAGGAGAAAATAGACCAACTAGGAAACCAAAAGATCACAAGCGAACGATTAAAACGGGCTGCGCTGCACCGGAAAAATAAAAAACGAAACCAGCAATATCAATTCAGGCAAGGGGAGCAAGTATGGCTGAGAGACCCTAGGCCAAGTAATACATTGCGGAAAGAATTCAAAAAGTTTTTCCCAATATATCAAGGGCCATACACATTGAAAAAGGAATGCGGGAGAAATGCGTTCCTTTTGGAAGATAATAACGGCATAAAAGGAGTATACAATGCCAGAAACTTAAAACCTTGCATACCACCGGACCCCGGAAAATATGCAAGTTAAAAATAGATACATACCATGTTAGACTAAATACAACACAGACCCGATTTAAGACAGAAGATTGAATTATGGATAAACCATTAGATATAATAAAGTAAAGAAAACACCGTAGGTAGCAACAAATTAAATATTACAGCAAATAAAGAGTAGGCTTGAACTCACCTGGCACAAAATTCTTACCTCTGACCTGAAGCAACAGCATTTTTTTTTTTAACATTTTTTTTTGTTCACTAACTATTGGGAAATGAAGCAATGGATCTGAAGTCCAATCCATGCTTCACATCTTCCTATAAACTTGATTAATATTGTAGACCTAAATTAAGTTTATAGTCCAATATCAGCAGGGTTTTGCATTAGAGTTAAAAATAATTATGCTTATTAAACGTGTATTACATTTAAATATTTTGTTTTAAATAAATTTCATTCTATTAATAAAAATTGCTTAACCTATTAGTCAAACATATATATATATACATCTAGCGTATATATATATGAGTTAATGCAAAATTCTGCTGAAATAAAATGCTTATTCTACTATAAAAAAATAATAATATATTGTTGTTAAAATTTTGTTAAAATATTTAGTATGATTTGATTTTGAGATAAGCCTGCCAACATTTTCTAAAAGAATGTATAGTTTTAATTAGTGAGCCATTCAAGTGTAATTAAAGATGGCCTTCTCTTTCTTTCTTTTTAATTAAGAGAATTCAAACTTTGAAGTAAGAAAGTTAGAGTAAAAAAGTTAAAGTTATTTTTGGAAAGTGTTGCTTTGAAACAAAGGAGCATGGGGAGGCTTATCAAGATCTCAGATCATACAAATAATAGAAGGTAGCTGACAGAGAGGGTATAAATAGAAGGGAGAACAAAAGATTGATTATTCAGATTTTTCTTTTTGAAGAATTCACATATTCAGATTTTTCCTTTTGAAGGATTCAGTTGATTCTGATTTTCCTTGTGAAGGTGATTCTTTCGGAGTTTGCTATTGCAAGATTGATTCAGATTTTTCTATTGCAAGGTGCATTCAGATTTCTCTTAGGAGAACTCTGTCAGATTTTGTTCGTGATTTTATTCCCAAAAGTCTACAACTGTTGTCTACAAATCATGAAGAAGTTTGAACCTGCTCAAGCTAAAAATCATATAAGTTTGATAGATTCTACTATGCTCGGCTAGGCAAATAAATAGCTTTGCCTATCGCCGAGGTTCCGGAATACCATTCAAAATGCCTTAATATCCATTCAATAGTCATCTGAACTCTGTGCTGTGTCTGGAGAACTTTTCGTGAAACCATACTACATATTTTCATTGTCCGGACAACTACATCTCGACGGTCGGATCAAGCCACGAACGCCGTAGGGAACATGACCAAGGAAAAAGGACGGTAATCGTATCTCCTCTATTGAACTGTTTCTTATGCTACCTTTTGTTCATTTTTTTCTAATTGCTTCAGTGAATTGATATGTATTTGCTATGTAACCATTTTTATTAGACTAACCTTAAATATATATATTGTGTGATCATCTATCTATATGTAACCTTTTTCCCTTCGCTATTCTTCCTTACTAACCAGTGTAAATATTTAGTATTCCATTGCGGTTAAGTTTAATATTTAATTTTTGTTCATTTAAAATCTCTTTCCAATTTTATTTATGTTTGTTAATTAAATACGAGTCAGTTTCTTTTGTGTGCCAACTTGATCTCTTTGATAACGCCTCTTTTGTCCGCCATTAGCTTATCACGTATATCTGATTTAGTTATATACGTTTTAAATAATTTTTAAACACTGTTTTGAGCGCAAAGCAATTAGAAATGCTTTGCGAAAGATCCTTTTTTTATTGGGCTTTATCGAGAAGATCGAGTTGACAATTTTATTAAAATTGGGAAAAGATTTAGACCGCAAACATATTAATCTGTTTTTATTGTCTAATTATTTTGTTTCATTAATTATAGAGGAATAGCGGAGGCCATTAAATCATTATTCATATTTTAAAGCCATTAATTAAACATATTATTTAACTATCAAAAGCTTGAGTTTCCTAATTTTATTATAATGCTTTATTTTACTTTTCTAATGATCCAGGCACGCAAAACACATATTTCTTAGTACTTTTGCACATTTAACTATTTAGCTCCTTAGGATTTCCCGTCAATGTCTCTACCGCTGTTGCTAAGCTTTGTGGCCGGTTGAAAAATAATTTATGTGTGGCTCAGATGGTGTTGTTGGTTCGTAAATTAGCCTCGAGAATAGGCGAAATAGGGCAGAGGTCATAGTATTCTTGATTTAATATCTCGCGTATGGTTGGCCTTGAGGTACTTTCGCCTAGTATTCGAACTAGGTTAAACCAGCATACATAATCTGACTGTCACAATATTTACATATTTTTAAAATGTATGCAGAAAACATTAACAAATAAATTTATTAAGATGTACTTTATTATTACTATCATATAAAACCATTTATATATTCCTATTAATATATATCTCTAACATAATATATATCATTAACTTTATTATATTGTCATAAGAATAATAATAAAAAATATTAATCTTAAGCTTTTTGCAGTGAGGCAACATAAAATAATATTTTGATACTTTACTTGTTTTAAAAAAAAATATGTACAGCCATTTTATATTACATTGTATTATTAAAAATACCATTTGATAATAAGGTAAACTATTTTAATTATTATTAAAATTAATTTAGATAATTTTAGAATTAAAATAAAAAAATAAGCGAACAAAATTTTTATATAGATAATGTCCTCCAGTTTAAACTCAAGTTCTAACACACACACGCACACACATATATATATATATTAGAAGTAAAAGAAGATATATAAATCAAGTATATAATTTTATTGGGAATGAGCTAAGGAGATGTGAATAATATAAATAAGTACAAAAATGGAAAGATCAAAGAATGAAAAATTGAAAGAAGAGAATATAGCATTAAAGAATTGATATAACTATGGTCAATTGAAAATTTTGAATAGCTAATAAAGAGATAAAAAGATTAATTAAATGAAAAAAAATGTATACAGATTTGCTAGAACTTGCCAAGAGTTGCATAATGTCTATATACATACATACACCTATATATATATATATGTATAAGGCTTAGCATTGGAGGAAAAAAATTAAAAAAAAAAAGTTTTGTCTATATTATTAATTTAGAACATGTATATATTTTTTTTATATACATTATGTATATGTGGTGTAATAATTTCATATCAAATTTTTTTTTATAAAAACATTACATCAAAATTAAATAAATTCTTTTATTATAGAAATGGTTGTAAAATCGTTTCAAAGATTTATCTCATCCAGATTTCGAAATTCAAATGTGACTAGTTTCATTTTTAGAAACCATCTTCAAAAATATTTTTATTCTTACCATTCTCAATTCCATAAATACATACTTGTAATTTAAATTTACAATATTTTAGAAAAATTTAACCATAGTTATATACTTTCCATATCTGTTTTCTTTTATAAAAAAAATTACTGTATTTATATAAAATTCTAAATACCTCATTCTGAAATTGTTATATGAAGATTTGAAAAAACAAAAACAATATTAAATATTTATTTCGAAATTCAAATGTCTCTCCCTAATTAAAACAAAAATTATTTCATTTATATTATTTTTACCAACTTAAATTTCTTTTTGCCCACACTCATCCAAACTAAACAATTCATATATGCATAAAAATCGATAACTTAAATGTATACCAACACCCTAGAAACTAAGTTTGTTTTTAGACAAGTATTTACTGCTATTTTTAAATGGTGAATGAATGAGATCATATCCTTTTCTCTTTCTATTTTGGGGTTTTATTATAATTATATACATATATATATATACATAATTGATGGACATTATCACTAAAAATAATCAATTTACATTTTTGTTTTTATGTGAAGTCCAATAATATAATTTTATTGTTAAAATTAATATTATAATTAATAATATAAAAAGTAAAAAATCAAAAAATAAAAAGTTTATTGGAAGCTAGAAAAAAAAAAGATTTACTAAAGTAATCAGAAATATACTTTTAAAGAGCCAAAATATGAAATGAGATAAAAACTGAAAGGAAAAAAAGTAAACCCTATCAAATAATAAGATACATTAGTTTTTAAAATGAAATTGATAAGCATATTTAATAAATATAATTTAAAAGATAAGTTGATGATAACATATTAAATAAAAGTATATAATCACACATATTAAAAAGAAAATTCATATGCAGTATATATAGTTTATGAATTTAACATTTGAATCATCTTATATCAAATACTGTATATAAGAAAAAAAGAAAGAATTTAAAAAGGAGAATTAAAAATTATGGGTAAAAGGATCAGACAGTTATATAACAGAAGTATATGGATGTACTTTTGAGACAATTCCAATAATAACATGTTAAATTTTTAGAATAATAAACTAAAAGAAAAATATTAAAAGTATATCTATTAAACATCACATGATCACCATTTCTTATGCTAGCACATGGTTATTAAAGAGCCAAAGGCACCAAAATGTATGGGTACTGAACTGAGTTTAGACCCATATGACTATATAAGCTATTAAACTTAGATTGAAAATATTAGTGTTTTCAATTTTATTCTTGTAGTTTTGTAGTTAAGTAGAGATAAAAGGTGGCTGCTGGAGGGTTGCGTTAGATCCTAAGATCTAGGTGCAGTGCTCTCAGATCCAAAGCTTCTCACTGACGAAGGCCACAAGCCAGAAACTAGTCTGGGGATATTGGATGAGTAGGCACTAGATAGGGATTTTATGCACAAGCCTTCTGGCATCCATTGATTACTCTGGTTGTCACTGAGTGGCACTACTGTATGAAGAGTTTTGCCTGTTTTTATATTTATTAAAGAAAAGACTTAGTTAAATAGAAATGATTATATAGAAGATTTAATTGATGAAAATCTAATAAAACAGATATAAAATGAAATTTTTGGTTTCAAGAGATTGGCATTTGACTTTCAAATTTTGAATTTTAAGGTTTAACTTTTTAAATTTTATATATGTGTATGTTTTCCTTTTAGACTTCCCTGCATTAAATAGTTTTAAAGTAAGGTATTTGGAAATTTATGTGAATCATCATCATCATTTTTGATCACTGTCAATCGATAACAGAATGAAGAGCTATCTAAGTTTTAATTCAGTATCTCCATTCCATAGCTTCTCCACATCATATCAAAAAACTTCCTCCTTTCGTTTATGCATTTTTACATGGGATCTCTAGTTATTATACAATCTTTTGACATCCAATTTAAAACTTCAATTGTTCATCTATTATCATCTTTCCTAACAATATATTTCAGTCTCAATTCTTTCAATATGTCAGTGATATCTCTTTGTTCTTCCAACCACATATTTTGTTTTCAATCTCTTCTTCTTACTTTTAATTTATCTTTGTATACTTTAATGAGTGATATAAAATCTCTGTATTGTTCTTAAGTATCCATCTCAGATCTGTAAATAAGAACTGATAAAACATATACATTAAAAAAATACTGTGTGAAGTGTTTGCATCTGATGACTGAGTTTGGTGATCAAGCAATAAAAAATCATTTTAGCTGCCAGAATAGTTTGCCTCATAAAAATAACAATAATAGCTATTATTCTTATTTTTTTTTGTAAGGAAATGATGGGAATTTTATTTAGTAATTATATGCATCAAATCATAAAAGTTTGTATTATTTGTAGTAGTGAAAATAAAATGTTAGTTGTTTGCGAGATCATGTGATATTAGAATGCCTTTAGTGGCAAGTTGAGCACACAATATTAACTACAACCAGGTTTTATATATTTTCTTTTCAGGATGAGCAAGGTGTTGCAGCTTATAAAACAGTAGAGTTAGATGATCACCTCGGAGGGTTTCCTGTGCAGCATCGGGAGGTATGCTTAATTGAATAAATAATCAATATTTGTTGCTAAACATTATTATTTCTACCTTGTAAACTAATTTTAAACATTTTATTTGCATTTTTTTTAAATTTTTTTAGTTATATATAATAATAATAATAATTTAATATAAATATATATATATAAATATATAAATATATATATTAATTATAATAATATATATTAATAATAATAATAATAATAATAATAATAATAATAATAATAATAATAATAATAAATAATAATAATAATAATATATAATATATATAATATATATATATATATATTATATATATTATATAATATATATATATATATATAATAATATAATAATAATAATATAAAAAAAATAATAATAATAATAATAATAATTGACTTAAGTGCCTGGTATTGTTTAGTCTTTTTATGAAGATAGGAGTTCTGGGCAACTGTCATAGATCTATTAGCTTGAGACTCACTGTAGTATGCCACTCTACAAGATGGAGATGGGCATGAAATTTTATAGACTATTTGAGGAGCATGTTCAAATGGAGTTTGGTATTTAGTATTGCCAAAAGATTGTTAAGAGAAGGCAGTATTCTAAATGCTATTCAAACAGTGTCCAAGAAAATTTTTCAAAGTTTTGTTGCTATTCTGGGAATGTACAGGAGGCTAATCCATGGCTGTTGTGGAATGTCATTGGTAACAGCTTTGTTACAGTTCATATAATGATGTTTTACTATATTTATTAATGTTGCATGTTGTAGCCTATGTCTGTAAGATCTTGGATGTGCTTCATATTTACACAATTTTTTGTTTGATGCAAAAGATCCTTTTATAAAGTCTGTTTGTGTTTAAATGATATGTTAGATTTGGAGTGGATAGCACCTCTCACTTGGATCAGTTTCATGATTATTTTATAGTCAAATATCAATTTATTTCTTTGAATTCATAAATCTAAAAAAAATATGTCTTGATCTTTATCTTCCACTTCAAAAGGTCCACCCAAGTGGAGAGTCTTTATTAATTTCTGGAAGAATGATAGTGACTTTATCTTTGGAAGCACATATAAATACATCATCTTTGTATCTGAAGTATGTGTCATTTATTGTAGGCTCTAAATATTTTAAAAGAATTATGTTTTCAATCTTAGAAAGAACTAAACTGCTGATATAATCCCACTGATTGGAAGCCCTATGGACCAATCTTGCATCATCTTATAAATATTTATCTTAGCATAGGCTATTATATTCTTGTCAATCCACTTTAATGCCTCAAGGATGAAATCTGAGTTATGCTAATTATAGTTATTTTGCTATAAGATTTCTTTAATGTATGCAATAGAAATGTCTCTAGCATCAATCCATGCAACATTTTTATAACCAAATATGTGATAATATATGGTATTTATTTATTTTTATATCTTTAATTCTTTCAACATACTCATAGAAAGATTTGATTGAATAAGGGCCAAATCCAAAGTAGTTGATTAACCAGTTGGCAATTAATTTTGTTACTTTAAAATAATATGCTCCTGTAAAAAAAAAAAAAAAAAAGACTAAATTTTGGACACAAGGAACTTTGAGAAGATATCACAATATTTTAAATGAATAAAATATATATCCAGAAACCATTAAAAAAAATTTCAGTAAAAACATTCTTTATGAACTAAATTAATATTGTAAATTTTAAATTTCCTGTAAAGCAAAGAATGAACTAACAAGACCCTTAGCACTTATTTACATAGTAAATCAAATTTCTTCAAAGGCATTAAGATGTCAAAACCCTGGGAGGATTCAGAGCCAAATTAGTATGAATGGCCTTAAGAAACTGCAAATCCAACTCCTTGTAAAGCAGTTTATATAAAATACAAGTACAAAAGACCAAATCATTATAGAGTTGCTGAAACAGCTTTATGACAAACTGTAATCAATGCACAGATTACTGATGGATTTTATATTAAGTGACTCACAACCAAAAAGAAAATATAGCTTATCTTACTATAATGACTTATTATATACAAAGTTTTATAAGAATAAAAGTTTGTTAGCTACACAAAATAAAAATTTCGAAAAGTTATAGGAAAAATCTCATATTTTAGACAGTCAACAAGTTCTTTTATTGTTTGAAGAATTTAATAGCAGATCCATTAAAAATAAAAAGGTTAAACAATTCCGGCAACATAAGACAATTTTCCTGACTCATGAGCTTGCTACAAAAACATGTTTTCCTCTTTTAACATTAAGACCATCTGCATAAATAGGGATAATAATAAGAGAAAGTTCAAGGAGGCATGGGTTATTGCAAGAGATCCGAATTCAATCAACAGGAAGGAGTATTTTGTCCCTTTGACAAAAAATGGAACATCTGATTTTTATAATTTACATTTCTCACTGCTATAATTTGCATATTTTATAAACTATATATTCATTCTGCTTCCAGTGCAGTTAATTAATTAATTTTGCACTATGACTCTAGAGAGAATTCATTGAAAGTTAACTCGGTGTGAATATATTTGTACGGATATACCTTTTCATAGTGGCTTGACTCAGCTCAATCTTTTTTGGAGTACTTCATAAGTATATAAAAAAGTTTCATGCTAAAATAATTAAAATATATTGGTAAATGTTTTTCATGCATGCAAATTTTTATAGAATAATATTCGATAAAAATCAATTTACTTGCTTATCTCATTTAATATATCCATCAGAGATCACTCAGAAATAGATAATATAAAATTGTATCAGTGCTAATTAGTTTACAAAAAGATAATTGCAAATCTTCAAAGGCTGGAGTCTATAATTCTTACTTTTGTCAAGACATTTTGTTCAATTTTCTATCAAAATATCTATTTATAATTTTTTCTTATTTTTTTAGAATAACCTTTTATTACTAAATTCTTAGTGGACTAAAACCCTTTTTGTAATAAACAATGAGGATTGCCAATTCCTCAACAAGCTTTGTGTTAAATGCTTATCTCTGTCAGGACCCCCCCCAACCCCTGAC
The DNA here is from genome assembly GCA_028023455.1 of Epiperipatus broadwayi. Classification (NCBI taxonomy): domain Eukaryota; kingdom Metazoa; phylum Onychophora; class Udeonychophora; order Euonychophora; family Peripatidae; genus Epiperipatus; species Epiperipatus broadwayi. Next base: position 6,706,226 of record JAQFVV010006228.1, read on the forward strand.
CATGGTTTCGTGGTTTGGCACTCCTGAGAGGTGCCAGGGTAGGTTCAGACACTAGATCTAAAAATACCAACCCAAAGCCAGCATTTAACTAAAAGTTATCTATTGAGTGGAAAATCTGAAATTTTCAGATACCTACATGTCTTCAAACCCAGCTATCCAACTCAAATAGCTATATGGGGCTGATAGATCTTCAACCATACCATATATTAGTAGCCTTAGCAATATAACATTGTATAAGACTTAAGGCAGAGACTATAAAGAGTCAAAATAAGAGTCATAGATCACATGACTCTATTCTCTTAAGCTTAAGAGAATAGGGTCATATGATCTACGACTCTTATTTTGCCTCTTTGAAATACATTCAAATTCTTTGCAATCAAAATAAAATACTGATTGAATTTTTACTTTTAAGCAGCTAAAAAATATTCAAACAAATAAATAAATAACTAAATGACTTTATTGCTCAAAAATTCATAAGTTCAAATGCCATATGTTCCAGAATTGATCTGAGGACCTTACGCTCTAGGGCAGTGGCTCTCAATATTCCTAATGCTGTGACCCTTAAATATAGTACCTTATGTTGTGGTAACTCCCAATCTGTAATTTTGCTACTGTTATGAATCAAAAATATGTGTTTTCCAATGGTTAGGAGACCCCTGTGAAAGGGTTGTTTGACCCTCAGAGGGGTTGTGACCCACAGGTTGAGAACTGCTACTGTAGGCTCTGACACTCAACCATTGCATTAAACCATGCAGGACATAAAAATATTGACAAATAGTTACATTTTTCAAGCATAGCTTAAAGTGTAACAACCAAAAAAAATATGTTTTACTATTTAACTAGTTTTATATATAATATAGGTGAATTTATAGTGTTTAATTAAGATTACAAATTTTTTAAGTTGAATACATTTTCATATTGTTTTTCAAAATGAGGAATATCTTAAATCATTAGTAAAGATATTATTTAATAATTCTCTATCACTGGATATATTTTATTAAGACAATGATAAGAACATAAATATAAAAAAAACCTTCTATAGAGAAAAACATGCACTGTTTGTTTGTTTGTGTTTTTTTACAATGTATTTACACATAATTTTTTTTTTCACCTAAAAGTTATCAGTGAAGAAGAAAAAATATTCAAATGAAATTTTTATGCACTTAAAAACTACTAATAATGCTATATATATATTTTTGTTATTAATATATTTTTTTAAATTTAAAATTAAGCTTGTAAGGGTTGTGCTATTGAATTAAACATAACTACTGATACAAATGATCATTTATATGTTCGGTAATGTAAATTTTGACATAATATATTAGTAATAATAGCTTTTTTAATTATTTTTATTTCATTATATCTGATGCTTTTGTAAATAAATTATTTACAAAAATTTTTTTTTACTTTAATAAAAAAAAAAAGTTTTTTTTTTTTTAAAAAAAAAAATATTTTTTTTTTTTTTTTTATCCAGTCCTTGCAAATAATGTATCAGTAATAAAAACAAAAAATTTAAACTTATTCTTTAATTTTAATTTTAGAAAAAAATATTGTCTAATTAATATTGATTTTTGTTTTTATTGTTGTTGACAGGTTCAAGATCATGAATCGAAGTTATTTCTGAGTTATTTTAAAAAAGGAATAAAGTAAGTGGTAAATAAAAGTTAATTTTAAAACAGAAATTGCACTCAAGGGCATTTTCTCTTAGATATTATTAAGCAGTGATTGGAAGAATGCAATAATAATATGAATATTTAAGAAAAGTGATACAAAAGATATTAGAAATAAAAGACCTATGAGTTCTATGCAATATTTTTACAAATGTAATTACAATTCATCTACAGCAAACTTTAGGTTCTAACAAACTAAAACAATAAACTGGATTTAAAAGTGGTTTTAGTATAATGAATCACATCCAAATTTTAAGAGAAATGATCAGTAATCACAAACTGCCATTATGCCACTAAACATCACATGATCACCATTTTTTATGCTTATATAAGCTGTTTACACAGAGGCAAAATTCTCCATCAAGCCAGACTAATATGCAGAAAGGTTTGTGCATAAAATCCCTATCTATTGCCTACTCATCCTTAGACTAGTTTCTAGCTTATGACTTTCATCAGTTAGAAATCTTCCTGTATCCACTGATTACTCTGGCTTGCACTGAGAGGCTCTATTGTATGGAGAGTTTTGCTTCTGCGTAGCTGTCATTATGCTTTGGATTTTACATTATCCCAAGGCATTTTATTCCATAAGTTTATTTTCACAGTGCTTTGGATGATCAACCTCTAAAACTGAAATAGTGTCATTTTCTAAAGAATATTTATTAAAATGCAACAGCATGACTATATAGTAATACTAAAAAGATAGCATTAAAAGGAATGTATGATAACTCTATATCTCCAAAACTTTTTTACAGTAGTTTTACAAGTAGTATTTTGTGGACTAAAATAAGAAGTCACCGAAGTAAAAAATGCATAAAGATTATTTAAATCATTTATATATATTTTTTCTCATGTGTCATAGCATCAGCTGGGAAGTGAATCCACCAACCCGGGACAACCGCTTGTAAAGCAGCTGTCGCTGACCTATTGATTACCAATGCTTGACTAAATTATTTATATTTGTAAATGATGTGATTGTTTATAGAAATAATGTTTCAGAATGTTGGGAAATTCAGCAAGAGTTATCAGATAAAAGTAAGAAAATACTTAAAGACTAATATAATGTTCAATTGGATTTTTATGATTGATAATTCTGAAAAATAAGAATTTAACACCTACAAATACTTGGTTAGATAATTAATATAGTTGGAAACATATGAATGAAATTAGAATTAAACTTAAATGGAGTACTTTTGGCAGAAATAATTTACTATTAAAAGAAAATATACTTTTGGATTTGAAAAGAAGAGTTTTTTTGTATATATTTAACAGAAGAGCAATACAGAGATTTTAGACCATTGAATGAAGCATTAGGAGTAGCAAGAAAAATTGAAAATGAAATACATGAGTGATAGAATACATAGATATCACCAATATCATTAAAATAATTAAAAGCCTGACATGGAGATGAGATGGGCACATTGCAAGAAGAGATGATAATAAATGGACAGTTGAAGATTGGATTCCAAGATATTATAAAAGATCTAGAAAGAGAGCATGTGTGAGATGGCTGGATAAAATAAGGTTTCCTGGTGTGAAGAATATTGAAAGAAATTGAATTAAATTTGAAAAAGCCTTCATCCTGGGGTGGATGAATAATGATAGAAAATAGTGGTGATTATTGTTAATAAAAGTTTAATGGAGACTTTAAAGAAAACAGTTTTTTTTAAGAAACATTTTAAGAAATAAATAAATAATGTTAGAAGTAGAGCAAAATTTATAAGTATTTTCACAGTATCTCAGTAAATATTATAAAAAATATGTTGTCAAAAAGTACTGTATATAATATTTAATAAGACAAAGATCATTATTGCACAACTTAAAAATGAGCGAGTTTGCAGTTTATAGTGAAAGCAAACTCTTTAGTTTATAACCTATTATTAGGAGCCATAAAGATTGCTCCATTTCTGGTGATCATAAATCACATTTTCATATTCATAAAAATTTGATTATATGAAAATTTAATAGTTTTTATTGCCATTTTAAAGTGAAATTTTACTACTAATTTGACTAGAATGAAGTGTTATGAAATCGTAGAGGGAACAAATTAAAAAAAGGATATAGAATATCATTATCAAAGATTATTAAAGAAAAGACATTCACTTCAGGTGCAATGCCATGATTATAGCACCATTATTTTTTAATTCTTCCTGAATAAAAAAAAAGATTCAACCATACAGTTTTGCCTCCCAGTGTTTTCAAAGCAGCTTTATGCTGCTTTAAATAGATAATAAGTGCAAATTATCTAGTGATTTTATTATATTCTACATACAGGGAAATCTCATTCCATCAAATATGGATGTAAACATTTTTCTGTATCCATGAATTGTTCTCTTTGGTTTCGTACTCAGATCTATAAAAATACACTTTATAACATTACACATCTATTGTTTTTTCAAATTTTTGACAAATATTCTTAATGCGATGTGTTTTCCTGAAGGTTTGTGATAATGGTGTTCTAGTTGTATTTTTATATTGGACTATTTCCGTTAAAGCGATGTTTTTCTGCATGAATAGAATAAATTTGCTCATTAATAAATTCCATCACTGCATATATGCATACAGACATATTGCAATTAGTTTGTTCATTATTGAATAATGTTCTAGAAATTATTTTTTTATAAATTCTAATTATATGCAAAAAATATATAACAACTACTCAATTCTCCAAAACATTTTTATGATTTTGTTTCTAATAGTATTGTACCATCCGTTTCAATTTTTTTTACTTTAAAAAAAAAACTTTTTACCACCTCTTTCCTCTTGCTTCCAGATGATGCTAAATATTTCTTGATTGAATCAACTGCAAATAAACTAAACTTTTAGAATAAAAAGTTAAAATTCTTTCAAATCTAATTCGAAAAGCATATTATATTTACAATATGTAAGTAGTGATATAAAAACTACATAATATTAATATCATTTATGTTCTTTATTACTTTTTACATTGCTTTTTTACAACTCACTGGGCAATCGAAATTGTCAATAGTGGGTTGTAAAAAAGCATTGTAAAAAGTAATAAAGAACGTAGATGATATTAATATTATATGGATTTGGCAATGCAATAAGAAAGAGAAAGTTAAAAATTATATATGTACTTTTTAAAACAGGCAAAACTCTCTATACGTATTGCCACACACTGCAAACTAGAATAATCAATGGATGCCAGAAGGCTTGTGCATAAAATCCCCATCTAGTGCCTACTCATCCAATATCCCCAGACTAGTTTCTGGCTTGTAGCCTTCGTCAGTAAGGAGCCTTAGATCTGAGAGCACTGCTCCTAGATGGAGGTTTTATGCACAAGCCTTCTGGCATCCATTGATTACTCTAGCTTGCTGTGTGTGGCAATACGTATAGTGAGTTTTGCCTGTTTTAACAAGTTATACACAAGCATAAGAGGTGGTGGTCATGTGATGTATATGTACTTTTTACAGACAATAGGTATGGAATATTTTAGGATTAGAAAATATGAGTTGAATAAGCATTAAATATAATTTTTAATAGGGTTTCATTGTATTAGTTTTTATATCTACTCTTAATTATTTCTATTCTATTGACAAACAATGGATTGAGAGTTTACTATATTTTATATAATCAAAAGTAATTAAGTAAAAATTTATACACCAATTCGCTTTCTTTTTTTCTCATCATTAAAATCTATTTTAAAAAATTGTTGCTAGCTTTTTGTAAATTGATTTAATGAAAAAAGAAAAAATTGACAACTTTTTCTTTCCCCAATTCTTTATGCCTTTAAAAAAATAAAATTGATCAAAAGACAAAATACTATATTTACATTTTTTAAAATTTATTTTAAAATGTGCAACTGTGTTTATTATTATTTTTAATGCATGTTCGCGATTAATTTTTTTTTGACTAAATAATAAAATAACAAAATTTGATGGTTATAAAAGATCATCATAACCAGATGGTAGAAGTTACTAAACTGGAATAAACATGATTATTGATATTCTATCTGAAAAGAGATTTCAACATAAAATTAGAAATATAATCTAATCTTATACTGAAATTATATTTAGCTATGTCAATTTAGTTTTCCAAATTCTTATTCAGTAACAAAAAGGTCACAAAAATTATAAAATATTTATAGTTAACTACAAAAAAAAAAAAATGAAATAATTAAAAAAAAATCCCAACGTATATTTTAGAAATATAAAATGATCATTTAGTGTTTTAAAGAAAGATTATAACTTTGAACTACATTACAGACTGCATGTATTGTGAGTTTTTATTACTTCACAAGATTTAAATAACCACTTTATTAGTAAATACATGTAAATATTAATAATGTATTTTTTTTATATAAATTTCAACTATGATAGAAGCAAAGTATCAATGAAAAACTGACATTGCCAACTTCATTGATCCATTTTTAAATTAAAAAGAGAAACACCTTTAGTTTTTACCTTAGCTCATGTAAGGAAAGTAAATTCTTTATCCAAATCTTCTGCATGCCAGACTATCTTTCTCACCCATCTTGTTGCCTGCTCTTCACTCTTAACACAATTAAATACTATTTTGACTATTCTCTTATCATCCATAAATTATAATCTACCAAACATTTTCATTTTGCTCTTTGCATCTCTCATATAAAAACTTGACCATTCCATTTCTCCTTGAATTTAACAAACTCTCCATACAGTAGTGCCACCAAGTGCAAGCCTTAGTAATCAATGAATGCAAGAAAGTTTGTGCATAAAATATCCACCTAGTACCTACTTATCCAACATCCCCAGATTAGTTTCTAGCTTGTGGCTTTCATGAGTAAGGATCCTTGGACTTGGTAACTGCACCTAGATCTTACAATCCAAGGCAGTCCCCCAACACCCACCTTTTACCTATTTAGTTAACAATGAAGCTAAAAACCTAAGATAAAAATACAATAATGCTTTCAATCCAAGCACGGTCACTTGTGTAATCATATAGATCTGAATTCAGTTTAGCATCTATACATTTTGGTGTCCCTGGTTTTTCAAAAACCACAATCATCATTATTCTATGGGCAGGATGGATGAAAACCATGAAATCATGTGATCACCATTTTATATGCTTATTTAAATGGTTTATAACAGTATCAAAATCTCCATACAGTAATGCCATCAAGTGCAAGCCTTAGTAATCAATAGATGCAAGAAGATTTGTGTATAAAATCCTTGTTTAGTGCCTATTCATCCAATATTCTCATACTGGTTTCTAGCTTGTGGTTTTCAGTGCTCTCAAATCCATGGCTCCTCACTGATGAAAGCCACAAGCTAGAAACTAGTCTGGGGATATTGGATGAGTAGGCCCTAGATGGGAATTTTATGCACAAATATTCTTACATCCATTGCTTACTAAGGCTTGCATTTGATGATACTACTGTATGAAGAGCTTGATACTGTTATTGACAGCCTGTGTAAGCATATGAAATGGTGATCACATGACGTTTTGATGATTTTATTCTTTTAATTAAAAAAGAAATAAATAAAAAGACAATTTAAAATAAAGAGATTATTGATAAATGAACCAATTAAGGACTGTTGAAATGTGTCAATAAAAAAAACAAATGCCCTTATCAAGAAAACTTCTATAATAGTCACAAAAAGAAAATTTAATCAATTTAGTTACATAGTTACAATTAAAAATTGACTCAAAGAAATACAGAATTAGTAGCATGTTCTTCAATTTACGTAAGTGGCTATTAGAAAATGGCTAAGATACCATTCTCCTGTTTGAGTGAACCAAGTTATCAAATCCATGCTCTTCTAAAACATCAGAGAAGACTTTGGATTAGGCATTAATGCATTTCTGAAAGGATTAGCTATCTCTCATCATTATGGTACTGCTAAGGACAGATTAAATAACATCTGAAATGAGACTTTAGAAGTTTTATTATTTAATTCATCAAAATTCTTTTTCTGAAAAAAAAAAATTAAAGACATGTCTATACATAATTCCAGAACACAGAAAGATTGAAAGCTATGAAGAAAAAAATCTGCAATATTGGATAGCCCTGGGTAATAAGGTATTTGAATTTGATAAGAACCTTAATAATATTTGTAATGATAAGTGTATTTAAATTTGTCAATTTAGATAATTAAATTATTTATTTTAATTTCCCATTATTGTGTTATAATTTTAATATTCTTATTGTAAATCTGTTAGATAAAGTACATTCATGAAATTAACATATATTAATAAAGGCTAAATTAATAATTTATTTGAAAAGAAACTTACTTCATTAGTTGTTATTTAATAATTTTTAACTTTCAAAACACATATTTGTAAAAGAAAAAAAAATCATGAATATAATTTTCAAAAGAATAATTTTAAGAGAAGTTTAAAAACAATTTGAATATTTATTTTTGGAAAGAAAAATTGTCAATATTATGAATTTCGTCTTACAAATTCAAAATTATTTAGTTATTCTAAAATATAATGGATTTCTAGCATTATTACTTAACCATAGTAATCAAATATTTGTAGAGTGTTAATAAAGACTCTAACAATTATGTATGTGTTTTAAGAGTTATAATTATTTATTAAGTGTGCAGGAAGTATATGTAAATACTTTTAAGACAGGCTATAACCTGTATTAAATATACCTTGAAATTTATAATAGTCAAGCAATATCTTTATTTTGCCGATAGAGGGAACTCTCAAACCATGACATAAGATAGCGACTTTTATAAATATAAGAGCAGCCATATTATCTTTAACCTAACTTTCCACTTATATAGGCCAATCCGAAGCATCTTGATTTGGGAGTGTGAAGCTATTGTTCTCTCCACTGTTTAAGTCCACTATTTCCTATACAAATTAACATTCATGAAATCTTGCAATTTACAATGAGTTAATATTACAATCTTTATACTGAAAACATATAAACTATTGTAGAGTAGTTATAAGTGGAAAGTTAGGTTAAATATAAGATGGCCATTCTTATTTTTATAAAAGTCGCTATCTTGTGTCGGGGTTTGAGAGGTCCCTCTATTGGCAAAATAAAGATATTGATTGACTATTATAAATTTTAAGATGCATTTGATACAGGTTATAGCCTGTCTTAAAAGTATTTATGTATGTGTTTTAAATAAATAAATCTAAATTATTTTTTACTGTTCATTTATTAGGGTCTGCCTTAACATGGAAATCTTTATGCTTTATCAAAAATAGTTTAGTCATATATGACTATGAAAAGAATCAACTATTTCAAGGGGTCTACTGTATTGGCATCTTTCTTAATTTGGCAAGAAACAATAAATTGGCACAAAACTGTATATTGTTGCATCTTTAAGAGTATCATAGGTTTATAGTGCAAAGCAAACACATCTTACATAAATATTTGCCATTTAATATATGACAATTTTGCTAAATAACTAATACATCTTTATCTTTGATTTTATTTACATTATAAATATTTTGGATGATTACTCATCTTCATAAAACTTGATACCGCCACTTCTAGTCAGACACAATTATATTCCATATATTCAGAAACATATAAACTAATGCACTAAATTGTAGTTATTGATTGATATATCTGATTATCATCAATGATATGTATTTTGATCCTGGTTTTCAAATACTTCAATAGTGATGATCTTCATGTATTTATAATCTTTTGGACACCAATTCATCCCATTACAATATAAATATATTTAATTCAAAAACATCTTTAGGCATCCAAGCTATATTTAATGTCACATTTATTGCTTAACTGGATTCTAATAATAAAAAAAAAAACAAGTCATATATAACATGACATTACTTTTATAAGCTTGTATTTACAAAAATGTAATATAGAGGGCGTACTAATAGCTCAAACAAGCTCTTAATTGATAAGTGCGGTATGAGAAAATATTTAAAATCTCTATCCAGAACCTTCCCATCTCCAGACCAACTGGTTTCGAGCTTATGTTTCACGTCAGTGGAGAGCTAGAATATTCGGACACTAGACTGGGTAATCTTTCTTACTGCAACTAAATTATAAATTACACACACCATGTCTAACGTAATAAAAAATGATTAATAATTACAATGTATTTAGTGCAAATGATTGTTGTAAATATGTTTTTGCTAAAAAATGACTCATATAAAGTAAATTTGTGCATAGAATTTGAAGGCAAACTTTGTAAAGCTTGGCATAATTGAAAAGATCAAAATTTTTATATTATTCTTTTCAATATCTGTAGCAATACATTTAAATTATAAGAGTGAGTTTAATTATAATTTTTTGAAATATATATAAGCTTATTCATTTTACATGTTTAGAAGATTCTATCTGAAAGAAACATGATGTTTTATACATACAGTGACTTAATGACTGAGACCTATACATCTTAATCCACAGGTAATTGCTAAATAACTCTCCCAATCTTCAAAATAATTTTATGATGGTATATGGCCACAGTATCAGAATGTTTTATAGTAAATCAAATAAAAATTTCAAAAATTCAATTTAAATTACAGCTACAACTTATATAAAAAATGTTAATAATAATAAATAGCAAGAAACAAAAGATGATAATCGAATTATTTAAACTTCCATTTACCATGTTATAACACATGTCTTCACACAAATATGTTTAATTTTGTTTCTGTATTTTATTTTGCTTTAACTTATTTTTATACAGAGCAAAATCTCTATACTTACATAGATTTATAAATAAGCAATTTAATCCTCTTCTTAAATTAAAAAAAAAGGCAACCAAAAATAAATTATAAATTCAATACATCACTAATTTAATGTTATCCTTTACATTCATCAATATCATATGTAGGGACAAAATTATTGTAAATATATTTAAAATCTTTTCCCACTAGATTGCAATAATAGTTATATCATTTTAAAAAATTATATAAAATAATTATTTATGTTATATATAGAGCTCACAAATAAGCTCTTAACAAGCTTTGCAGATCCCTAACCCCAGACCGATTTCTGTTACTGGCATCCTCAATGAGGTGCTAGGATATCCAAACAATCTGCTTGAATATCTTAGCACTTCATTGAGGATGCCAGTAGCAGAAATTGGTCTGGGATTGGGGATATTCTGCAAAGCTTATTAAGAGCTTATTTGCTAGCTCTATGTATAACATTTGTAGTACAATTTCTTTGTAAAATAATTAATTTATATACATATTCAAAATTTAAATAATAAAAAATGAAGTTACAATTAAGATTTTTATAGTTAAAAATATCAACTTAATTTTATTTGAATATAAGCATGCAATTTTTTAGAAGCTGCTTGTGAAGAATGGGATTATTTTACTGTGACTTTGGGTTTTCAGTTTAAAATTCAATTCCATTCAAAAATTAAAGCAGCAATAGTAACTAATTTACCTATTTTTTTCTCAACATTTTATACTTGAATCATCCTTTCTGATTTTTTAAATTTAAAATTTACATTACAAAAAGAAAAAGATTTAGCAAACAATTCTTGAATTATCATCCTTTCACAATCGTGACAAATTAAGGTGCTGGAGTCTATTTTCTATAAAGTATATACTTTTCTCTTTAAATGGACAGTTTAATTTTAACTGAACTTTCTTAACCCATATATTCTCTTTCTAATTTTCACAAATTATTGAAAATTGAAAATTAAGCTCCCCTAATTTTTTTTAAAGATAACTACATATCTATTATCAACCTAGATATCTAATTAGTCTATGCATATGCCATCTATTACCTATATATTTATTCATTTATCTAACAGATATCTTTCTGATCTTCTATTTGTCTATTTACTTACTTACTTGTCTATTCATCTAACAATTCACATACACATCCTCCCATCCACGCATCTACCTACTAGTTAACCATTTATCTACCTACTAAACTTTTCACCTATTAACTTAAATATCTAGCTATTAATATTATAAATAAAAATCATTATTCATGTGTTCTCTTAAAGTAAAAAAAAAAAAAATTATTAAATTGCTTACGATTACACACAAGCAGAAAACAAAGTATTCTTAAATATAATTTTGGAAATAAATAAAATAATAATAATAATATCCCTTGAAACCAAAATAGAGGGAGTTAAATCCTAAAGGAAATATCAAATTAATTGTTAAATTAAAAAAATATTGATATAGTTAATTTACAATTAAAAAAAACGTTTAAATTTGAGTAGAAAAGTGAATAGAAAAGATTTGCTAACAATTTTTTAAAAAACAAAACGTAAGTAAGCTAAAGTGATAAACATGTATTATTATTTTTTAAGCCTTGGGTAACTAATACTTGGATTATAATTTTAGCCTGATACCAGCAGTTTTAGACATAAGTTAAAAAATTAATCTAGAAATCTGTCTAAAAAATATAAAAATAATCAATAAGGATCAAAAAGTTAATAGAGTGATTATTGGATATGTAGAATAACAATTTTATTTTTACATTTTGATTCTTTTTTTGAAAATACATATATCCGGGTGTGTGTATATATATATGCGTGTGATGTTTCCTATAAAATAATGGAATTTAGTACTGTTGTTCTTTTGGATGAAAATAGTGTGTATACATTTCCATTTAAGTATAGCTGTGATTTATTAATCCAGTCGTTTATGTGCGACAAAAAATAAACAAACAAATTATTAATAATCTTATTATTTTTAATACCTACAAGTTTACCTGTCATAAAAAATTTCTATTAATAATTCATCCATTTATTTATAATTATCATTTACATTCATTATTACAATACATAAACATTTATCTATTATAATGTATTTTGTATTCATATTTTTAATCATAATATAATTCATTAATTTTCATTTTAAAGAAAATATTGAAAAATTAAAAGTTAAGAGATAAAAATTAAATTAGGAATTAATAATAAATTATATTAATAAAATACATAATTATAGATTGTATAATAATTTTATGTAAATAAACATTTATTTTTAGCGCTGTTTCTAATTGTAATAAATTTAATCAGCCATTTAAGCTATTGTGCGCTTTTTCACGAGTGTTAAATAATAATAAATGAGTACTTCCGCTTACAACACAAGATATTAGTAAACTTATTAGTATTTAGGAAAGAATAAAATGAATCCACTTATTCAATCCAATCCAAATGTTTTTATGTAATATGAATACAAGCAATTTATCAAACAATTTTAGTTGATATATATATATTGTACAAGTGATGTAATATCAAGATTAAATTGTAATTATTAATAATTTATATTTCTCACATATTTATAACGATCATATGAAGATGAATATATATAATCACCCTTTCCCCAGCTTGTCAACACTGTTGATAACTCAGAGTGAAATCAATTTATCAGTCAGATGGAATATGGCACTTAAGAGTTATTAAACTCATAATCAATTATACAAGGCTCTCAAGAATAGGTGGATTTATTCTAGTCATATCCTTTGTTCAACATTTAGTGCTTTTAATTCATAGCCTGAAGAAGAATGATTTACTCCCTTTGTTTATATATCATCATCATCATCATCAACCATTATCAATCCACTGCAGGATGAAGGTCTCTCCAAGTTCAATCCATCTTTTCCTATCTTTAGCTTCTCTTCTCCACATCACCCCTGCACACTTTCTTATTTCATCCATCCATCTCACATGTGGTCTCTTTCTGGGTCTTTTACATTGAGCTATATTTAATTTAAAGTTTATATGTATATAAAGAAAAATAATAATATGTTAGAAATAACAAAAGTTGCAAAATTCAAAATATGAATATTAAAAAAATAATAAAAGATTAACAAAATAATAGAAACAGAAAATTCAAAAAATAAAATAAATAATTGAAGGTACATATTAAAGATGGATTATAATAATTATTGTAGTATGGACAGAAATAATAGTATGGAATTATTTATTGTGAAATATATGCCTAATAAATATATTTTTTAAAAAAATATTGAAAAATTAAAAGACAAAAATTGAATTAGGCATTAATAATTACTTGGTCCTTGAATAAATTTACAATTATATCAATAAAAAGTATGGAAATATAGAATATTAAAATTTAGATTTGAAAGGCAAAATGATAACTAACAAATTAAGTTTTGAGATGAATTTTGTATAACAATGAAATAGAAATAGTCATTATAATTATGAGATTAAAATAATTATGAATATGAATAGAAAATATAATAATATAATATTTGTTTAAGTAGATAAAAATATTAGAACTATAATAAATTTAAAATATCATCTACACATTTTTTCTTTTCAAAATAGTTCATAATTTTCCATATATGTAATTGAATATAGAAAACTTCTTTTAAAAACTTGTTTTTTATATGATTATAATAAAAATAAAAATATACCCAATGTTTCTACTATTTTAAAATATCATATCTTTTTCAAGAAACACTAGAAAATAAAATAAAAATACAAATATATAATAAGAAATATCACATATTCCAAACAAATACAAACAAATTCTCTTTATTTCAACACCTTTTCTATTACAAACAATCTCAATTTAATATAATCACTAATGCAAAAATACTCTGAAAACATTTAATTAACAAACCTATTGTTTTTTCTTTTCTTTTCTATTAACATTCTGTTTAATTCAGGTTTAATTTTCACTAATGTAAACCTGATTAAACAGAATGTTAATAGAAAAGAAAAAGACAACAATAGGTTTATTAAATATAGGGGATTTGAACTCAGACTTTCGAACACATTTTCTACATGTATGTGATCACATGTATCAGGGATATGAGATAATGTGGATAGTTGAAAGGTGCTTGAAAGTCTGAGTTCAAATCCCCTATATTTACAATTAAACTCCAGGTATATATGAAGAGTGCCCATATTTCAAATAATAGGTTTGTTAATTAAATGTTTTTAGGATATTTTTGTATGGATATATAAATGTAATAGAAAAGGTGTTGAGGTAAAGAGAATTTTTTAAATATTTTTTAATGTTTTTGCATTTGTTTGGAATATGTGATATTTATTATTATAAATTTATTTAACGCACATTGATTACGTAGTTAATATTTACTAAGGCAATAAACCTAAAGCTTATGCATAAGCTTGTGGTTAAGACCTGTAGAGGTCCCTACCTTCCCATTTTCACCGCACATGCTTTAGGTTTATTGTCTTAGTAGATATTTATTATTATATATTTGTATTTTTATTTTATTTTATTTTTTAGAGTTCCTTGAAAAATATTATATTTTAAAATAGTGAAACATTGGATGTATTTTTATTTTTATTATAGTCATATAAAAACAAGTTTTTTAAAGAAGTTTGGTGTATTAATTTACATATATAGAACTATAATAAGAATACTGATAATTTTGATAAATAAATGGATGAATTATTAAAAAAAATTGTATTGAGAATTATTATAAATACATGGATGGATTATCGAAAAATATTTTTTGCGCAATTATTATTTTTTATTATATAAATAATTCTATTAATAAATTACAAATGATGAAGTAAAAAAAAAGAATGTTATTGTTACAAAATCATACGGATAATTTAAAATAATTATTAATAATACTGACATTTATTTTAAGAATATTTTCTAAAGGGCTTTATTGCAAAGTTTTTAAGAAATAGATTAAATATACTAGTAACAGCATAAATAATTCATGTGATTTTTTTATTAAGATAAATGAATTTATTAACTTTAAGAATTAAAAAAAAACATTTTTTTATTAATGGATCAATAACACAAATGCATATAAAGCTATTAAAGATAGAATAAAAATGTATGTTAAAGAAAATAAAAATGAAGATGGTAATCTTTTTTTTTTTGATTGAAGAATCTACAGAATTTAAGAATATAGCTTCTTTATGGGCATTATCATAACTTTTCTTCATAATCTCACTCATAAGAAGTAAATAATTGAGTGATTGGGCAGTTAAAATGTCATCTGATATTCAAACACTAGAAGGAACAAAGTTAAGGCTAAGTCTAAAGAGCTTTAAAATTATCACTAAATCTTTATAGGAATCATTTTGGTCTTTATACATATTTTAATATTTCACAGAGGCAAAACGCTCCATACAGTAGCACCACTCAATACAATCCCAAAGTGATCAATGGATGCAGAAAGGGTTGTGCATAAAATCCCTATCTAGTGCCTATTCATCAAAAATCCTCAGACTAGTTTCTAGCTTGTGGCTTTCATCATTGAGGAGCCTTGGATCTGAGAACATCTGCACCTGGATCTATGATGATAGTCACAAACTAGAACCTAGTCTGGGGTTATTGGATGAGTAGGCACTAGATAGAAATTTTATGCACAAACCTTCCTGCATCCATTGATTATTCTGGCTTGCATTAAATGGCACTACTGTATGAGAGTTTTGGGAATCAACCTCAGGTGCCAGCCAATCATAAGTTATATATTCAGCATGCTTGGGGTGACAGGCACACAATCCAGTGCTATACTCTGTCTCAGGATCCACAGCACTTATTTAACGCATAAAATAACTTACACTAATTTACTGGTGATGCAGTGACAAGAGAGAAAGAGAATATAGACAAAATAACAATTAAAGCAAACATTAATATTTATGCACACATATATTTAACTACATAAGAAAAATATAAATGATTTTAGGCTATATTTATAATAGTCCATTAATGAAAGTTCATTTAAAATAATGAAACTAGACTGTGATCAGAATATATTTAAAATTATCTCTACCTAGGTTTTCATGATTGTTAGTTTCCAACTGGTTGGCTTTTTAGTCTCCATTGATGGTCCCAGGGCTTGTTTTCCATTCTTTGTGTTGACAATGGGAGAGAGGTTGTGGCAGCATTTACTTACAATCTAGGCATTTTTCCAGGCATTGGTTCAGGTGAAGTTCAGTTGATTTTCTTTTTGCTAAAGGTTTTAGAGGTCTGAAGTTCAACTGAATGTCCTAAAGTTGTCTAGCAATGCATGTTGCTAGATCTGCAGCTTTTGCATAGATGTTGACTGCAGCAGTAATTGATTGACTTACTATTGCATTTACAGTTTCTGAATATCTGGATCTTTGGCTGTTTGAATTCTGCATTCTGTTTGAACTGAATAATAATAATCTAAACTGATTAATGATCTAGCAAATTATAGCCCTGACTGAAGAACAATAACCAAGATGTAACTTTTATATCTTAAATCTTATTTTATCTTGTCTTGAATCTGTATTTTAATTAATTTTACACTTCTTTAATTAATTGGATTTTTACATTTGCCTTAATCTTAATCCATTCAGATTCATTTATTACCTTGATAAGATAGTTTTCAGTTTTTTAATTAATTCAATTTAATTAGCAATCTTATAAATTAATTATCTTGAAAGTTTTACAAACGTTTTATTTTTAAAGACTAATTTTTAGTTTGATTTCACCTTTACTTTTTACTTTATAGAAGTTTTTTTTTAAAGAGAGAGAGAAAGTTTCAAATCTATCTGATTCTATTTTAGATTCTACCCCCACTTGCTTTTTAACAAATAGTTTTATTATATTTTAATGATAAAATTTAGGCATTTATATATTTCTCAGCTTTCTCTAGAAATCTTTATAATAATGACCGCAGCCAACCAAGAATCGATCATGCAATTCTGAACAGAATATAATTTGAAGCTAGGCTCAGCTCTGCCTTCTTTCATAAAGTTCTCCACTGCTTTACAACTAGAATATTTCTCCTTAGTTCAGCAAATCCTTAACTGCCCGGCAAACAAAACATAGTAAGGAAAACAATAAACTCAGAAGAGACCTCCCATTACCTGCTGAAAACCTTTGATACCATACTTATAGCAATATAAATTGAGTACCCCTGTTTCATTATTACAGCCATTATCTCCAATTTCTTGGGTAACTGATTATAACAATTCATATAGCTTTTTACATCTTTTTATCTTTCACTTTTTTCATTTTCCTCTTAGACTCTTTTAATTCCTCAAGAAGTTCCATTTTACATTGTAGTTTCTAATTTTAATACAATGGAAATAGCTTTTTGAATCTTTACAAAAGATTCAAAACAAAACAAAAATAAATCTGAAATATGACAAATTTTTAAATTTTCTCAGTTGATATTGGCCTTAAATTACTTTATTTTTTTAATAAAAATTATAAAATATATAATGCACAGGATGACCACTTCTATCTATTAGTAAAGTTTAAAATTAGCTATACAAAAATAACCTGCCTTCCTTTTAACTTGTTAATAGAGGGGGGAAAACCCATCAAAAAATGTGCTAAACATTTACAATTACTCTGACTATCTCCCCTTTTGATATATTCTAGCACATAAACAATTTATAAAGTAACCATAAAATCGGCAAAATAAGGTAAAAATTAGCAGTTTGAGAGTGAGTTAAAGCTGATGATCGGTGCATCCAGAGAAAAGGCTAGACTATCTGAATGCCCCAGAAATGCTTCTGAACCCACTATTTTCCCCCTAGAAGTATTCTCTGCCCACTGGGAGGCAGTACTACCCACTTTGGGAAACTGTGTTTTATCTCGATGCCCAAAATCTTATGTGGGACATATATTTAGATTCCACACACCCCCCCCCCATAAATATGAGGGCTTTTTAAAAAATCACATCTTTTTTGAATTCCTGAAAATAAAAAATCATATTCCCTTAGAGTTATTATAATTGTTAAATATTTTCAATGATTAATAAATGAATGTAGAAAATTATTCATGTAAATAACTAGGTAAATAAGTTTTAAGAATGATATTGCTAGGTTACCACCAATTGAAGTGGACATTGACATAGTTTACTTTGATGTAAAAAGAGATTTTCTTTAATCTCAGTATCTAAGGCCTTATACAGGATATATACGTCTGAGTTTATATCCAGGTAATATCTTGGGCATTGAGATAAAGATGATCATTTTTTGTCTTTAAGTAAACTGTGAAAAAAAGCTATTGTTGGCCGCTAGAGTAAATGCATTAGACTAGTATATGTCAATTTCAGTTAGTGGGTAACCTAGCAACATCACTGCTAAAATATTTCTCTAGTTATTTGTATTGAGAGTTCCCACAATCACTTTGTTTACATCTTAATTAATTTGTAAAAATATTTAATTTAATACATTTATATACAGAGGTTATGGCAGAATGGCTTGTAATGCACATGAGCTAGGTTCAAATCTGAACGGATTAAAACTTTCTAAAGCTATCCAAGCTTCCAATTTTATTATTAGTAGATAAACAATTTCTAACTATTTCTAATCAGATAATAGAGTAAAGATGACACAATACTAAAACTGTCACCATTTAAAATTGTCAAGCCTAGTGAAAAATGTTTTTTTTTCTTTTATTGTTTGCTTTTGGGGAGTGTTTGGAGAAGCTTTTGCTTTGCAGTGATTATTTAAAGATTATTTTAACTTTAATATAAAACATAAATTAAATCTGAAAATACACTTTACATTTATGTTCTATATGTTGAGTTAATATATGTATATATGTGATTACGTATTAATTTTCACAAAATTCTGGAGGTGGCCAAACAGTGTAAAAAAAATCTTATGAATGTGAATAGTGGCTCTGCTAAAATTATTGGGTCCCTATGCAAAATTTAAAAAAAAAAGTCCTTTTTAATAATTGTAAGAATATCTTAATACTTTTTTCAATACTGAATATATAAAACAAAAAAAACTTCTTTATCGGGGGATTAATAACATAATATTGTCTGTTTGTTACAATAGCTATGACATCGGAAGGCAGTTCTTACGATTGTAGGTTGTTTAATATATCTATAAAGATATAACAGATCGGAAAGAGAAAGGTGAATAACTCCATGTTTGTGTATGTTTAAAATTAAAAAATCAGATATATATTAATCTTTAACTGAGATTTAAAGTTTATATCTGTGCTAGAGATAACCTCTAGTTTAGAAAATGATTTGTAATAATCATTATTGTATTTATCTGACGTGGATGGTATAAAAGTTGTGAGTGGAATTTGACAATGGTAAATAAAAATGAAACAATATATTTATTCTGTATTAAGTTAAGCATATATATATAAAATCAGATTTTCTAAAGTAAAGACAGTGATAATTTTATTTTAAAATACTTTTTGAAATCAGTAAGCGCTATCTAATGAATTTTATTCTGCTTTTAATACTTTTTATATAAAGTCTGAAAAGCTTCCCAGAGATTAATGAATAAATAGCACATACTGCTTAATGTTATAAATGTTTCTGAGTAATTTATAATTTTAATTCTCCTCATGACTTCTTTATAGCTTCTCTGCAAGCATCGCTGGCCGCACTCTCAAAATATCATTCTGTGCCTAGTGAGGTGACATTTGAAATAGTACATAAAGAATTAGATAAAACTAGTGAGAAATAATGAAATTATATTTTAATATAAAATTAATAATTCTAATTTAGTTAAGTGTAAAAATTCCCTTCTTTCTTTATATATGTGTGTGGGGTCATGTGTATCTGTTGTATAAGGTGGAGTGCACAGCTATAAGAAGCTTGAAAGTCTGAGTTCAAGTCTTTCTAATATATATATGTATGTGTGTGTAACGTTAAAACAATTACAATTCTAAATATTTGTAAATACGAGATAGCGTAAGCTTGTGGTTAAACACCTGTAGAGGTCCCTACTATCGCATTTTACACGCATATGCTCGAGGTTACAGCCTCAGTAAATATTACTATTTCTATTAAGTAATTGATATGCCCTCCA
This sequence comes from Epiperipatus broadwayi, assembly GCA_028023455.1. NCBI lineage: Eukaryota > Metazoa > Onychophora > Udeonychophora > Euonychophora > Peripatidae > Epiperipatus > Epiperipatus broadwayi. The sequence continues at coordinate 6,726,531 of JAQFVV010006228.1, forward strand.
CTTGCATGATATAATAATAAATTTTAATGTTAAAATATCGACCATCTTTTATCATGCAACACGTTTATAACAGTATGTCTTAAAGAAAAGGTGACTGAACTCCAAGCTGCCTGAAGCACCAGAGCAACCTAGTTAGGCTATTCACCATAAAAATATTAAGGTGCAGCATGTTTTGATCATGAGTTGCCACAGAAATATGATTTTTTTGTACTTTTATATGTCATTTTCAATGCTCTCCCTGACATTACAAAATCTTATAAATCATTTTAAAATGTTCTGGCAATTTATGGCTTCACTACTATACATACTATGAATCATTTTAAATATTTCAGTAGCAGTTTTCTTCAACTTAAAACTTGATATTAACATATTACTGCATTGAGGTATAAGCACATTATCACATTCCATGTTAGCAATGCACACATGCTTTAAAGATAAATTATAAATGAATACTCTCACTTTTTCCTGACATGAGATATAGTATTTTAGAAAGAATAGAATGAATCATCCATTCTTTTGACCCAAACATTTATATATGGGCAAATCTTAAGTGTATGAGAATGAGAGCATGAAGGTGTTAAGCAATCACTTTAAATTACATTTGTTATGTTTGAACGAATGATGCCTGCGAAATCTTTACCATTTATGACACGTCATTCTTTAGTTGAAATTAAATATATATAATGAGATATTATTTTATTTTATATAGCGCTATGTTTTAATACTGTAATAGTGATATTAGCAATTAAGTCAATGCACATGTGCTTTAAAGATAAATTATAAATGAATACTCTCACTTTTTCCAGACACGAGATATAGTATTTTAGAAAGAATGGAATGAATCACCCATAGTACTATATAAAATAATATCTCACATTCCATGTTGTAAATTCAGACACTCTAACACATAACATTTTTGCGGCAAATAGCTGAATTATCAGTAGATAATATATACATTTATTCAGTCATGGTTGTAAGCAGATTGGAGAAAAAATGAATTCACCTTTTTACTAATACACACTGGTGAGTTTTTGAGTCAATCAAAAAATATATTGCAAGTTAATTTAAACTGGCTGATATTTTAGTTGGCAAAGCAGAGATTTCTAAAACTTTGTCAACAAGTAATAGAAGGATAAATACATAATGCTAAGACATACTGTACTAAATACATTTATGAACAATCAAGATCAAAACTCAAAATTTGCTATTATTATTGTTAATTGATTTAAAAACTATTTTTGGTATTTGTGAGGTTTCAAGTAAACCAAAATGGCATTCCATATTTTTGATAAATTTAGAGCTTCATGGACATTATTTAATGTATCGATGATGTATTAGTTGTTGAATTAAAACAAAATTAATAAATCAAGTTACATTTCAAAAAAGGAAGAAATTCCAATAAATTTCATTAGAAAGCTTTATTTCATTTTTTTAAAAAAACTAATATTATAATGTGAGAAACGATGAGGCGCTATTAACATTGTAGTACTTTGGTTAACTTCCACGTTTCTTTTTGTCAGCCATTTTTTTTTTTTTTTGATAAATTGTCATAATGATAAAAATTTGGGATCTTCCTGTCACAGAATGTGATGAAGTGAACTATTTCTAAAGATACAGGATTCTGCCTTTCTGAGAAGTATGTGTTAATGGTCAAGATACGATTGCATGTTGCCAACATGAATAAAGTGTAAATATTGTATAATCAAAAAAAAAAAACTGTAAATATTGTAATTAATTTTTCCACAAATGATTTCTTTTTTAAAAATAACAGTAATAAAAAGTAAAATATAATTATTAAATATGTTTCCTAACAGTTGTAAACATTTTTGGGGGATCTCTGATATTATAAAATTACCATAAATATGTGCTGTCATCTTAGTTTACTTGAAAACTCACATTCTATTTTTTTTCCATATGTGATAGCATTGGCTAGGAGGCGAACCCGCAACAACTGTCTGCAACCAATTGCTTGCTTGCACAGTGGCTGTGCTGACTTCTCAGCTAACATCATGTTTATAGGTAGAGGGATGTTTTAAATTCTTTGACTAGAAAACACATTTTTGATTGCATTAAGAAGTATAATGCAAATTAGCTTTAAACAAATTAATATTTTAGTTAATAAAATTTAAGTATGTATGCCTATGTGCTTAAACAACTAACATTAAAAGCATGTGTACATTATCTTTATGTTACTTTGACTTAAATAATAAACTTGTAAAATTAGAGTGAAAAATAGAAAATTATAAAACATCTTCCAGTCCACATCTGTAATCAATATAAAACAATATTATACTATATTCTTATTTAAAGTGTTTTCTGTTATTCTGTAATAAATTATTTAAAAATACAATAGATACATTAGTAGTTGTAAAAATTATGATTGTAATATCTTCCTTGAATTAAATGAAGAGAAGGAAGAAGGATGAGTCTACTATTTCTCTATTTGATGTTAATCAAATATTTTTCAAAATTATAAATGGAGAATGATCAGTTTTAAATGATTTTTAAAATAAATAGTGTGTTTCAATAAAAAGTTTTTCCTTCAAGTTCTTGCAGTGCCATCTCTGAGTCAATAGTTCAGATATTCATTAAAAAAATTTTAAGACACGAATATGTCTGGTTTATGTGTTCAACATGTAATGTGATCGTGTGTTTCATATCTTAACTGACATTGATTTAAATTGAGCACAGCTGCTACTGAAATATTTGAAGTTATGATTTTCAAGAAGAATTTCAAAGAAATTTTCAAGATGGTGTGATGGCAGGAAAAGCAGTGAAAAAGATCTATGAAATTACAAAATACATTGTCACATGAGCCATATACTAAACTAGAGGTGGGAAAATTACAGCCAATGGGCCAGATGCAGCCCATCTAGAGGTTTTATCCAGACCACCACAGATTTTAAAACAATAGTATAGAAATGTTCAATTTTCTAAAAATAAATCATTTATGATGTGTTCCATTTTTTGCATATGTGCAAATTTCCATAAAAATTTGAATATTTTTTTTTTGCTTATGCAAATTATAGTTAATAAGACTACCAAACTCTCCATACAATAGGATCACCATGTGCAAGTGATCATACTCAATGAATGCAGGAAGATTTATGCATAAAATTCCTATCTAGTGTCTACTCATCCAACATCCCCAGATTAGTTTCTAGCTTGTGGCTTTCATCACTGAGGAGCCTTGGATTTGAGAACACTGAACTTAGATCTTAGGATTTAATGCAACTCTCCAGAAACCACCTTTTACTTATTTGGTTAACTATAAAGCTAACAATCCAAGATGAATAACACCATAAATTTTCCAAACCAGCTCATTTGCTTGTATAATCATATAGATCTGAACTTAGTTCAGCACCTATACATTTTGATGACTTTCATTTTTCCAAAATCCACTGTCACCATTATCCTATGGATAGATAGGTATAAAACCATCAAAACATCACATGATCATCATTTTATATGCCTACACATGCTGTTATTAAGAATACCAAACTTTCCATACAGTAATGCCACCAAGTGTAAGCCTTCATAATCAATGAATGCAGGAAGGTTTGTGCATAAAATCCCTATCTTGTGCCTATCTTGTGCATATTCATCCAACATCCCCAGATTAGTTTCTAGCTTGTGGATTTCATCAATGAGGAGCCTTGGATTTGAAAACACTGCACCTAGATCTTAGGATTTAATGCAACCCCCCAGAAGCCACCTTTTACTTATTTGGTTAACTATGAAGCCAGTAGCACAAGATGAAAGCACTATAATGTTTCCAATTCAAGCTCAGTTCAGCAGCTATAAATTTTGTTATCTTAGTTTTTTTCAAAAACTACATTCACCATTATCCTATGGGCAGGATAAGTATAAAGCCATCAAAATATCACATGATGAAATGATGATCATGAGATGGTTTGATGACAAAATATAGTTGTGAGAATTTATATAGAAAGTGATTTAAAAACTTTTACATGTGCAAATAATGGAACTGACCCTAATAAATATGCATAAAATTATTAAAACATGTTTATTTGCTTTTATATTTAAATTCCAAAAAAAATAAAAACCAATATTTTGAAAGAAGAATTTGAATTTACTACTTACAAGTTTATATTAATGACAACAGAGGCACTAATACTTGTCCACATGACCACATCAAATAACTTTAGTTGGTTTGGGAATATGTGCAAAGCAGGAAGCTATCATTGAATGGAAAAATGGCGGACAGACCAATGCATTTCAATTTTATAAATGTCGAATGTTAGAGTCACAGTGGTGAAATTATTAAAAAGTAGTATTGTTGTTGGTGCTTGTTAGTTTTATTGTATTGTCTACTAAAAAATGTAAAGATTCAGAGTGCCATGTTTTCAGAGATGAATGGACCTGGAAGAACTTTTTTGCAGTTCTAAAGGATAAACTACTGTATCTCATCTAGAATGAAACTGTAACATATAAATTTCAATTATGAAGCAATGTTTAAATATGAAAGAAAACAAAAAGAAACAGTTCTCAGAAAGCATGCAGGTTATATTGTAGCATACAATATAAAAGTAATAAAGCTCTCTCTGATGAAGAGTTTGTTAAACACTGTATGCTCCAAGTTTGTCATGTTTTATGTCCTGATAAGAAAAAAGGATTTTGAAATTGTAAGCTTATCTCAAAAAATTTACTTCTAGAGTTGAAGCTGTAAATAAAAATTTGACATCACAGTCAAAGATTGGTCAATTTAAATTCTGTATTAGTATTACAGAATCTTCAAAATATACTATTTTTTTGAGTCTTTATTGCATTTTATGATAAATTATATTGGCTCCCAAATTTTTTTTTTCTGGTCCACTCCTAAAAACGTTTGCCTATCACTGTACTATACCCTTATAAAAAATTTTATGGTGAAGAACTAAACTATGTAATACATTTGTTGATTTAGAGATGTCATTGCAGGTAGCTAGAAGACAAAACCATTCACCTTTTTATTGTGATTCTCTGTACAAAATTTAAATCTATCTATCTATCTATCTATCTATCTATCTATCTATCTATCTATCTATCTATCTATCTATCTATCTATCTATCTATCTATCTATCTATCTATCTATCTATCTATCTATCTATCTATCTATCTATCTATCTATCTATCTATCTATCTATCTATCTATCTATCTATCTATCTATCTATCTATCTATCTATCTATCTGTCTGTCTGTCTGTCTGTCTGTCTGTCCGTCTGTCCATCATCTATCTATCCTTGATACATCCACCTATCATTTTATCCATTCTTCTATTAATCCCTTAATCCCTCAATCCATTCATCTATTTATCTATCTATATTTTTCTACATATATTAATAAAATGATTAATCATGATAATAAAAAAGAGCATTCAGAAACTTAAACTTTATGGTTTCCTTACAGAAAATAATGTTTTGGAACTAAGTGATAAATTTACCCAAGGACTTATACATTTTATTTTATTTATTTTTTTAAAATGTCATAGCATCGGCCGGGACGCAAACCCGCAACCCGGGCAACTGCCTGCAAATGCAAGGCAGTTGCGCTGACCTCTCGACCACCAATGCAAGACTTTATATTTTAATTTGATTAAATCTAGATTCAACAATTGATATAGTTATTTTTGCAAATAATGCTTTAGAGCAGTCACTGCTCAGTGTTTCCCAACCTGTGGTACGCGTACCACTGGTGGTACGCGAGTTGCTGGTTGGTGTTACATGAAAAATAATCAATAATGGCGGACATAAAAAAAATTAAATCATAAAAATATCATAGAAACGTTTTTTCCTATAATTCATAAAAAATATTTTAATTAATAATATTGTAAAGTTGTTAATATGTACAGTCGATAACGATCTTTAATGTTAATGATAAAATTGAAAGTATGATTAAGAAATTACATTTTTGGAAACTGTGTATCGAAAACAATCAACCGGAAGTATTCGAAACTCTACCTATTTTTTTATTTGAAAATAAGGTTAGTCTGTCTCAAGATATACGAGAAAATATAATAGCACATTTAACTGGATTAAAATTGTCTTCCATGGAATATTTTCCAAAACCCGAAAACACAAATGATAATTGGATTTCAAACCCCTTCTATGCAGAAAATTTAGAAAAAGCTACATCATTATCAATAAAAGCTAAAAAAAATTTAATAGAATTATCATGTGACAGAACTTTACAAGTAGAATTCAAACGACCCAATCTAATTAATTTTTGGTTAAACATTAAAGAATATGAACAACTTTCTGAGAAAGCTCTTAAATTATTATTACCGTTTACTAGTACGAAATTAGTAGGAAGAGCTTTTTCTTCATATATTTTTTTTTTTAAAAAAGTATCGAAACAGATTGAACGCAGCTGTAGACTTAAGGGTATACCTCGCATCTTTTGAACCAAATTTTAAAAAATTATGTTGTTCGAAACAAGCACAAGAATCTCATTAAATTTATTTTATAAAAATATTTGATTATGATAAGAAAATATATTAATTGTTTTTTTATAATTTTGTGTTTTTATTAAAACCATTTATTAGTAAACGAAATGTGACAAAATAGTAGATAAATAATGAGTCGGATCAAGGCAAATCAATCTAAATTATTTAATTTGAAAGAATGTATCAGAAAAGGATCATACCCAGAAATTAGACTCTCATTAATTCTTGATCATCTTTTGTGGATTAGTAGATGTAAGCTAGTATTTAATCATCAAAATTTTAATCCTATTAACTTCATGCAGAACAATATAAAGAAAGCAAGAACAAGATATAGCCTGATAATCCCTGAGGTTATTTTTACCATGGCTTGGGACATGCTGGTTTATTTTCTCCATGGCCCAACCAATAGCAAGATGCTCCAAAAAAGAGAAAACAGACTCAAATTCAGGAAAACCAAATGAAGGAATGAGAAATCACTTTGAACAAAATATGTACCAAATAACCTTTAATGTAATAATATAATCTTTAATAAATTATTTTGGAAAAAATATGAAACTTTGAAGAAACACATACATATGAATATGTTACAGTGAGTTTATAATTTCAGTGAGTTTGCAATCCGGTGTGACGTTTAGGCATGTTTCAATGTAATTTGTCTCATTATGTGATGTGAATACATACATGGTCACCCTATAATATTTATAATGGAAATAAAATAACACATGCAATAACAAATTTTATGAAATACAATCATTTTTATGAAGTGGTACAATTTAGCGTGATGCACTACCAAGTGGTACGCGAGCCAAAAAAGGTTGGGAAATGCTGCTAATGTAGCAAGAGTTATCAGATGAAAATAAGGAAGTAGGACCAAGAAGAATGCCCATAAAGTCTAAACTAATAATATTCAATGGATTTTATTCATAAAAAGAAAATAAAGATGGACTATTATGAATTTGTTATAGTTAACAGTTACAAAAGCCTTGATCAGATAATTAACACAGATAAGAACACAATGGATGAAATTAATTATAAATTGAACTTGAATAGTGTACTTTTGGTAGAAATAATTTAATATTAAAAGGTTTTAATAGAGATATATTTTATCAGTTCTTACATATGGAGCTGAAACTTGAATACTTAATATAAGACCAATTTGGTCTTCAGATCACTCAATTAAATATGAAAAGTGGAAGATTTTTAATTAATAGATGAAATTTACCAATTCTTTACTTAGAGATCTGAGGCTTATACATTTAACAGAAAATCAGTTCAAGGACCTCAGGTGCTCAATAAAGTAAAAAGAAATGTATGGATCAAAAATTAAATACATGGGGGAGAAAATAAATTGTTACTACTAATAACATTCCAAAAAATTAAAAGACTTGAAGTGGGACTAGACTAGAAATATTGCTAGAGGAAATGATAGTAGACAGACAGTTGAAGTCTTAAACTGGATGCCAAGAAATTGTAAAAGACCTACAAATAGACCACATATGAAATGGGTAAATGAAATAAATAAGTTTGCTGATGTGTAGTGGAAATGAGACAATAAAAATCAGAGAAGTTGGATTAAACTTGGAGATACTTTGTTTCTGCAGAAGATCGATAATGGTTAAAGTGATGAATTAAATATAATTCAAAATTAATAATAAATTCACTGATATAATGTAATTAATTTGGTTATTATTACTAGCAATAATTATTAATGAATTAAATTAAAAAGATGATAAATCTTTTATTCAATCATTTATTATATATGAATGATTAAAAAAAAATTTTTTTTACAATAAAATAATACCTATAGTAAGAATATACAGTCAGTGGCATACAATGAACTATATTCATTCAGTGACATCCCACAACAAAAGCAAATGATGATTTTAATATTTTTTAGTACTTAATTCAGTAAAGATATTCAAACTTGGAATAGCAGGATGAAAGAATATGTGTTTTTTAAGTTAAATACATAATTATGCTGCAATTGCATATTATGTAAAATATAGGGGGTTTGAACTCAGACTTTCACATGACCCTCAACTATCATCTCCACACATATATACAATCAATGCTCAGCTTATATTAAGATAGCCAATCTTCATACTTTAATGGACCAACTGATGAGTGCTGGTTTAGCACAAAATACGATTATTGGAGATTATTTATCTTTTTGACATGTGTGTGATCGAGTGTGTCAGCAGTATGAGATAGCGTGGATAGTTGAGGGTCGTGTGAAAGTCTGAGTTCAAACCCCTACATATTACATATGGGAATGCAGGTATGAAAAAGCCTGTACTGTAGAAAAATATTATATAAAGTAAATCTGTGCTTTCTATCTGAAAAAGACTAACAAATTAGAAAATGTTTGTAAACATTTGGTTTCACTATTATCTTATGTTTATTAATTTTATTCAATATGTCTTTCTAGAATTGAAGAAAGATTCAATTACTAATTGATTAAATATAAGTTTTGTCTATTGAGAATACATTTTATCTAACATCAGTTGTGGAACTCCGTAGTGTTTTACATTTAAATCTTTTAACAATATTTATCTATAATAAATAAAAATAGATGTAATTACTATTATTTTTTATCATTGCATCTGTTATTATTAAAAAATAAAGAAGTATAAATATAATCTTTTATTACACTTTCAGATATAACTAATATTTATATATTCTTTTTTCCTTCACTTTTTTTGGGAAAAAATGTATAAATTGATGAAAATGCATTTCTTGACCAAACAACTAAGTTTGCTGTACCAGTTAATTACTTATTACTAATAAAATGAATAAGTAAAAATAACTACGCAATAGGTTACTATGACTAAATGATAACTCTCATTATCAGGAATATTTTATTATATTTGCCATTCTTTTATATAGTTTATTTTAATGTCTCAGTATTTAGATTTATGTCAAAAATTTTAATGATCCCATTATATCTTTAAGCTATTTTTTCCAAGATAAATATCAAATTTTCATTAAAAGTATTGTGACTGTAAATTAGCGATCAGGCTTTACAGATTTTAAACTATACGTAAATGAATACCGTACTCTCATTCTAATGCACATGCGCTTTACAGATTTTAAACTATATGTAAATGTATACAGTACTGTACTGTACTCTCATTCTTCATTTACTTATACTGTAGTTTAAAATCTGTAAAGCGCATGTGCATTAGCCTGATCGCTAAGTTGCAATTACAATTTATTAACATAGCGCTATATAAATAAATACCTTATTATATAAGTATTGTGATAGGAGTGACTGTTGTATGTATGTAAAAAAATGTAATAATTAATAATATAATAATTTTTGTAATATTGTAAAAAGAAACTTATGTAACTATTTAAAACTTCCTCTTTATTACATGTTTTTGAAACCTATGAATAGAGTCATCCAAAAAAAGATAAAAAAAAGAACGGAAATATTAATCTTTAATTGAGATTTAAAGTTTATATCTGAGCTAGAAATGGTATAATAATCTTTAGCTTAATAAATGATTCATAATAATCACTAAAATATTTATTTAAAGTGGATGATGTCAATATTGTGACTGCAGAAAATTTGCCACTTCTAAGTCAAATTGTAATATGTGTATGTAAATGAGTATGGTAAAATATTTTATCAATGCAAGAAAAATATAGAGAACTTAAATATATTTTTAAGAATCACATGATCACCAATTCTTATGCTAGCACATAACTGTTATTAAAGCAGCCAAAACTCTCCATACAGTAGTGCCACTCAGTGTAATCAATGGATGCCAGGGGTCTTGTGCATAAAATCCCCATACTGTATGAAGAGTTTTGCATATTTTTAAGAAATTTAAATATTTATTTATTCCCTTAATTCTAATGCTTACATACATATTTATAATTCAAATCACAAGTAAATAATTAGCCAAATAAAAAAAAATATCAATGATTTCATTGCCAAAGTAGACTTTTCAAATGCAAAGTAACAAACAAACATATACTGGCCTTCTAAAGAACATTTAAATAAATTAATAGCTTTATAATTATAAATCTTTAATAACAGAGTTTCATTAATTTTTCTCTTTGTTTCATTCTTTCTAAAAAAGACAACCTTAGCTTGCTCAAACTCAATCTTATGGCTTGTATTTTTTTCATGTATATGTAACATAGACCTAAATTATTTATTCTTAACTTTGCTTTTAAGAACTTTCACTTTTTCATTTAAGTTCATATTATTTTGATCTATATATAATAGCTTACAGAGCAAGGAATAGTATTAACCAGCCCTGGGTTTACAAAATAATACTTTCCCTCCATAATATTTTCTTATACTTTTTTTTAAAACCTTTTAAGAAAACAATTTAAAAGGCAAAAAAATGAAATCATATTTTTCATTTATCTTAATATTTTTTTTAATTACTATTATTAGTACTGTAATTTCTATTAAACAAAATATTCTTAATGAATCTTTAGAGCTCAGACTTTCACACGACCCTCAACTCTCCACACTATCTATTACTATTGTTACAATTGACCACATATATGTCCAAAGGATAAATAATCACCAATATACATATTTCATGCTAAACCAGCACTCGTCAGTTGGTCCAGATTATCATATTTACACATATATACAATAAGTGCTCAGATTTATATTAATATAGCCAATCTTCATACTTTAATGGACAGGCTTCAATCCACTCCACTCTCCAACTCTTCAGCTGTCCATCCTGTTGAAAATCTGATGATTAGAATGCTCAAAGCCCACATTGATGCTGACATTTTCATCACACTCAGGTTGACCATAAGTCACTCTGACCCCTCATGTATAGGTCATAATCCAGAATGTCAGCATCAGTGTGGGCTTTGAGCATTCCATCATCAGATTTTCAATAGGATGGATGGCTGAAGAGTTGGAGGGTGGAGTGGATTGAAGCCTGTCCATTAAAGTATGAAGATTGGCTATTTTAATATAAATCTGAGCACTTATTGTATATATGTGTAGAGATGATAATCTGGATCAACTGACAAGTGCTGGTTTAGCACAAAATAAGTATAGTGGTGATTATTTATCTTTTAAACATATATGTGGTCAAGTGTATCAGTGGTATGATAGTCGAGGGTCATGTGAAGTCTGAGCTCAAAATACCCTATATATTACATTGTTTGTACAGATATGTATATAGCCTGTATGTTAGATATTAATGAATCTTTATAAAATTTTTGAAACAAATCTCTCTTAGAACTTAGTTAATTTTTAATTTTTATATTAAAAAAACGTCTTTAAAGTGGCTATTTTATTAATGACAGATTGATTTCTTTAAAGTCTAATAACAAGTCTTATATTACAAACAATAAAATTTTAAATTTTTTTATTACTAATAAATCTAAAAATTTTAATTGAATAAAACTTAATTCTAAAGAATGTTTTACAGAATGATCGACTTATTAAATTTATCAAGCAATTCTTCTAATTTATCCTTTTCCATTTCAAACTAAGAATTATCAACATATGTAACAAAAAACTTCAAATATACATAATTAATTAATATTTTTTTTAACCAAATAGCTAATATAAACTAATGGTGAAATAATATAACTTACTATCCATTCTTTTTTAATCTTATAAAATTTACCAATATAAGTAAAATACATAAAATCCTCCAAGAAAAAAACAACAAATTTTTAATATTCTTAATTTTATTTGTAGACAAAGATCCAATATTATCTTAGTATTATCTAATAGAGAAATAAGCATCTCAACAGTGTTTAATCTGTTAATAGATTGATAGATATTTTCTATATCAAAATTGGCATGTATCCAATTATTTCCTATCTAAAAACTATTAATCTTGTCAAAAACCTCAAGGAAGATGAAATAATGTAATTATTAAAATTGACAAATTCTTTTTTAAAAATTATTCAAAGTCTTAAAAAACCTCTCAATAATTCTATCAATAAAATTAAAAAGAAATTTTAAAGGAAAAACTTTTTTTAAGGAATTTAAATATTTATACACATTTTAGCTAATAAGAACACTTTGGATAGCATTTTAAATATTCAACTCTATTTTTAACTTTTTCAATCTCTTCCATAATATATATTAAATTTCATTTAAATAAAATACCAAGATCTTTTTTTAAGCAAACATATTTTTAGCATTATTCAATTCTTTATTGGCTTTATTTTTAAAAACATTTTATTTCAGATTAACAAAATGGCCAGCTTTAAAATGGTTATATCAATAGCTATATATATATATCATCAACCATATATTGGTTCACAATGCAGTTATCTCTCATGAAGACATTGCTGGCTATTTTGCTATTATGAAAGAAAATCTTTTTAGAGAGAAGATAGATAAAGTATTGAATGATGGTAAAATATATTTGTTTAAAAAAAATCCTGTAGAGTGATTAAAAGAAATTATGTTTGTGAAAAAAATGAAAAAGTTAAACATTTTTAGTAACATGGGAGATGTTAAAACTCACAAATATTTTTTTTTAGATTTGGTTTTGATTTTACTGATAGCATTGGTGAAAGAATTTCTAGGATCCTGAATAAGTTTTTAAAAGAATTTGTCAATTTTGGTAATTTTGCTGCATCTTCTTTTGAACTTTTGAAAAGATTAATATTTTCTAGAAGGAGAATAACTGAACATATGATAGTTTTGATAAAAAAAATATCTATTAATATGTTAATAGACTAAGCATTGATAAGGTTCTCATTTTTGTGTTAGTTAATAATAAATATTTGTCTGGAAATAAAATTAAGGTTATTAAAGCGTAATTTTTTCAATTGAGAATTCTATGTATTTTACTTAAAATTGTAAATTTTATAAGATTAAAAAGAAGTGGATAATAGGTTATATTATTCATCTTTAATTTCTTGAGTTTATAATAATTATTTGAAAGAGAAAATTATTAATTATGATTGTATATATTTAAATTTTTTTGGTAGGTGTGTTGGTTATCATTTGCTTGTAATGGAAAATGATAAATTAGAAAAATTATTAAATAAAATTAATAATTTGACCATTCTATAAAATATACTTTAAAATAAATTTTGTTCAATTAAAGTTTTTAGATTTTTTGGTAATATATAAAAATGATTGTTTGATAAGAAGTCATTATGTTAAAGTGTTTTGTTTCAAATAGGACAATTTTATAATGATTATCTTACTATTGGCTATAATAAATTAATCAAGAATAATTCATTTAAAACTAATTAAAGTAATGATAATAATAATTTAAAAAATATTAAATAAAAAATATGATTTTATTTCTCTGCCTTTTAAATTGTCTTTTTATAAGATTTTAAAAAATAATAATAATAGGTTTGGTAATAATAAAATAGCAAAGAGGAAGAATATTACTCTAAATAATTTATTAAATAATTTTGGAATGGTTTATATTATTCTTTGCTTTTGTGAAAAGTTATATATAAATAAAAATAGTTCAAGATTAAATGAAAAAATGAAATTTCATAAAAGTAGAATAAAGGATAAATACCTTAGTTCTGCATCGTGCATCCATGGAAGAAATACAAGTCATAAGATTGTGCTTGAGCAGGCTAACCTTGTTTTCCTTGAAAAGAATAAAATAAAGGATGAAATAAAAAATTTCTAGTATTGAAGATTTGTGACTTTTGAAGTTATTAACTTAAAAAAATTAAAAGTATTAAAGATAATTGGATTGTGAGTTAGAACTTAACAAGTCTTCTTGGTATGAAACCCATGGATAGTGAATTTTTAAAATTTTAATTTTGGTTAGTTATTTAGCTGCAAATTGGTGTAATTAGTTAATTATATTGATTAGTTTAGCTTTTAATTTTTGATATTATGCTCACTTATTTATGATTGCATATGCAGATATCTTAAAGGTGGAGTTGAAAGTGGATTTAAACATGTTGACATCAAAGAATTTGAAACACATTTGTTTCACATAAAAGGGAAAAGGCATGTACGAGCTCGTCAGGTAAATTTGTGTATACTTTATTGCACATTATATGTGTATTTACATTTAAATCAGCCTTAATTTAAAATTCATTGTAGAAGAAATATGATTATTATTTTTAGATTGTGATTTCTAATAATAATACCATAAGTAGCATTTTTTAGACTTACTATCTATTATTTGTGATACATTTATATGTGCGTGAAGGAGTTAAAAATTCCCTGATTGCATACCCAGGTTACCATTTTATATTTTATTTAGGCACTTTCAATTGTAGATCATTTTCAAATAAAGGAGAATTGCACAAATTATAATAAGAACTATCTAATATTAAACAGAGAAAGGCATATGGCTTTATTGCTCAGGAGTTCATAAGAAGTTTGACCACCAGACCTGTGAGTGCCAGAATCAATCCTAGGATATCCTAATCCCAAGTTGGATGCTCTACCAACAATGCCAAGTCTCCATACAGTAGTGCCACTCAGTGCAAGCCAGAGTAATCAATGGATGCCAGAAGGCTTGTGCATAAAATCCCTATCTAGTGTCTATTCATCCAATATCCCCAGACTAGTTTCTGGTTTGCGGCCTTCATCAGTGGGAAGCCTTGGATCTGAGAGTACTGCACCTCTCACTGATGAAAGCTACAAGTTAGAAACTAGAATGGGGATAATGGATGAGTAGGCACTAGATAGGGATTTTATGCACAAGCCTTCTAGCATCCATTGATTACTCTGGCTTGCACTGAATGGCACTACAATGTGAAGAGTTTTACCTGTTCTAAAAACAAAAAGTCATAAATTATGATGTTTGTTTTAAAAAATGAATATGGAAGCATCTAGATAATGCTATAGAAAGCTGGATTTATTTCAAGTAAAAGAAAATTAATATTTCTGGATAATGCACTTAATAAATTTAACACAGAAAACGATCATCAATTAGAGACATTAAAGATATATGTTAATGCATAGCTAGGGAGACTAAATCTGTTAAAAAAGACAATATCTTTAGAAATATTTCACTGAATTTAAAATAGGATTTGTAAATTATTTTTAAGATAATAAACTTTGATTGAATGGCTTGAACATATTTATTAAGAGAATAACTAATATTAAAACAGGCAAAACTCTCCATACCATAGTGCCATTTAGTGCAAGCCAGAGTAATGATGATAATGATGTGATGCTTAGTGATTTGATAACTAATATTCTAAGATCAGATCATTTACAGAAATACAAAAAGCAACAATTCATCAGTAAATTTTCAGTTAAGACAAAACAATGTATTGAAGACAAAAAGGAATATGAAAATATTTAAAAATTATTTGTTTAAAAAATCAAATATATGAAATTCTGTAAAATGCTATTTGAAAATTTAATTGTGATGTAAGGAAATATGTATATGAATTGGAAAAAAAAAGTTATAGAAAGAATAAAAAATTCAAAAGCATAACACAACATCTTATTATTGAAAATATTGGAAGGGAAGTTGATCTAGCAATGTAAGAAAAATGATGACTCTACTACTAATGTGAATATCATCATGAAGTATGAAAAGGATATTACAAAAACTATATAATAATAGAATAAAAAAACAAAATAGTCCCTACAGTTATAATATCTTCTGAATTGCCAAATATTTTAAAAGAAGTCAGAAATCTATAAAGACGAGAAAAGTTTTAAGAAGCATGAAATTATTTTTTGATGTTTTAGTGGATAAAAAAAATAGCTATATGTCAAAAGTTTAAATAATAAGAGTATGTTAGATGATAGGAAAAATACAATAGTGTTATTAATATTTAAAAAAAAGTAAAAAAAAAATGAATATATCGGATTTATCAATCTTCTACTAGTTCTTTACAAAATCTTTCCTTAGCTCATTCCAACATGCCTACAAAAAATTTTGAGCTCAACCAATCAGAAGATAGATATGAGTACAAATTGCTATATGATTTCTACTTGTAGATTATGATAAGGCATGGGATTAAATTTATAACCACTTGCCAGAATTCAGTGCTGGGGGAATTTCTCCATGATTTGTCTGAAAGTCACTATACATAAGCCACTAAGATGGCTCTGGCCATGGTTAGATGCGCCCATTTTTGGATAATTGATAGTCAAAGGATTAGCCTTCCATAATGGTTGGAAGGCTGGAGAATGTGTATTGTTTCCCTGCTCATTTTGTCAAGTAAAGATGCTGAACTCTCAATTTTAGAAAAAGGACAAGACTGTCAAAAAGAATGCATGTTCCTCAAACTGTCTGAATGCTCATCATAATTCAAGACAATTTGCTTAATTTTTTCACTTTGTATTTGCTCTACTATTTAATCCTTGTATTCATAGGCAAAGTTACTTTTGAAAAATATATATATAAACTCAGGATTAAAAAAAAAGCTAATCAGGATTTAAAAAAAGCTAATTTGAATTTTAGATTGTTTATTCTATAGTGTTTATTTTTTAGATTACACATATCTAATGAGATGCATTATAATACAATTTTTATTAAGTTAGTAAACTTGTCTGACACTGTCAATGTGACTGGTGTGTTTGGTGAATTTTGCAAGATTAACAATGTCTGGTTCAAGATTGATAAGTTTAAGCTTTAAATTCCCACAGAATATCTAACTTATTTCTCTATTTTGTTAAGATGGAATTAACATGGCTAAATCAGCTTCAATGATATATGAGCTTGAAAATGTAATCAAACATGGAAGTACTGCTACAGAAATTGGGGATATTTTTGTGCAACATTTATGTTCTTCCAAAAATAACATACATTTTTAAAAATTGTCTTAGTTTCAATATCAACTGACAATTCAATAAATTCATCTTTTAAGTTGCATTTGATGTTTTCAATTTCTGTTGAAATGGCCCTATAATGCAATCTGAAATGTGCATATTTCCTAAAACCTCAAAGTGCAATTTAAAATCATCATTCAATTTTTGAAGATATTTTGAGCACATTTCCAAATTTTCATCTTTTATTTCCAATTGCTGTAGATTTGAAAAGCACTGAAAATCAGACAATGCAAAGTATGGGGAAACTAATCATGCTGGCTTCTCCCATGAGAATAAATTTAAGAACGGCTTAATATATCATAATTTTGAATCAAGTATGAACAACTTTGATCAGAATAGAAATGATTTAATTCCAGAAGACTTTCAATCAGTCAATGATGAATTCCTCAGAAATTATTTACAGTAATTCCTTTCTTAATTTCCAGAATAAGTATACTTTAACATTGAGCACAACGAATAAAAAATGTGAACTTTTCATATTTCCAATAAATGAGCTATTTGTCTTAATCAAGGACTTAAATATCATTGATTCAATAAGAAGGGTCTACTATCACCCTAACAAAAAATATGTCACACTAGAATTTGAGAACACTTTAGCCAAAGAAAGATTCAAAAGATCTCAAATGTTTCTAGATGGAAAATATTTAGTGAAAATTGACCTGGAAAGACCAAGATTGATAACAGGTATGGTGCGGAATTGTCATGTGGCATTTGGAAAAGATGAATTGCAGGGACTATTAATACAGTTTAGCTGTATTGAATGGTTCACTATCCTAATGGAAAGAAGAGCAGGGATTCAACTGCCATCCAACAACACAATATTTACAATGATGATGACTAAAGATATCAGTCCACTGGATATACCATCTGTTTTTGAGCAGAATAAAAGCCCAATATACATAGTAATTCAAGGAATTCAACTACAGTGTTATGGATGTGGGGACACTGGCCATTTAATTAGGGTCTGTCCAAAAAGATTATGCACAGAATGTGGGAAAAGCTATAGTGGCTTCCACAAATGTACAATAACATTGAGCAATCCTTCACTTATAAATCAACAATTAGAACTGGAATTACAAGAATCTCATTTAAAAGATAACAGTGAAAACAAATAAGCTACAGTATAAGGAAAATCAAGAAACCTTGCACAGTAGATTGAAGATGGGGACAAATGCAGGTCAAGCTAGAGATATAAGAGATAAAAAAACAATCAGCACAGGCAGAACTGACCAACCTCGAATCAATACAATCTGAGGAGTCTGAAAGCACATTAAAAGAAAAAAGCTAATATGTTCAGTGATATGGAACTAAGTGAGAACAGTTCAATTCAAATTGGTAAGATGATACAAGGTGCAAGTTTCAAAAGGAAAAATCAGAATGGCTCTGGCTCACAAACTGATGAGCGTAGCATTGTGGGCTTGAACATTGAGCTGTGTGGTGAGCAAGAAAAGAAAACAGTGTCTCTCAAGGAGAAAGAGAAAAATAAAAAGAAGATAGATGAAGAAGCTGGCTCAACAGGAGTCATGGGATGAGATGAAAACTGAATCAGAAGATCAGATAGTCAATGACCCAGAGATAATGGAACATGATATTTTAGCTCATCCCATGATATTCAAATGTATTGTTGAATCTAAAGGGGCATGCCTTTTTTGGAAGGGGGATGTATGTAGCAAGAGTGAAGTAGGGCAGGTAATTTCAGAAGAGGCAGATAATCCAGAGAAAAAAATCAATAGCCTAGAAGAGTAATGGAGTGATGAGGCTCGTAGTGACAGGTCCAGAAGTGGGAAAGGTGGAGTAGCACAGGTTATCTCAGAAAAGTCTGATGATCCAGTAGAAGAAATTGATAATGTAGAAGAGCAATGGAGTGATGAGGCTTGTAGTGAGTGTTCCAGAAGTGAGGAAGTAGATGGCTGTCCAAAGGTAATGCAGAAACAAATTAGTACTAGCCCTGTGCATACTGATGAAATGGAAGAAGTCACAGATGATGAAGAAATAAGCTCACAAGAGGAAAATTTTGAAGACTTAGAACAGGGAAGTGATGGAAATTCAAAACAGTTTAAATCATGAATTCCATAGATGTGGTTTATACAAAAATATGGCAACATGGATGAAGTTCTAAGGATCTGTGAATTAAAGAATTTGACAATTCAAAGACTCTTATGAATCAATGGAGAAAACTAGGGTTATTGACTGTGGTATGATTTCAAAATTTTTTTAAACAAATGTATTTATATCGTGTAGTGGGTGATTAGTCACCTGCATTTTTTTCCTTAATAAAAAATAATGAAAATTTAAACATGCTTAATTTAACTTGGAAGCCTAAAAGAATTGTCCAAGCTTGAATAATCATAACATTTTTATTTTGTAGTCAGCCAAATAGAAAATATGGTTCTTATTTTTCTTCATTTCATCATTCAAAAACCAATTAACATCTGTGAGAAACTCTATAGTTGAATCAAACAACTCAACAAGTCTCAACAAGTCTCTATAAACTTGCATCTCTAGACAACCATTTTACTTTAAGATGTAAGAGTAATTGATTTGATAATTCTTTTTTTTTTTACAAAGTTATCTGAACAATCATGATTTAAGAGGATGAGTTTTAATTTGATTAATAGATTTAATACACATCTTTAGGTTATCATGCAATTCTTCAGAGATTTTTTGCAGCAGATGGTTTCTATGCAACATATAGTGAAAAGTACATGCACTAGGAATCTTGGTAAAGCTCACCATCACTGATACCCCATCTGTTGCTACTACTGTTATATTAATAATGTAATATCACTTATTTAAATATTTCTCCATTTGCTGGAAAATTGTCAATACCATTTCATAACTTTTAAGATATTTTGCAAATAAAAATTTGTCAATAAGTTGGTGTTTGATTTTACTAAAATATCTTACTTAAACCATAAGAATAGAAAAAACCATCAAAAGTGAGCTCATCAAGTTGGATATAGAACTTAATATGTCTGAATTCTGATATTTCAAATTTTTTCTACATCTTCAGTCATTTCATCAATACATGTTTACATGGTATTGTTATTCATACTAAATGGTAAAACAGGACCAAAGTCTTTAGTTTTAATTACTTATTTAATTGCAGAAATAATGATGTCCTCTGCAATTGTACATGGTTTCCCTTTTTTTGCTACATTAAAAGAAATATTATATGAAGCTGTTAATCCTTCTTCATTGTCAGCCAAGTGCTTTCATCATCATCATTATCAAAATCCACTGCAGGATTAAGGTCTCTTTAAGTTCAGTCCATCTTCTCCAATCTCTAGCATCTCTTCTCCACATCACACCTGCACACTTTCTTATTTAATTCATCCATCTCAAATGTGGTCTCTTTCTGAATCTTTTACAATCTTGGAATCCAGTTTAAAATTTCAATTGTCTATCTATTATTATCTCTTTTAGCAATATGTTCAGCTCAAATCCATTTCAGTTTTTTAATTTTTTCAATGAGATCAGTAACATCTGTTTGTTCTCGTACCCATATATTGTGTTTTCGGTCTCTTTTTGTTACTCCCATGCATCTCTCCAGGTTTCTTTGAGTGGTCTGAAGTCTCTGTATTGCTCTTCAATTAAGTGTCCAAGTCTCAGATCCATAAGTAAGAACTGGTAAAACACATTTATTAAAAACCTTCCTTTTCAAACACATAGGCATATTTCCTATTAGTCTCAAGTTATTTCTACCAAAAGCACTCCAAACAAGTTTAATTCTATGATTAATTTCATCCTTTTGTGTTTTCATTTGTATTATTAATCTGACCAAGGTATTTGTAACTGTTAACTTCTTCTAACTTATCATAATCTTTATTTTAATATTTTGAGAAAATCCATTAAACATTACTTTAGTCTTTTTAACATTTATCTTTAGTCCTACTTTCCTACTGTCATCTGATATCTTTTGTAACATTTCCTGAAACTCTAAAGCATTATTTGCAAAAACAACTACATCATCTGCAAAATCTAAGTGACTTAAATAATCTCCATTTATTTTCACTCCTTTAGCTTCCCATTTTAATCCACAAAATACTTCTTGCAGCACTGCAGTAAAAAGATTTGGAGATATGCAGTCACCCTGTCTTACACCCTTCTCAATGTTGAATTTCCTAGTATCATTATGTAATCTAATTTGTTGCTGCTGCATTTTTATAAATATTCTTTAAAATGTGACAATATCCTGGATCTACACCTTGATGATCCAATACTTTAATCACTGAAGAAATGATTATAGAATCAAATGTCTTTTCATTATCTACAAATACAAAGCATAATGGTAACTCATATTCATTTGTTCTTTCTATAATTTCTCTCAATACCTGGATATGATTTACTGTACTAAAACCACTTTTAAATCCAGCTTGTTCTCTTGGTTGGTGGAAATCCAATGTTCTCTGTAGACGAGTTGTAATTATCTTGGTAAAATTTTGTATAAAACTGATAAAAGGCTGATAAATCTGTAATTTCTAATATCTTCTTTATTACTTTTTTTAAATATTAATATTAATACTGCATTCTTCCCAATCATCTGGTACATCTTTATCATTTAAATATTTGGTATACAACTTTGCTAAAAAAAATTATATTCTTCACCTGCTTTTTTTAATATATCAATTATAATTCCATCATTACCTGGAGCTTTTTCTTTCTTCATAAATTTAATTGTATGTCTCACTTCTCCACTTAAAATTTTGGGCAATTCGAAAGATATAATAGATATAGGAGGTACTTGTTCTTTATTACTATATAATTCTTGATAGACGTCTTCTACCCATTTCATGATGTCATCTCTCTGTTTAGTAATAATTCCATCTTTTTTTTCTTATTGCAGTTATAAATTTCCTACCAATAACAAAATGTTGTTTTACACTCTTAAGACTTTTATTCTCTTCTACAGCTTTCCTTGCTAGTTCACAGTTATACTTTCTTATATCATTTTCAACTCTTTTCTGCACCATTTTACAAAATTCATGATATTCAATCCTTTTTAATGCATCATTTTTGTATATCTTCATATTCCTTCTTTTCTTCATAAATTCTATAGTCTCAGTAGAAATTTTATTGGTCAATTGCTGCTTTTTTCTACTAGCTATCTTTGTTGCAGTTTTTAAAAGTTTATGTTATTTTCATATTAATTTCATTCAAATCTGAATCATGTTCAAAATCTACTAATACTTGAAACTGATTTGTAAGTTCTAATTTGAATTCACTAGAATGTTTCTGAAGATTAGGAATATCAACTATAAATATTTATTAAGGCTGTAGCCTCAAGAACATGTGTATAAAAATGCGATAGTAGGGACCTTGTGGTTTAAGACCTGTAGAGGTCCCTACTATTGCATTTTTATACGCACATTCTTGAGGCTACAGCCTTAATAAATATTACTTATGTAATCAATGTGTGTCTAAATAAATTTATAATTACAACTTTAAACTATAAATATTGTTTTTCTTAATAATTTTTGTCTCTCTAGTTTTGCATTAATACATATCTTACATTTTACTAATCAATGATCACTTTCTGTGTTAAATTTATTAAGAACAATATAATCTTGAAATATGTATTTTCTGTTAGTCAAAATATAATCCAATTCTGCTGTACCTTCATTTGGATGCTTCCATGTCCATTTCCTTTTAAAATAGTTTCTCAAAAAAAAAAAAATCATAATATGAAGTTTTTCTTTTTCTGCAAACTCCACAAGTCTGTCCTCTCTCATTTCTATTACCATAACCAAAATTACCTACAGAACTTTCATCTTTCATTTGTTTACCAATTCTAGCATTAAAGTCTCCCATAACAATTTTAGAATATTGTTTACTCTGATCAATAGCCTTTTGTACATCCACATAAAATTTTTCTACTATTTCATCACTATGAAAAATTGTTGGGGCATAAACCTGAATTATCTGCATTTGGTATCTGCTATTAAGTTATATAACTAATCTTTGCCACTCTGTCCGATACACCATCAATCTCTACAATGTTATTCTTCCACTTTTTATTTATAATGAATCCTACTCCACTTGTATTTCCAATATTTGTGCCTTTATAGTAGAATACATGTCCACTTTTTAAATCAATGGTCTCTTCACCTTTTCTTCTAATTTCACAAAGTCCAATAATGTCTCATTTATTATAAGACAGTTCTTCTAATCTTGCAATCTTCCTTCACTTAAAAGTGATCTACAGTTTGTAAGTACCTAAATAAAAAGTCATCATCAAATAGCAGTCTGGGTCCACAATCAGGGGATTCTTAGCACCCTCCACCTTCGGCCACCAACTGCTGCCTTGGTTGGTGACTTTACATACTCCTGGAAATAAGGGCCATGATTTATTTTTGTCTGTCATGATTGTATATAACTATTGAAAAATTATTTATATTTAGTCGATGTGTGTGTTTCTCTTTCAGTTTTTTAAAAAGTCCAAATCTTTGTTCTTCTTATGAGGGAGTCTTTAGAGATGACCTTTCATTTTTTCCTGATTATATTGCGTTCGTTATTAAAAGTTTTTTTCCACGGAGAAAACACGTTGGTTTTGTTTTGTTTGTTAATGAAGGAATAAATCCAAAGTTCAAATATTTCAATGGATATTGTCTGCATTTGTTTTTAGAATTGAAAGCTGCCATTGGCAAATATATATTATAATTTATTTGAAATCCGAAGAAACCATTCATTTCGAGATAACTAAATCAAAAATAATTTGATTAAAATGATTTCCTAATTTTGTAAATTCTACATTAATTCAACATTCGTCGAAAATGAAGAAATTGGAAATACCGAATTTTATGGAAACTAACAAAAACATTCCGATTTCAAAAATAAATTTGGCCACAACTTTATTACGTCTCAATAATGAATTAATAAATCGTATATCTCAAAATTTAGAAAGGAATAAAAACTTAATTCAAAACGAAACATTCATATGTAAAAAAAAAAAAACCCCTCTAAAAATGAAAACACAATTATAAATTATAACCTTGAATAAACTACTTCAAAGTAAGAAGTTTCAATTAGATAATACAGCTGCAGCTGATTTCGTTTCGATTATTTATATTTTTACAACAAACATAAAATACAGTTAATAATTTTTTATTTCTTTTATATATATAAAATAGCATCAAATTAATTTTAAAATTAAATCATTACAATTTAATTGTTTATTTTAATTTATTTTTCCATCGATCCCCAATCTACCACTCTCAATGTCATATCGACCCATGGAGATCTATTTCGACCACTTTGGAAACCTTAAAGCATCCAGCCAGAACTTTACTTTCTCTTTAAGAAACATAACGTTGTGAAAAGAAAAACTGCAAATGAGATTACATGTATATATAATTTTCTAAAAGTAAAGTTTAAAAAGCTAATGTATGCATTTTTTAATAAACACACACCACACACAAACATGCATATATATATAGTAGAACTGGAAACAAGCAAATCTTTTATGAACTATCAATATAAATGTAAATGCATACACTCATTTATTTATTTATTTTTGTTAATAAACTCTAAATGAGATTCTGTTTTTATTTGATTGATTATGAGTTTAAATTGATAATTCTAGATTTACATCTAGTTTGAGTTTGAACTTCACCCTCAAATATCAACATTTATTAAAAAATCAAGCTTTATTATAATGTGAAGCTCTAGGAATAAAATCACTGCTTTATACTTAAAGATTTTCTAACAAAAAAAAAGTGATTGTATGTATTTATATATTAATGGATAACTTATTTCCACTTCTATTATATATATATAAATTATTAATCAATGTCTGTATTCCAATTATAATAAAATATATATAATTATTCAAAACAATACAATAATTAATACAGTAAAAAAATATTTTAAAAACAAATATATACCACAATTTAATAGAAGTACTTTCAGCTATCTATGTAGTCGTTATCAACTAGATTCAAATTGTATTATAAAAAACCATTACAAATGTAAACAAAAAGTAATACATCATACATTAATTTTCCCACAATTCATTAATTTATATATATTATAACACTATGGGGAAATACGGGATTGTACCTGGAGTATTGGTCACCAGTACATGAACATCAACTGCCCTAAATTGTTTAGCCATTGGTAACTTTACAGAAAATTGGGGTTTAAACCATGAGGAATCTGAGGAATTGTATTTTTATCCTCAAGTTAAAAAAAATAAAATTGATAAAGACCAAACTAACTAAAAGGTAGTGCATGGACTTTGAAGAATATATCCTCTTTGTGCCAATCCAGGAACCATCATTATTATTTGGATGCCCATGCACTAAATATTAACCCCCTATCCCACATAGCTGTTATGCACAAATCTAGTTCAGGAAGAAAGAGCTCTATAATTTATTATGGTGATCAAGAGGGGAATAAATAAATAAATTAGCTTATTATAAATAATCTTAATCAATTCATGGGCTTCTCCTATTTATAAATAACTAGTTTTACTGGGATTATCAAGAAAAAAATGAAATCTTAAAATATAAGCTGTCATGATACACAGCACTTCATGAAACAAGAATTGGATAGAATAAAGTAATTAAGACTAGAAAGAATATTTAAAAAAACCTAATTATTTAATATTTTAATTAACAAAAAAAATTACATGATAGTAGATAATTTTAAACATCCATTTCATCATAAAAAATAAATAAATATACAGTTTGATAAAATTATATTAACCTGTCAATTTTTATTCATGGATTAACTTTTAATTCATTAGGTTTTGATTTATTAGGTTATTTCTTTAAAAATAACTAAGAGTTTATTAAATATTTTCAGAAATCAAAGATAGCAATCTTTGTTTTTACCCAGAGGGAAAATTGAGAGGAAAAAACATTACATTTATGAAACCAAAAAAAAAAAAAATTTCTACTAATAAAATATAGTGTGCACAATTAAAAACAAAAAAGTACCTATAGCCATGGCTCTCTTTTCCAGTTACAATTTCAGTTTTTCCTAATGGAGTTTCTTCTTGAAGGCTTCTAAACATGAGCCTGGTTAAATTTGTTCTTTCCTGGGTCTGTAGCAATTCCAGGTAAATGAAAATAGCAATTTTTGTCCATTTTTTTTCTCTTGAATTTCCAGGTGAGACATGTATACAGAGACTCATTGCTCTTGGTTGAAGACAAGGCTGCAAACTGATTAAAGGGGGTTTACCTTCCTACATTTTCTTCCAGTGAAGGTCGGTTACATGGAGGAAGATGTTACCTAGCTTTTAGATGAATCTAGAACATGGTTTTCATGGTACAAACCATTTTTAATGCTAATCATAGTTTGCTAAAAGTTGGGTATAAAAAAACTGCTATTTTATTCAATAGCTTGGCATCAGCTGGATTAAGCTTGGACTGCTCTCTCTTCAACAGCTAAGTTAGCAATTTTTTATGTTTTTTAACCACAGTATTAAGATTTGACTGCTCTCTTCAACAGTTAAGTTATCAATACCTCTCTCGGCATTTGGGTATAATCATTTATTCACACCCCCGCCCCACATATATTTTTTAAAAACAATCTTGCCCACAAGCCAATTACTATCTGTCTCTTATATTATCATTTTTATGACAACCAATTAAATAAAATTTAATTATTCAGAGAATTATCTCCTTAATCATAAATTAAAAACAAGTTAATAACAATAATTTAACAACATAAAATTCTTGACATTCCTTTGTAATTAAAAATCAAATCTTGCAATACAACAACAACAAAAACAACAAGATAATCTATTAATTGCATTGATTTGATTTTTTTTCATTTCATTAAATAGAGATAAAGAAAGGAAAACAACTCTGATAAACTAAAATGTACAAAATTATTAAAATCTTACTTTTGCTCTTCCCTTTCTTTTTTTTAAAAAAATACACTTAAATATATTTAATGTTTGAGAATTTTCATACTATCATAGGGAGATTTTACAATGACTCTTTAAAAAAATGTCTAAGAAAATTTAAATATTTTCCCCCATTAATAAAATATTTTTTTAATTCTCAAACCTGAGGAATATGCTGCCAACTATCTAATTATTTATTTATTTTTCTAGAACAGCTATATATATATATATAATATTGCAAATTGATGTCTATATTTCTTCAAAATAATATATGTAAATTTATAAATAAATATTAGAGAATACAGTACTTAAAAGTTTATAAAAAATACACCTATAAACATCACTTAGGAGCACTTTCAACTATCCTTGTAGTTTTTGTCAACTAATACTTTGAAAGGTCAATGTTCCTGTAATTCCATGATATCAACTTTCCCATAATTCTGTGATCTTAACATTTGCTGCATGCCTATCTTTTAGATCCTTATATAACTAAATTTAGGTCCAAAAGATAAGAGGAATCACACTTATCTTTTCAAAAGTCTCTATCTCATGCTTTGGTTTGAGAGTATCCTCAGCACCCAACAAGACATTGTTGAGCTATTATAATAACATTACAGCACATGTGCTTTGGTGCAAATCCCTTCTGTTTAAATTACATATGATCTCTGCATTAGTAAATAAAATTGAATAAAAATGTATTAATGCAATATATTTGAATATAAAAAGAACAACAGAATGTACTCTATTTATTAGGTAGTAAGTATGAATAATGACATAGCAGTGTGCAAATTACAGTTGAGAGATATATAATTAAATTTAAGTACAAAAGATAAGACAATCACACTTATATTTTCAAAAGTCTCTATCTATCACACTTATATTTTCAAAAGTCTCTATCTTGTGCTTTGGTTTGAGAATATCCTCAGTACTCAGCAAGATATCATTGAGTTATTGTAACAGGTAATTTTTGGTTATGTGTACTGTGACTGCTAGGTGGTGCTGCTGTACCACCAAGAAGCCTGCAATGATAAATTTCTATCCAAAAATGGCTGAAATTGGTGGAAAATTAAAATTAAAATGCCAAAGGCAAGACATCAAAAGAAAATGAAAAAATCAAGTAAAAAAAATCAAATAAAATAATATGTACATTTTTAAAAAGTACACACACACATACAAAATCAGTAAAAATACATAAATAAGTAAAATACAAAATGTCTAAGGCAAAGTAAATCGAATAAATTCTTTGAAAATACAAATTAAAAAAAACAAGAAAATGCTATGAAATTCGAATTACAAAAACAGAAATCAGTGAAAATACATCAACCCCCCCCCCAGAATGAAGAATTCTTTGCTGAAATGGACAAAGTAAAATGCCTAAGACAAAATAAATTGAACAAAATCTTCTAAAATACAAATTTAAAAAAACCAAGAAAACGCTATGAAATTCGAATTATAAAAACAAAAAGTTTAATGGTAAATGTCAAAAAAAAAAGCCGGATGGGGCTTCATTAATAGCAGGAAATGCAAAAACAGAATTTCATCAATATTTAGCTTTCAACATTTGCAAATATGCATCTTCAATCAGATTCCAAAGCAGTGCAAAATACAAATTAAAAAAAAACAAACAAGAAAATGTTAAGCATCAAGAATTCGATCAAAAATAAGTAAAATGCAAAAACAAAAATTGGTGTATAACTAACAGATATACTCCCCCCCCTCCTGCACAAAGAATTAAAATGAAAAATGGTGGTCATCAATATTTAAAAAATAACAAACTATTTGCAAATGTGCCTGTGCATTATCTAACTAATGGATATAATAATAATTTACAAACCTTAATGGCCACAGTACGCATAACTGAAAATTACCTTATAACAACATTAAAGTGCATATGCTTAAGGTGTAAATCCCTTCTGTTTAAATTAACAATTTTAATAACCTGAACTTTAAATTTGTTATATGTGTGTGCATGTGTTTGTATATTTTCTGTCCACGTATGCTTTTATATTATCTAAAGATAGTGTAATATTTTTTGTTATGAGTTAATAAATTAATATATATATATATGCTCTGCACACAGATAATGAAGCTATTACTTGTCTGTGAAATTATCCAAATTTACCGCCAAGCACTTTCGGGACAGTTTGTAGTCCCATATTCATGGTGACTTGTATTCAATTAATAACTATAATATAAATGCAAATTTTATGCAAATTTATATGCAGATGTTATGTGGACCATTTTTGAGATAGGAATGGCAAACTTCAAACAATAATAAAATTATTTATTTGATCACATTGTCTTGTTACAAATCAAAATAATAATTCATAAAATTATAAATTGAATTTAACAGATCATTTAATATGCATTTATTCCAAAGAATATTATTATCTTAAAGAAAAATTATTTCAAGCATCTCAAAGTTTAGAGATGAGCTGTTGTTAGAAGGCCATTATATATAATATAATAAAATGTGAGCATCATTAGTTGTTAATAATTTGCAATATATTGTAACAATATATAAATATGCCATTAAATTAATTTAAAATAAAAACTTTAAGTTCGCATATAAAAATAAATTTATTAAAAACTAAAAGCTAAAAAAAAAATTAAAGAGTTGTTCAATATATATATATTCGCACAGATGCAAATCTTTAAAAATTTTTTTTTTTTTAAATAAAAAAAAAAAAGATATTTGAACGTACTTTTTTAGAAAAAAGTATAAGAAAAAGATAAAATATTTTTGTAAGTGGAAATGATTGTTTTATAAATAAATTGAAAAGCAAACTAGCCCTTGGGGCTCCTATATAAGATATAGATAAGAGAATAAAAACAATTAGCTTGACCAATGGAAGCACCAAGCCTCAGCTCGGATCCTAATGAAAATGATGGATTAGTGACATCTTGTTCGTTGAATCCAGAGGATCATTATAAAAGGAAAACAATTCAAATTAAAACAGTTCCTGAGTTCCAACTTGATTTTTGTGAGAGGCATGATAAGACACATTTGTCACCCTCTCTCATTTATTTAGAAATGAAATGACTGAAATACCAGGAATGAACCAGCTAAGGCCTCCTCCAGAACAACAGACCAGACTTCAAATAGAGACATCATGGGAATTGGCACCAGGAACCCGGACTCTTCTATTGTAAGATATAAATGAAAATTTTTTTACTAAAAGTAATTAAGAACTTTAAATATTTGATCAGTTAATCTAAATTTTAAAAAGGAACTTTTATCTGACTTATGTTTCAAATTAATTATAAATGTTTAATTTTTACATATTTGATTGCTAAAAAAATCATTTCCATTTTTTTATTATTATTTTTTATTTATATTAATATTTATTGTTTAAATTTTAAATGCATTAAATTTAAGTTGGGTATAGACGCTTGCATTAATTCGTTATCGTTTAATTGTTTTTGTTTTCATATTTGATTAAAATATATAGACATTTGATAAATAATGATACCTTATGGTGAGTATCTAAAATGTATTTATTCGGATGTCTTTTAAGTTATTGGTGTCAATGCAGCATCTTATGATGAATGCCATTGGGTTTCTTGTGAATTTCCTTCTGCAATTCCATCAATGATTTTATATTTTGATCATTTATGTTTATTTTGAAATGTTTTTGACCATGTAATCTATGTAGCCGATCTTTACTCAACATTATAAAACAAACTTTTATAAATCCATCTGTGCAAAATTATATAAATATTAAATTTAAGTCAGGCATGAATGGCTATATAGATTTGTAAAGTTATATTAATTAATTATGGGAGGGTAATCTTAGGTTATTTGTTTCGTAGTTAAATTAGGTCAATGGATTGGATATATTGGTGTAATTAGAAGATGTAGTATGAGGTTTGCTGCATGCATGATCTCCTTTATATGCCGCACACCTCTTTTTGCCTAAGGAAGAGAATAGTAAGATGAAACACAGTCCCTTCCTATGGAGTTTTTATTTTTATTGTTCTTTCTGCCAACAGATGTAGCATTTCTGTTTGGTTGAGAGTCAATATCTTCTCTAACCATACTATTCAGATGTACATTCCTGACAGTATAGTATTTAGTGCTGCTGTGTTTTCATGCTACATTGAATACATCGATGTATCAGATGGATTGATGCTGGTTTGACTGTGAACTTTTGGCCTAAGGTTAAATAAGAAATAGAATATTTTCTTTTCAAATACAATGTTTGAAGTCATATTCATACTCGACAATCTTAATAAAAAATATTAAATTCATTTGTACGGACAATCTTAAAATTTTAAAATAATAATGGGTACTTTCTGGTTAGCTGCACCCCAACCGCTAGAGGCACTGTTTCTGTGTAAACGCACAGAAATATCTAGAGCAGGGGCCCTTTAAGCAGAAATACCTGTTCCAGCCGTTAGGTGGCGCTGTTCACCATGCGTATGCACAGGAACCTTCCACAAGCCAGCTGGCAAATGTTAATCTTAAAATTTAAAATAATAAATGTTATTCCTCAGATTTAAATGATTATGTATGTGCGTAAATAAATATTGTTTGTGTGTTAATTACTGGCAGTGGTTTTTATTTTTTTATATTTAAGATATGAAATAAACAAAGTTATATATTATTATCTCTGCTATTTCCACTGAGCTAGTGACTTAGGCTAACAGACTAAATATAAAATAAAGTGGGATCTTAACAGTGCGTATCTGCCTACTCTATAAATTTTCTAGGTTTAAATGCCTAGATGGCGCCCTTGTAGTGAAGGTGCGATACGATACATTTTCACTTCTCCCCAACTGTTATAATATATATATTGAAGAGAAATAATCTCTTATATAAGAACAATGATAATGAAACAATATTGTCTCATGAGAAGCAATATTTCCTTCTATAGAAGTTGGATGAGGCAAATGTAAAAGAAAAACTAATAAGGATTGTCAAAATGTACAACTAAAATAAATGCTGTTCACCAAATAGCTTTCATATTTGGGTAATCATGAATACAATACAATATTATAACTGAGCATGGCTAGCTAGCCATGCAAATGCCTCATAGCTGTGGGCAACCACGTATAATAAATAAATCATGAACCAAATGGTTTTCTCCGCTTGTACACTAAATATTTGGACAATCTAAATATACTGCATAAAATGTTATACTTATGCAACTAAAATATATAACTAAAACAGATAAATATGTTGATTCATGATTGGCTCCATGGCAGCTAAAATTTATAGTTACAATGGACTCATGAATTTTTTAAGGCATCAATGGTCCAAATAATGAGCATCTTGCCTGGCAAAGAATATACAATTTAACAAATGATGACTTATGTGATGATAAAATGTAGTTTGAGATACACAATGAATTATCTTAAATGTAAAACAAATTATGTAATAAAACAATTTATAATGATTGATGCAATAGGCAAATCAAAATAACTAAGTTAATAATAATAATAATAATAATAATAATAATAATAATAATAATAATATTATTAATATTATTATTATTATTATTATTATTATTATTATTATTATTATTATTATTATTATTATTATTATTATTATTATTATTATTATTATTATTTATTGAGATAAGCATTAACTCATTGAGGTGGATAAAATAAAGATTGTAATTTTATTTTACCAACTGCAATCTAATATCCTATCATATATTTTATAAGTCATCTTTTTTCCTCTTTTCATGATTGCAATTGATAGATGTGATATACATTTAACTTATAAAGCATACAGTCATAAAAGAGTTAAACAAAGCAATAAAAAAACTTTAATATTGTTACTTTTTAAAAAATATATATATCTCATATCACTTAAATGATAATGAATGCCAAGAAGATTATACTAATGGAAATTATTAATAAACACAAAAAGTTTAAGAAATGTTTACCATTAAACTTGTCATTACATTTTTTTTGCAAACATTTTTTTATAAATAAAACTTATCTGTCAGTGTTAAAGTTTTTATTAGCATCTGTTACCATAGTTTTGCGCATATATGACTTTAGTTGATACTTCATTATTCCCTGTTTTTCCTTTGGTACCTTTTTGCTACAAAATACAAACATAGGGATCCATAAGCAATTTGAATCATTAGATGAATCCAATTATTATTCATTTTGATATGGCAATTCATGGTGAATTCAATTATCTTAACTTTATGGTGGTCAATATAGCATTTGTAATATGCATTTTGTTTTAGTCATAAAGATAAAAAATGAGAGGGGATACTATACTTCCCTTCCTCTAAGTTATTTTATCCACAGTTCATATTTCTTTGCTATATGTTCCTAATATACTTATAAAAATAAGGAAATAAGCACACAATTTTAAACAAAAAAGTATGTCTTCTTGCTAGAAATCATTTCTGTAGCTATGGCAGCACAAAACACAGCCCCTTTTTCTTTTTAAACACTGGCTTTTGATTACATGATTCTTTTCCTTCTAATTTTAATAAGGCATTGTTATCATTCACACAATAATAATTTAAACAAAATATTTTTAATTTTAAAATTTAATAAATAAATGGTTCATTTATTTCAGATTCATTCAAAACAATAAATATTTTTTTTATTAAACAGATGACCTTTAATTGTTTTCTTTATTTAGCTATTTATACATTACAAATAAACTATAGATGGAAACCTGTGTACATCACATAATATAATATATATTACAAACTATTAATATATGTAAAATAGATCTGGTGCATATCACTAGTTAAAAATTCCAAATATAAAATATTAAATTATTCCCCCAAACATTATGTTTTTAAGGCAAAGCTACATTGTGAATAAATATAAAGTCTACATTTCAAACAGCATGATAAAGAGAGTGATTTGACATTGCATATATATCACATTTCAATTTACAAGTATCAAATATTTACATGCACAACTTTGACACCAACCACTTCATTTAAATATACTAATGATTAGTACTAATCATTTATCAAACTAAAGATTATTTCTAGCCCAAATATAAATTTTAATCTCACTCTAATTAAACATAAACACATGAAATAAATCGACTTCATCTCTCTTTTTCTATTAGTAAGAGATTGTGATCTGGGCTCACCAATGAATTCTGGAATTGCATATCTTGGAGATCATTTGTATCTTTCTGATTTCTTTATACAGAAACAGAAATTTTACATATTTCTTACATATTCTAACCTTGTACTCTCGTGCATCCTCACTTCAGAATAGTATATGATATAAAATAAAATGGGTTCTAGCTCAGTTAATAATTAATAAATAAAATATTCGGCATTGAAATTAAAATGTTTCACTAGCTCAAATTTAAAATACGAATAAGGTTCAGTTTATAAAAATAAATTAAATAAATATTTAATATTTTCATGAGACTTGAAGTGAAAATACAGGTGACAAGATAGATTACATTGAGCTAATATCCCACAGGATACTACCTCAATGGCATAAGAACACTATCCCCCCTTTATTACTATTTCAAATAACAAACTCATAGTATTCTTACGACTTTAATAACTTCTACTCACTAAGATTAAACTAATAATTAAATCTTAATCTTCTATTTAATAATCTAGCTCAATAAAATAATCTCAGGTTCATAAAGTTTATTCTAAGTTAATTTAAAAATACGGTAGTAAAATATGAGAAGGGATTTTATGTCATAATCTACTACACTGAAACTAATAATAATAAATAACAGTAATAATATTCTTCATTGTTTAACTAATTCTGTATATCTTTTCTTTTTACTATAATTTTATTACCATAATAAAATAATGAAATAATATAATATGATCTTATATCTTCATGTAATGATAAAATAAATACATGGTAGCATTTTAATAATCTGACAAACAAAATATGTGTGGCAACTGATAGCATATAATTTAATATAATATTGTGATAACTGATTTATGACCAATAAAATAATGTAAGATTATGATTATTTAATTATAATGAATACCAATAAAATATTTAAAATTCTTAAAATAATTCTCTATTTATCTTTTGTGCAAAATTATATATTTGTTTCAATTATTATGCATATATCGTGATTTCATGCAGCGATGTGGAGAAATAAATAACTCGGACACAAAATTTTTGAAATAACAAAATTTAACAAAGTTTATTACTAACAACAAATAAATAAACAATTTATTTACACTATTTACAGTGGATATCCTTAACTTTTTTACTTTACAGTTTTTGATCTACCAGGTTATAAAAAAAATAATTTATATTTCAATTATATCTTTATTTAGATTTAGGACAAAATTTAAAAAAAATGTTACTATTTGTTTTCTCATTATGGTTAACTTATTACAAATATATTTATCTACTTTATTAGCAACAGCATTTTATCCTTAATATTATTAAACTATCTTATTTTAAAAAATTCATACTTAGAAAACATTCTATAGAAAACAAAATTTTATAATGAGTATGGACTTCTCAAAATATTAAAAAAAATTTCATCTTGCAAAGTCAAAGATGTTACACAAAATATTATCCAAAAATTCAGTACTAGATTTTAGTATTTATCACACAATGTTTACTAATCATAATATATTCTTCTTTAAGCCTTACTTTAGTATGATATAAGTGTAATCATCAATATATTTCTGTTAATCAATAAACAAAAAATATACTATGCATATTGTTTACATAATTTACTTTGTACTATTGTATTTTAAAATATGCAATACTTATTTTCTCTTAAAAAAAAAATAATAATAAAGCATTTAAAATTATTATCACTTTAAAGAAAATATCTTTGTTTAGATACTTTATTTTAAAAAAGTTTATATTTCATTTCCGAAATAAAATTCAAAATATATTCTATGATTCTTTTCTTTCCTTAGGATACTTTGGATCTTCAATTTTAAGTTATAACGTCCTATTCCTTCTAAGCAAATAAACCAATCTTATACAAAACGATAGCATAACCTAAGTTCTAAATTATTTATCATTTCTCTTAAACATATCTTACTGAACGATGCAGTTACATGAAATAAAGATAGCGAAAACAGATGCATAGGATTAAGGAAGAAAGCTAGAGTATTACTCTTAACATATCTCAAAATCATGGCACAGTGCGAAGAGGTATGACATTTACCTGCCTAATATCCTCTAGTACAGGGACGATGTTAAAGCTATTTCTTCAGCTTTATTAGAACATCAAATATTTAAAGAAATATAAACACTGTCCAAATAAAATGTGTATCAGTCATAGGGCTTTGTTAACTATGCTGATATTCACATAAAGACTAAATATTATTTCCATTCCTTATAACATCCTATTTCTTAAAACATCATCTTGGTTTCCTGTTCACTAAGTACTTCCAAGCCACTATCTCAACATTATTTCTCAAGATTTTCCACATCTTCCATCGATAAATAACTATCTGCATTTACAAAACAATAAATAAAATTCATTAATAGTTAAACAATCTAGCTGTTCCACAAGAAAAGTCTGCTTACTTCATTATTCTATATGTCTAATCATATACAATCTACTTAGACAATATTTGAATATCCAATAACATGAAAATTTTAAAAGAATCACATAATTATTTGTTATGTTGGATTATATCACTAATAAAAAAAAAATTGTCGTATGCATATTTTCAAATCAATCCTATCTCATAATGTTTTTTTAAAATGTTGTATGAAATGCGGTACATATAAGTAAAAAACTTTTACACTTCATTCTTCCAATTTATGGATGATCTAAAGAAAACAAAAAATATATACATTATAAATTATCAATAGTTATTATTATTACCAATAACCTTTATCTAGTCATCGTGTTCAGTAGGCTTCCTTTATCCACTTGAGCATTGCAGATATAAAAAAAATTCACACTCATACACTTTATTAAAATATTTTTAGCTAAATTATTAGATTGTTATATTATAAAATTTTAATATTAATAAATTAATGTTTTTATGTTTTTCCTAATCTTATATAAAATTTAGATTTAAACTAGGTTAACAAAATAAAAGGAATCAAAACTATAATTACATATTTTCTTGACGATAGTTCCTGATAAGTCCAAAATGTTTATTATTTTCCCTAGAGTTTTTAAAAATGTTTTCCTCCAAGCGTGTTAAAGTTTAAAATAAAAATAATTATTAATCCATTTAGTAAAATTTATAGAAAATAATCCTTGGTTTTAGTATTTAGGACGATAATTATTAAATCATAATATTAATTAATCCCGTAAAGTTTTGTTAATCTTCTCTACCAATATTCTCTGCATATCCGATGCATCAATCCATCTAATTTAACTTTAAAAATATTCGATAAACTTTTAAGTACTATTTGTATTTCCATGAATCCATCTTTTATTCAACTATGTGTTCACTTTTTTATATATGTTTCCTTCTTGATACATTTAAACTTTCATTTGGTATTTTTATATATCACTTTAAAAAAAAAAAAAAAACTTCAAGTACTTTTAAACAAATCTTTTCTAAATACATTTTAAATAATTCTAAGACCGGATATCTTAATATCAAAAACGGCTTCTGTAACATATTCTCCTGGGTTCTTTCTTTAATTCTTGAAAATATTTTTTTTTAAAAAATGTTACCTTCAGAAAGGATACAACATTTTACTCCTTTTAATATAATATTATATAAAATAATTCATGCAATATATAATTGTCTTATTATTATTTAAAAAATAAATCTTGGATAAGCTTATAAATAATACGTTTCAATACATTTTTTAGACTCCGTATAATGTCCGAGCTGTGGTTTTTTTTTTTTTTTTTTATGTACCAAAACAGCTCTCCGGTGAAATATTAATAAATCTGTACCAATAAATATTCCAAACATTTTTTCAGTATTACAATTTCTATCCATTTTATTCCACAGTATATCCATTTTTTTATTGCGTAGTCTAGGTTAAACTTCAGATAAAATACTACTGGCAAGTAACTTTTAAAAAATTAGAAAATCATCTCCACGAAGTTTCTAAATATATAATTTTTTTTCTAAACTTTTCCTTTGCAAAATACTTCTTTAAAATTATCAATTAGTTTTTGCAAAATAAACGATAAGAAAGTACAAAAAAATTGACCAAAATAAAAATTTTAAAATATTGTCTTTTTGATAGTTATAATTTACCTTTCTCCAGTTTCAATACATTATTAATCTCCCCTTATACCCCCGTGCAATTCATATTTATAGTCTGTAAGAATACCTCATTTGATTGGTTGATTCTTACTTTAACTTGAGAACAAATTTACATATTTTCAGTTTATAGCAGAATTATATTTGAAAAAATAAAAAAAAACTATGACGTAATGAACCTAAAACATTATTTAAAATATTACTTTTAAATAAATTATTATTTTATTAAAACTATTTAAACATTTAAAATAACTTTTAAAACAATTTTAATAACTTATTCCATTTATCTATTTTTAATTAAACAAAATATTTAATTTTTTTTATTTTTTTTTATTAACTGTATTCATCTTTATTACATTATTTAAAACATTACATACAATAGTTAACTTAATATTTATTATTATTTTATGCTAGGTGACAATTCCATCCAATTCTATAATATAACTTTTAAAATATTTTAAACTTTGTTATTAATTCAAACAAGCGTGTGTGTGAAAGTATATAGTATACAAGTCACATGATTAATAACTTTGACAGACGATTTTTAATCTATTTCTCTGCCCAGATTTATAAAATTGATACACTTATTATATTATATAATATAATTATAAAATTTGGAAGAACAATTTAGAAAATATAGAATTAAATACAATTCTCACCATCATAAAGTTATTTTTAAAATATATTATATTAATTTTGACTATTAAATATGATTATAAATTTAAACACTGTATTTGTTAACTTATCAGTTTTAAACTATTAAAATCGAATTTATTAAATATACTTTTAATTTTTATAGCTGTGTTATTTCATATGGCCAGCTTTTACAACCATATGAAACAATATTTTAAACTTTACTTAACTACTTTTTAAATAATTCGATATAATTTTATATACCACGTATTTTCTTTAGCTTCAAATTATACTTTATAACATAATTGACAAACTATAATTAATAAATCAAAAGAACATATTCTAAAATTTAAAATTTTTGGTAATTGACTGTTATGAACTATTACTGACCTATAGAAAAGGGCACAATATATTATGAATTATTTCAGATTTAGATTATTGTTTCGGAATGGCATTTTAAAACAACTCTGATTATTATTAAATAAAAAGATTTATCAAATAAACCTTTAACTAATTGAGAATTTATATTGAAATGATTAAATAAATATCTCTCTTATTTTTTAGATTGACTGTAGTTTGCAAAATCTCAATTTGGGAGATGTATTCATACTTGATACTGGATTAATTATTTATTTATGGATTGGACCTCAGAGTAGCAGAATGGAAAAAGTGAAGGTTGTACAAATAATTCATTATATTAGAGTATCATTTTAATTTAGTTAATATTTACATTACATGCTTGCTTATAACTGTTGTTAAAACAGGCAAAACTCACTATACGTATCGCCACACACAGCAGGCTTGAATTGAAAATATTAAGATATTTTCAGTTTAAGACTCAGTTTTATAGTAAAGTGTAGATAAAAGGTGGCTGCTGGAGGGTTGTATTAGTTCCTAAGATCTAATTGCAGTGCTCTTAGATCCAAGGTTCCTCACTGACAAAAGCCATAAGCCAGAAATTAGACTGGGGATATTGGATGAATAGGCACTAGATGGAAAATTTATGCACACACCTTCTGGCACCCATTGATTATTCTAGCTTGCTGTGTGTGGCAATACATGTAGTGAGTTTTGCCTGTTTAATATTTACATTGTGTTATGATTCATATTACATTTATTGAATGCAATTTTTCTCTTTTTTAATATACCATCATCTGCCCATATACATCGTCTTATTTTTCCCCTCCGTAAGATTCTAGTCGTCAATTTCTTTTTTTATAATTTATTTTAATACTTTTACGTACTTGTAGATTACAAATTAAATATTTTTATTATAATAGTTTCCAAATACTGGTAATATATATATATATATTTAAGATTATCAAACTTTTTCCGTTAGCAATCGGGAAAATTCAAATAACAAAACATCTGCCAAATGGTTTTGAAAGATTAAACTTTTCATCGAGCCACGCAAAAGCCAAAACCATACTTTTTACAATTTAATTCTACCTATATATAAAATAAATTCTTTTGTGTTTTGCTTTTAAATATTGAAAAATATTATCGCACAACTAGTTAAGACATAAGTTGTAATAGATGTTTGATAGTAAAAAAAAAAATTGAATATTGTCTTGCATTGGTGGTCGAGAGGTCAGCGCAACTGCCTTGCACTTGCAGGCAGTTGCCCGGGTTGCGGGTTCGCGTCTCGGCCAATGCTATGACACTTAAAAAAAAAAAAAATTGACTATTGTTATTAGTATATAAAATAATGAAAAATGTTGAAGTAATATATCATAGCTTAAAATTCATAGATTACAGCTCAGACTGTCACATCCGTCATTCAAAGTTTTCATGAATTTCTAAGCAGTAAATCATTTGTCAAGCGTCCGTAGCCGAGAGGTCAGCGCAGCCGCCTTGCAAGCAAGCAGTTGTTTGCGGCCGGTAGTTGCGGGTTCGCTTCCCGGCTGATGCTTTGACATATGAAAAAAAAAATCATTTGATTATTTCGCTTTCATGGTTTGTTGCAGTGGTAAAGGAATGGAAGATTCTTAATCTCAAAATTTATGGAACATGACCCAATTTTATTACTTCTGATAGTCTAATTTTTATGAACTTCCAACTAATAAACCATTTAATTATTTTTTAAGATCATAAATATAACTTTTTTTTAATGTTTTCATTAAAGATCATCACGGTTTGGGTTCATGATTCTTAAGCCATGATCAAAAAATTGATTAACTGTTTGCAGGAAACTTTTTATATAAATAATTGTGTTTTAATTTTTGATTGATTTAATAAAAGCAAATTAACTGAAATACAACATAGTTAGATGAGAGAAAACGAAAAAGCATTTTACATAAGAATATAAACATTGCCCAATTTATCTAGAGGCCATCAAATCAAAAATTAGTCTAGCTCTATTCGAAAAAATAATATCTAAAGTAAACTAATAATCACTGATAATGGTAGCGAATAATTTCACTTTTTTCAAATTCATTTTTATTCTTTTAAATATCTTAGTCAATATTATTTTTAGATAGTAATATAAAATATGTTTGAATTTGATGTGTCATGCTTTGTAATAGATTTAAATTTTTTTAAATAATACATATGTAGAAACTTATTTTAATAATGCTGTCAATCATATATTTAATAGCCAATTGGATTAACAGAAAATCTTTGTGCAATATTTGACATTTCTTGGAATCACTTTAATTATGCATCAACTCTTTCAATCATAGCTTTAGATCTGCAACTAATCTTTTTATAGAAAGCCTAAATATATTTAAAATTATACTAAAATTCACTGGAATGATTATTGCAGTCTTATTGATTTTCTTGATGCTATGACTTATATTTGTTTAAGTAGTCTGTGAATTTCAGTGTAATTTGGAAATTTTTTAAAACTATATTAAACACCAATGATCTTGTAATTAAAATTGAAATTATTCTTTAATGGTTTTGATGCCATATTGAATTTTTTTAAAAATTGACTTGGGACATAATTTTCACAATAACTTCAGTTTTAATGATGTTAGTGCAAAAAGCTTTACATTGATAGAAATTAGAAAACTAAGGAAAACAATACGGCCAAGATAAATAGTGATTACCATTTAAAAAAATAAGGAAAATTTTTTTTCAAGATCCAAAATAATTATTACTTTATTGTTTGTTCATATTTCTAATTTATCATTAATTAAATTTAAATTACATCTTCATTGATAATTCCTTTGTATTCCTCACAAAATTCTCATTCAAATCATATATAATACTTCTTACCTGAGGTAATCCATATCTTCAGAATCTCCAAAATTAGTTGACAAGAATTCTTCACTTTTATCTTGTACTCCAAAAGGCATTTATAAGAAAAAGATTCATCCTAATAAAAAATGCAAAACAAATCATTTCCAGAAAGTGGATATGCATTTGTCATCATAGCAATTGGCTTCTTGTCTATATAAAACTAGATATTTAAATAAATACACTGTACAGGCTTACACCCACCTGCACATATATAATATAATATAAGGGATTCAAACTCAGACTTTCACACAACCCTAAACTCTCCATGCCATCTCATATTGCTGACCCACCTGATCATACACATGTTGAAAAGATAAATAATCACCAATATACATATTTCATGCTAAACCAGCAATCATCAGTTGGTACAGATTACTACCCTCACACATATATACAATCAGTGCTCAACTTTATATTAAGATAATAAATTTTCATACTTTAATGTACAGGTTTCAAACTACTCCAACCCACAACTCTGCAGCCATCCATTTCATTGAAAATCTGATGATGGCTATCTTAATATAAAGCTGAGCACTGATTATATATATATGAGCATAGTAATCTGGACCAACTGAATGATTGCTGGTTTAGCATGAAATATATATATTGGTGATTATTTATCTTTTCAACATGTGTATGATCAGACAAGTCAGCAATATGAGATGGCATGAAGAGTTGAGATTTGTGTGAAAGTCTGAGTTTGAATCCCTTAAATTACATTATATATGTGCAGGTGTGGATAAGCCTGTACAGTGTATTTATTTATATATTTAAAAAAAAACATAGTGCATTAAAGGTCTGCCCAACCCTCACATATGTATGTAGATGAATTATTCTTTAGTACAATATGAGGGGTCAGAATGACTAAATGGTCAACATTGGTAGGATGACAACCTTGGCACTAACATAGGCTTTGAATGTTCCATCATCAAATTTTCAATGAAATGGATGGCTGAAGAGTTGTGGGTTAGAGTAGTTTAAAGCCTGTCCATTAAAGTATGAAGATTGGCTATCTTAATATAAAGCTGTGCACTGATTGTATATAGGTGTGAGGATAGTAATCTGGACCAACTGATGATTGCTGGTTTAGCATGAAATATGTATATTGGTGATTATTTATCTTTTCAACATGTGTATGATTAGC
Organism: Epiperipatus broadwayi; assembly: GCA_028023455.1. Classification (NCBI taxonomy): domain Eukaryota; kingdom Metazoa; phylum Onychophora; class Udeonychophora; order Euonychophora; family Peripatidae; genus Epiperipatus; species Epiperipatus broadwayi. The sequence continues at coordinate 6,769,718 of JAQFVV010006228.1, forward strand.
TGAGTCAGTAATATGAGATGGCATGGAGAGTTGAGGGTTGTGTGAAAGTCTGAGTTCGAATTACTTATATTACATTACATATGTGCAGGTGTGTGTAAGCCTGTACAGTGTATTTATTTACATATTTAAAAAAATAGTGCATTAAAGGTCTTCCCATCCCTCGCATATGTATATAGATGAATTATTCTCCAGTACAACATGAGGGGTTAGAATGACTAAATGGTCAATACGGATAGAATGACAACCTTGGCACTAACATAGGCTTTGAACGTTCCATCATCAGATTTTCAATGAAATGGATGGCTGAAGAGTTGTGGGTTGGAATAGTTTGAAGTCTGTCCATTACAGTATGAAGATTGGCTACCTTAATATAAAGTTGAACACTGATTGTATGTATGTGTGATGATAGTAATCTGGACCAATTGATGATTGCTGGTTTAGCATGAAATATGTATTATCTTTTTAATAAGTGTATGATCAGATGGGTCAGGAATATGAGATGGCATGGAGAGTTGAGGGTTGTGTGAAAGTCTGAGTTTGAATCCCTTATATTAAAACTAGATATTGTAGGCTACTGTCTGTATCAATGATAAAATGAGTTTCATCTCTTCATTTAATATTTTTGTCAGTGATGTTATATTCTTTATGCACACCAGTGATGCTATCTTGTTACATTTATTATCCCACAGAGATATAATTTATTTGCATATAGCTCATTTGCTAGTTATATATTTGAAAATAAGGTGATGCAAGATGTGACAAAATTACTGACTCCACAGCATGAGTACAAAGGCATAGGCAAGAATCAGATTTGATTCTTTGCCTGCATACAATTCCATGTAGTATATACACACACATGATTTGAAAGCCCTCTTTATTGGTTTTAAGTGTTTATATTTTCATATGGTACTATGCCCAGTAATTTTTGTGACTGCTTCTGCAAATTTTCTGTACATCTAATAATCAGTCTTAAAATTTACATTGCGCTACTGTATAATTTTTATATATAAAAATTCATTACTTGTTATACAAACACAGACATGCAAGTGCAAACCCAAACACACTAATAGAAATGTAAACACACTAATAAATTATTAAATCTTTTGAGAATGATTGTCTCTATAAAATAAAGTTGTCTCAAAATTGGATCAGAGCCCCAAAATTACATTGCACACAAACCACTTTTGTTATATTTGAATACAAATTTATATCATCATCATCATCAACCATTATCAATCCACTGCAGGATGAAGGTCTCTCCAAGTTTAATCCATCTTCTCCGATCTTTAGCTTCTCTTCTCCACAACACCCCTGCACATTTTCTTATTTCATCCATCCATCTCACATGTGGTCTCTTTCTGGGTCTTTTACAATCTCTTGGAATCCTGTTTAAAATTTCAATTATCCATCTATTATCATCTCTTCTAGCAATATGTCCAGCCCAACTCCATTTCAATCTTTTAATTTTTTCAATAAGGTCAGTAACACCTGTTTGTTGTCTTACCCATACATTGCGTTTTCGATCTCTTCTTGTTACTCCCAACATACATCTCTCCATACTCCTTTGAGTGGTCTGAAGTCTCTGTATTGCTCTTCTATTAAGTGCCCAAGTCTCAGATCCATAAGTAAGAACTGGTAAAACACATTTGTTAAAAACCATCCTTTTCAAACACATAGGCATATTTCCTTTTAATATCAAGTTATTTCTACCCAAAGCACTCCAACCAAGTTTAATTCTATGATTAATTTCCTCCATTATGTTTCCATCTGTATTAATAATCTGACCAAGGTATTTGTAACTGTTAACTTCTTCTAATTCGTCATAATCAATCTTTATTTTCATATTTTGAGCAAATCGATTAAACATTACTTTAGTCTTTTTAACATTTATCTTTTTATATACTGTATAATAAAGAGCATACATGATTTAATATTACATCATTTATATACTACATGATACACCAAACACATTAATAAATTATACCATTTATCAAATAATTAAAAAATTAAAATTGAATACATATGACTCGATATTTTGATTACGTTTATATTGGAATGAAGGCCTTGAAATGCGAATCATCAGTGCATATTTAATCCATTTTAGTAATGTGTCTGGCCAATAAAACAATTCTGTCTTTGTCTTCTTCATGCAGTTTAGTAAACTGACCAGAAAAAAAAAATTTAATGAATCTATTAATAAAAATATTAACAAAAAGTTCAATTTTTATCCTATTTCAACTCAGATACGCCATTTTAAAGAGGAACTCAAGCAGCAACAAATGCTGGTATTTCTGTTGACATCATTCTTATAGTTTTCATTTTAATTTAAAAAAGAAAACAAAATTTCGATGAATCGTGCTGCTATTGTCTGACATGCTTCAAACAGTCAACACTTAATTATTCTTTTTAAGTCTTAGACAATTTGTTTTTCTATATTTTAATAGATTTTTTGTTTTATAGTCATTGCTTAGTTGCTTTCTCTCATCTCTCCAATAAAATTCTGCCTAAATAATATCAGTGGATCACAAAGTCAAACCACACACTTAATTATAAGTCCCCCTCCTTTTTTTTAATTCATTTAATATTATATTTTCAAAATTCCAATTGGATTTTTATGAATTACTTATTTAGTTTTTCAAGCATGCATTTATGTTATAAAAAATTTACTTTGGAAGAAAATTGATAAAATATTTATTTTGTACACTGAATAATATTATGCTATAAATTATATCATATTAATCTGAAAGTCGATGCTCATATACCCTATATATCACATGATCACCATCTCTATACTAGCACATAATTGTTGTAAACAAAGGCAAAACTCTCTCCATGCAGTAGTGCCACCCTGTGCATCCATTGATTACTCTGTTTGGCACAGGGTGGCACTACTGCATGGAGAGAGTTTTGCTTTTGTTTACAACAATTATGTGCTAGTATAGAGATGGTGATCATGTGATGTTTAGTGGTTTAACACCAATCCTGCCTAATAGGGTAGTGGTGGCTATGGTTGTTTAAGAGCCAAAGACACCAAAATGTGTGGGTGCTGAATTGAGTTCAGACCCATATGACTATATAAGCTATTGAGCTTAGATTGAAAATATTATTGTGTTTTTCCAATTTCACTCTCATAGTTTTATAGTAGAGTAGAGTTAAAAGGTGACTGCTGGAGGGTTGCATTAGATCCTAAGATCTAGATGCAGTGCTCTCAGATCCAAGGCTCCTCACTGATGATGGCCACAAGCCAGAAACTAGTCTGGGGATATTGGATGAGTAGGCACTAGATATGCACAAGCCTTCTGGCATCCATTGATTACTCTGTTTGGCACTACTGCATGAAGAGAGTTTTGCCTTTGTATACCCTAAATATTAAGTTGTAAAACATAAAGTAATATTTTTAAAGGCAGCATGGAAATCAGTTTTTATGCATATAAATTGAACCAATTCTATTAATGGGTAACATGTAAATTTCTGTCTTCTTTTAAATCTATTATTTTATCAACAACAAAAATAAATTCTATCTAAAACATTTACAATAATGATAATCTAATATATACATATATCATCATCATCAACCATTATTAATCCACTGCAGAATGAAGGTCTCTCCAAGTTTGATCCATCTTCTCCAATCTTTAGCTTCTCTTCTTTACACCACACCTGCATACTTTCTTATTTCATCCATCTATTTCACATGTGGCCTCTTTCTGGGTCTTTTACAATCTCTTGAAATCCAGTTTAAGATTTCAATTGTCCATCTATTATCATCTCTTCTAGCAACATGTCCGTTTCAGTCTTTTAATTTTTTCAATGACGTCAATAACACCTGTTTGTTCTCTTACCCATATATTGCATTTTCACAATATATAATAATACTTTATATATATATATTGAACTGGTTGGGGTTAGTAGATAGAAATAGTAACAACAAAATCTACTTAGCATGAACTTTGAACTCTTTAAATAAAAAAATCTAAACTTGTGAAAACAAAATTATAAAATTATGAGACTTACTTTTATATATAATAAAGTATGATACAATTATAAACTTATACATTCGATCTACACCCGTGCAATTTACTTATTGCACCACCATGGTCCCTTAGGCAGAGAAGAGAGTACCCAAAGAGTACCTGTATCCAAGCCAAAGTTATATAAAAAAAACTATAATTTAACTTTCATTGTACGTTTAAAAAAAAAATTATACTAATCAAAAACAAATCTAAATTTACTTTTTTTTTAGTTTTTAACAAATGCCAATATATTTGTACCATATATAAATAAACCGTACAATATATATAAACAGAAATTATAATTATAAAAACAAATCCTTATATTTTATGTGGAAAAAATTTATTCACAATATTTTGGCCAAACCCCATTGATTATCCACAAAATGAACTGCAAAAAGAAATTACAAAGAAAACTTAAATTTTTTAAATTTATAACAGAGTAAGAAAATGTATTTTAAATAACTTGATAAAGTAATAAATAATAGATATTTTTTTACTTTAATTGTATAATTGTCTTAATTTTTTTCATTGTATATAGACCTCAGTTTATGGGTTGAAATTATTATTATTTAAAAAGTTTAAGATTAATTCATGGATGTATATGTATGGAAGTGTATGTGATGTATATAACATTTGTATATTTATATGTTTTTAATTATTTATGTTCATGTGTGTGTATATCATCATCATCATCATCATCCATTATCAATCCACTGCAGGATGACGGTCTCTCCAAGTTCAATCCATCTTCTCCGATCTTTAGCTTCTCTTCTCCACATCATCCCTGCAAACTTTCTTATTTCATCCATCCATCTCACATGTGGTCTCTTTCTGAGTTTTTTACAATCTCTTGACATCCAGTTTAAGATTTCAATTGTCCATCTATTACCATCTCTTCTAGCAATATGTCCAGCCCAACTCCACTTCAATCTTTTAATTTTTTCAATAAGATCAGTAACACCTGTTTGTTCTCTTACCCATACATTGCATTTTCGATCTCTTCTTGTTACTCCCAGCATGCCTCTCTGCATACTTCTTTGAGTGGTCTGAAGTCTCTGTATTGCTCTTCTATTAAGTGTCCATGTCTCAGATCCATAAGTAAGAACTGGCAAAACACATTATATATATTGATTAATCAATGGATTTAAATACATTAGTAGCAAACTCTCCATACAGTAATATTAATAGCTTGTGATGGTGAACACGTGATGGAGTTAAATATGTTAATCTTTAAATGTAGTATAATGTTTTGGATTTACCCATATAATTTTCTCACTTTTTTTTGTGTGTGCGATTTCTTTTTGTAGTTAATTTCTGAGAATGGACAATGGGATTTGGCAAAACATTAACTGTTGTGAATAAATTTTTTCTATTAAAAAGAAAAATACAATAGAACATATTTGAAATATGATTTTTTCTATAGTACAAGCTTTTCATACCCACTTGTATATGTAATATATAGGGGGTTTGAACTCAGACATTCACACGACCCTCAACCATCTATATTTTAAATTATAGTTTGTAATTATTTGTAATAGAAAAATGTAATAAGAGATTTTACAGATAAAGTTTGTATATATATATATGTCAATTAAAATTTCTTCATTTCAGGAAATGATAGAATTATTATTGATATTTTAAAAGAAGTATATAAAAAAATAAAGAAATTGTTGGCAGAGTTATATTTCAAATATCTAGATGATAGTCAAGCGTTGGTAGCCGAGAGGTCAGCGTAGCTGCTTTGCAAGCAAGCAGTTGCTTGCAGACAGTTGTCGCGGGTTTGCTTCCCGGCTGATGCTATGACATATGGGGGAAAAAATCTAGATGATAAAGACGTATCAGATAATTAAAAAAATACAGCAGTAATATTGGTATTTACAAAAACGATAAGTTAGATTTAAAAGTGGTTTTAGCACAGTGGATCACATCCAAGTATTGAGAGAAGTTATAGAAAAAAATAATAAACTTGAATTGCTATTATGCTTTGGATTTGTATATTATGAAGAAGCATTTGATTCTATATGCATTTCTGCTGTAATTAAAGCATTGGATCATCAAGATGTAGACCACAATATTGTCTTACTCGGAAGAATATTTATTAAAATGCAGCAGCCATAATTAGGTTACATGGTGATACTAAAAAAATTAACATTGAGAAGGGTGAATGACAGAGTCATTTCATATCCCCAACACTTTTACAGTGGTTATATAAGAAATATTTTTGGGAATTAAAATAAGAAGTTAAGAAAGTAAAAGTAAATTGGGATTATTTAAGTCATCTAAATTTTATAAATGATATATAGTTGCTTTTGAAAATAATATTCCAAAGCTTCAGAAAATTTTGCAAGAATTATAAAATAAAAGTAAAAAAGTAGGATTAGAGATAAATGCTAAAAAAGATCAAAGCAATGTTCAATGAATTTTTAAAAAAAAAAAGAAAGAAAAGAAAGATTTATAAGTAGGTAAATGAGTATCTAGCTAATTTTAACTTTAATATAAAACAAGAAAGGAAAATCACAAGCATTCTTCTGAACTAAAAGTTTGTCTAATCTTGAGAGTAATTATATATATATAAAAGGAAGTGAGCAGGGCAAATTTTTAATGTTCACTCCTTATTTTGTTGTCATTGCAGCTGTTATTACTATATAGTATACAAAAATGGATGGGCTACTCACAAATACACATTAGCCATGGTGAGTTTATTGGCTTTTTACCTCTGAGTTTAATATCAAAAAACTCCATGGATATTTTTCTCAGTTGCTTGATAGCTCTCAACTGAAATATCATTGAATTTTCTTGAAGGCAGAATGATTGTGTGTGTGAACAAATTTTTTTCTAAAAATACAGTCATGACAGATGAAAATAAATCATGACCTTTATTTCCAGGAGGCTATAAGGTTATAAACCAAGGCAGCAGTTGGAAGCCAAAGATGGAAGGTGCTAAGAATCTTCTAATTGTGAACCGAGGTTGCCATTTGATAATAAATTTTTATTTATGTATTTACAACTGCAGATCACTTTCAAGTGAATGAAGATTTCAAAAATTGGAAGAAAAATTGTCTAATATTAAATGAGACATTATTGAAGATGTAAAGTTAGAAAAAAAAAGGTGAAGAGACAATGGATTTTAAAAATGCACCTGTATTGTATTAAAAAGGATTCATTATAAATAAAAAGTGAAACATCAACATTCTGGAGATTGATAGTGCATCAGACAGAATGGTAAGATTCATTGTGATTCACCTTAATAGCAGATACCAAATGCAAATAAGTCAGGTTTATGCATCAACAAGTTTTTGTTGTGATAAAGAAGTGGAGAATTTTTATATGGATGTACAAAAGGTTTTTGATTAAACCAAACAACACTATAAAATTTTCATGGGAAATTTTAATGCCAGAATTGATAAACAATTAAAAGATGACTGTAGGTGAATTTGGTTATGGTGATAGAAATGAGAGAGGACATAGCTCTATGGAGTTTGTGGACAAGAAAAACTTTATATTATGAATTCTTTCTTTGAAAAAAATGTTAAACAGAAATGAACATGGATGAATCCAAATGAAAGTACAGCAGAATTGGATTATATTTTGACTAACAAAAATATGTATTTCAATATAGTAATATTTTTAACAAATTCAACATAGGAATTGACCATCACTTAATAAGATATAAGATATATGTTAATGTAAATCTAAAGAGATAAAAATTATTAAGAAAAACAATATTCATAGTTGAGGTTCTTAATCTTCAGAAACATTCCAGTGAATTTAAATTAGAGCTTGCAAGTCACTTTCAAATATTAACAGATTTTGAACATGATTCAGATTTGAACAAGATCAATAGGAAGATAACTGATACACTTTTAAAAACTGCAACAATGATAGCTGTTACAAAAAAGCAGCAAATGACCAGTAAAATTTCTACTGAGATAAAACAATTTATGAAAAAAAGAAGGAATATATAAAAATGATGCATTAAGAAGGATCGAATATCTCAAATTTTCTAAAATGGTGTGAAAAAGGGTTGACAGTAAGAAAGTATAATTGTGAACTAGCAAGGAAAGCTATAGAAGGGAATAAAAGTCTCAAGGGTGTAAAACCGCATCTTGGGATTGGTTTCTGCAACAACAAAAAAGATAAAACTATTATTAAAAAGAGAGATGACAGCATGAAGAAGATTTCTATCAAGAATTATATAACAATAAAAAACACAAAAAAGTACCTCCTACAATTACTATATTTTTGAATTGCCTAGGATTTTCAATAAGGAAGTGAGTCATGCAATTAAATTTATGAAGAAGGGAAAATCTCCAAGTAATGATGGAATTATAATAAATATCTTAAAAGTAGCACATGAAGAAATATATTTTTTTTTGACAAAGTTATATACCAAATGTTCAAATGCTAAAGATATATCAGATGATTGGAAGAATGTATTACTATTTATAAAAGGTGATAAAGAAGATATTAGAAATTACAGACCTATCAGTCTTTTATCAGTATTATATCAAATTTTTACCAAGATAGTTACAACTCATCTACAGTAAACTTTGGATTTTAACCGACTAAAAGAACAAGCTAGATTTAAAAGTGGTTTAATACAGTGAATTATATTCAAGTATTGAGAGAAGTTATAGAAAGGACCAAAGAATATGAGTTGTTTTTAGGTGTTGAATTTGGAGATTATGAAATACATTTGATTCTATGAACATTTCTTTAGTAATTAAAGCATTTGGATCAACAAAGCAAAGACTCAGAATATTGTCATAGTCTGAAGAATATTTATAAAAATTTAATGGCAACAATTCGATTATATAGTGATACTAGGAAGATTAATATTAAGAAGAGTATATGACAGGCTGAATCCATATCTCCAAAATTTTTTACAGCAGTTTTGCAAGAAGTATTGTGTGGATTAAAATGAGAAACTAAGAAAGCAAAAGTAAATGGAGATTATTTAAGCCATCTAGATTTTTCAGATGATGTAATTGTTTTTTGCAAATAATGCTTTAGAGCTTCAGGAAATATTGCAAAAGATCAAAATAAAGATTTATAATGATGAGTTAGATATTAACAACAATAAGTACCTTGGTTAGATTATTGCTACAAATGGAAACATAATGGATAAAATTAATCATAGAATTGAACTTGGTTCAAGTGCTTGTGATAGAAATAACTTAATATTAAAAGGAAATATGCCTATGTGTTTGAAAAGGAAAGTTCTTAATAAAGGTGTTTTATCAGTTCTTACTTATGGATTTGAGATTTGGACACTTAACAGAAGAGCTATACAGAGACTTCAGACCCCTCAATGAAGTACGGAAAGATGCATGTTATGAATAACAAGAAGATCGAAAATGAAATATATGGGTGAGAGAACAAACAGGTGTTACTGACATCATTGAAAGAATTAAGAGATTGAAGTGGAGTTGAACTAGACAAGTAACTAGAAGAGATGATAATAGATAGACAATTGTAATCTTAAACCGGATTCCAAGAAATTGTAAAAGACCTAGAAAGAGACCACATGTAAGATGAATGGATGAAATAAGGAAGTGGTGTGGGTGATGTAGAGACTAGAGATTAGATAAGATCGATTGAACTTGGAGAGACTTTCATCCTGCAGTTGATTGATAATAGTTGAAAATGATTATATATATATATATATAGTTCTTATGGTTTATATATATATAGTTCTTATGGTTTAGTATAATAGTTAAGTTGTCTGAATAATGTACAAAAAAAATAAAATAAAATTCAACTAATTGACTAGAGATGTTCAGCTTAATCTGTTACTAAGGTGCTTGAATAAATGAGTAACTAATTATGCAATTATTGTATATATTTTTTGTATAGAGAAGTCCTTTGCTTAGCAGTGAATTAATTATAATTGTTACATGTATACCTTTTGACAGAATAATCTATTATAAATATGTGTTTTTATTTTATTTGCTTACTTTACGTTGATATTAACTTTAATTTTAACAATATAAATGTTTAACAGGGCATTGAAATGGCAAGAAGTGTAAGAGATGAAGAACGAGGTGGTAGAGCTCAAATTTTAATTATAGGTAAAAAAAAAAACAATTTATTAAATTTTTTATTAAGCTTATATATATATTACACGTGTGTATAAAGTTTCTTAAACAGGTGTTTTATTTTTTAGATGATAATCATTTGTCTAATGAAGAGTTTTTTAAAGCACTTGGTTGGAAAGGAGAACAAATTAATATTCCAGATTCCCAAGTGGAAGATACGGAATATGAACGCTCTCTTCAACATGAAGTCAAACTTTTTAAGTAAGTACATTGAAATGACAATTTGTTTTCGCATTCTGTATTTTTTTAATATAAATTTATGGGACAAAGTATCATTGTAATAGAACTTACAGAATAAAAAATATTAATTTTAGAAAAATCAGACTTTTTTTTAATATTGTGAGTGATCATTCTTTGTTCATCCAGTCGTATTTCATTTCCATTATTTGTAAAAATACATTAAGAAAGACTTGATTGGATTGAATTACCTTTTTATAAGTTGGAAAATTACATTTTTTAAGAATAAAAATGTAATTTCCTGCTAATGCTATTTTCCGACAGTCTTTGTTTTCATACATTCACAGATTTTTCTTTTTATAATTTAGTATTAGCAATTTTTTATGACAAAATTTGAAATTTTTTTAATTTATAATTTGACTTATTTCTCTATTTCATAAAACAATGAAAACTCTTACATCTTTCAAATTCATAACTTAATAATTATATATTCTCTGTTTCCTATCTTAGTTTTGTTTCAATTGATTAAGATTACGATTATAATAATCGAAGTACTTCTCTTCAAATTTAATTCAGTTTTCTTGATTTACAGCTTTCTTTTCCACATCATACCAGCAAACGTCTTTATTTCATTAATCTATCATACATGCAATCTCTTTTTAGGACTTTTACGATCTCTTCTTCAATTGACTATTACCTCTTTGACTATTACCTCTTTTAACAATATTTTCTTCGCTTAATATAATTATTCATTCTATCATCCAACATTCATTTTTATCCCTTCTTATTACTCCCAACATTCATCTCTCCATATTTTATTTAATGGTTTGAATTTTTATTGAGTATTCAAATCTCAGATTCCTAAGTAAAATCAGTTCAGAGACAAAATATCTGATAGAAAACAATCGAATATTAACAAATATCATTGAAAGAATTAAAATACTGAAATTTAGATATGCTAGGAATGTTGTTAGAAAAGATAACAATGTATAACAAATGAAATCGCATCCTGGATTCTAAAGATTGTAAAAAATTTTAGAAATAGACTTTCCAAGAAGTGATTGAGTGAGGTTGAAAAATTTGTTGGAATGATGTAGAGAAAAAGAGAATTAAATTCAAAGAAATTTCCATCTTAAATTCGATTAATAACAATAAAAAAATATAATTAATAAAATTAAAAACCTACAGCTCAAAAAAAATTTTTGGAAAAAATCAAATTATATGCACACTAATTACAAAATAAATAATTAGTTACTATATCTATGTAAATTAATACACTGTACAGGCTTACACACACCTGCACATATATAATGTAATATATGGGATTCAAACTCAGACTTTGTGTGTAAGCCTATACAGTGTATTAATTTACATATTTAAAACATAGTGTGTTAAAGGTCTGCCCATCCCTCACATATGTATGTAAATGGATTATTCTCCAGTACAACATGAGGGGTCAAAATGACCAAATGGTCAACCTTGGCACTAACATGGGCTTTGAACATTCCAGCATCAGATTTTCAATGAAATGGATGGCTGAAGAGTTGTGGGATGGAGTAGTTTGAAACCTGTCCATTAAAGTATGAAGATTGGCTATCTTAATATAAAGCTGAGCACTGATTGTATTTATGTGTGAGGATATTAATCTGGACCAACTGATGATTGCTGGTTTAGCATGAAATACGTATATTGGTGATTATTTTTTAAACATGGGTATGATCAGGTGGGTCAACAATATAAGATGGCATGGAGAGTTCAGGGTTGTGTGAAAGTCTGAGTTCGTATACCTATGTAAAAAAATGTGTGTGTGCGTTTTTATGCTATATAATATCCAAAACATTTTGCTGCATTTAAAATGTAATAAAATGTTTTGTACAAAAAAATAAAACGCAGTACAGAATCCTATTAAGTTCTATTGCATTTCAAATATCCCACAATTATTAAATGCATTAATAGATATATCCAAGAATCCATTCGTAATATTTAAATAATTTTCAAAATTTAATTAAATAACAATATATGAATTTTTTCTACAGTAAAGGTTTTTTTCATACCTGCACTCCAATATGTAATACATAGGGGGTTTGAACTCAGATTTTCACACGATCTTCAACTATCCATGCTATCTCATACTGCTGACACACTTGATCATACACATGTTGAAAAGATAAATAATCACCAATATACTGTTTTGTGCTAAACCAGCACTTGTCAGTTGGTCCAGATTATCACCCCCACACATATATACAATCAATGCTCAGCTTGTATTAAGATACCCCCTATGTATTAGACAATAATAGTAACAAAAAAATACAAGTAAAATTAAGAAATGGAAAAGAGCATTCTATTTGAACTAAAAGAAATCATAAATAATCATTTATAGAAATTTTATCCAAAATTCTGAATAAAATAAAAATGTTATGAAAGATGAAAAGATATCTAGAAAATATTAGACAGAGACTGACAATTATAAAATAGCTTTTTTTTTTTTGTAAACTTTGACAAATATAATAATATTAAACAATGAAGGATAACTTGAAAATAAATCATTTATACCTAAAAAGAAAAAATTAAAAAAATTAATATTCATAAAGTGCAAAATAATAGAAAGAAATGAAAAATATGTAAATGAAAAAAAGGTAATGCCTTGTCTTTGCATCTATTTTGCATTGGTTTCATAATGTTGATTAGTATATGGTGTTGCAAAGATTATTAATGCGATAGATTGCGCACAACAACTGATTATTTTTAGTGTCTTTGGTTGGAAATCAATCTAATCATCACATGAATCTGCTACTTCTATCTTAAGAAATAAATATCTATGGATAATAAACTACAAAATATTGGGGGAGAACGTCATTCTTCTTTTTTTCTGAAATGCTAAATAGAGAAAGCTATTGTTAATTTCTGCAACTTTTTAAAATAGCCAAAGACATTCAGCCAAAAATTATCTTGATAAAAAGTGAGTTAACTGGAATCAAAAATGTCACCTCATTCCCCGTTTTTTTAATAATGACTCCCTAAAATTAGATGAATAACTTTAAATTCTCAATTTTATCAATGGCTTCTATCAAAAAAAAAAATCAAATCAATATTTAATAATGGGTTATTTCTAATAAAATAATCTATTTATAGTTTTGACATATTTTTTTTCCAAACTAGCTTAGGGTAGATGAAGGAAACAACTATACATTGAGTCAATTTTTAGTTCCAAATTAAAATACTTTACATAAATGGTTTGTTTCTTCGGACGTTATATAACATTGAGAACTGGAAATGATAGAATTTAGCTTTGATATAGGAATCTATATGTTTTGAAACCATCTTTTGACCATTGCCCTAAATTACATATGTCAAAGAGCCATTAAAGTTTATAAAGTAATTCTAAAAATGGGATGAGAAAATTGTTTGTAATAAGAGATTGGAAAGAATAGGCAAACTATCCCAGTGACAATTAAATATTATGGCTTAGTTATAATATCGTATTGCATAGTAACTGCATCTTGCTTTCCAGCAGAGAACTTAGCATATATAGTTTGATAAATTTTTTTTAACAAAGATAACACACATGTATTCTTAGAGAAAAATTACTAGTTTAAAAAACCAGCATTCATTTTATTATTATCATTACAGATTCACTATTTATATCTCTATTTTTCCAAAATAAAGAGAATTTTCTAATTAATCCTATTCAAACTTTTTTTTCTCCAAAAAACGAAACAAAACAACTTATGAATTATTAATAGTGATTGGTATATCAGTTTGTGAGTCAGGGAAATATATATAGTAAGTTCTCTGCCTGAAGGCAGAAAGAAATAATTAGGTAATAATAAATACAACATTTGCTATTTTGGTAGTTTTATATTGCCATCGTAACACAATTCTATACATCAATGAAGAGATATTAAATTTAAATCAATCCTTCATGTTGTAAAACAAATTTAAAAACTTTATAGGTATTATTATTTTAAATGCTAAAATTTATTTTGAATCATTAGAATATCAGATGCTTCTGGTGTGATGGAAATACTAGAAATAAACGATAGACCACTGGAGAAAGCTCTTCTGGATACTAAGGTATATTTATTTAATTTGCTAATTTGAAATATAAATAATTTAGCGATTAATTTTTCACACATTCATGCACACACACAAACATATATATATTTGTAAGATAAATTGTCTTCCTAAAAACTGATCGAAACAATTAGGCAAGAAACTAAACAGAAAATACAATTCAATTAGTCCTGCGATTAAGTATTAATTGGTGAAAAGCCAATTAGGTCATAAAATTGTTCTGAACATTTATCTCTAACAATTTAAGAATAAATGTTAAAATATACAATAATTACAACAAATATTAAGATTATTTATCTAAATCCCGAAGCATTATAATCAATATTTGTATGTCTATCATTGACACCAATGTAATATTAAGATATTATTGTGTATTATGTGTGAGTGGGTGGGTGGGGGCATATATATATATATGCATGTACATTATCGACCAAAATGGAAAGACGAAGCATTCAATAAATTATTATATGAAAGTGATAAGATTTAATCATCATCATTGTTTGCCATTTTCTTAACTGACTTTATTTTAGATTCTTCAGAATGTGCAACATTGTGAGATTTAATGAGTCCTATACACCATTATGATTAAAATATGGTATTGGATAGTTATCCCAAATAAAAAAAAAAGAACAAAATATAATTGTGGTAAAACTAAAAATAAATAATACTCATGAGGAGTAAAATTATTATTATTATTATTATTATTATTATTATTATTACTACTACTACTACTACTACTACTACTACTACTACTACTACTACTACTACTACTACTACTGCTGCTGCTGCTGCTGCTGCTGCTACTGGTACTGCTATCGCTACCGCTCCTGCCACAGCTGCCGCCACCACCATCACCACCACTACCACTACTACCACCACACCACTACTACTACTACTACTACTACTACTACTATTACTACTACCATTACCACTACCACTATTACTACTACTACTTCTACTACCACTACTATTACTACTACCACTACCTCTACTACTACTACCACTACTACCACTACTACTACTTCTACTACAACTACTACTACTACTACTACTACCACTACCACTACTATTATTAGTAGTAGTAGTATTTGTTGTTGTTTACTCTGGATAAAAAATACAAGGTTTATTGGAATATTAAAAATGAATAAATGAATTGTTTTATTTAAAATATTCTTTGCAAAAACCTATAATTATCGTAATTAAACTTGGAAGAAACAAACAAACAAACACATAGATAAAAGAGAGAGAGCGCGCCTCTCCCTCCCCTGTAACATTTAATTCACTTTTGATTTGGAAACTCTCAATTCTAACCTTGTTTAAAGTTCTTTATTTTAATATAAAAGTACAAAGTGGTTTCAGGAGCAGTTTATAGAAAAGAGATTGAAGAGGGAAAGATGTGAACAATAAATTTTAATGAGTAGAAACAGTTCACGGAAGTATCATGGTCAAGTGTTTGAATGGCTGAATGATTTTGGTATATATAAAGTGTAGTTACATTTAAATGTTATACTATATAAAAAAAATTTTACATTTTAGGAAAGAGAAATATATGAAGATGAATAGACGTGCATAAAATGGCTGACATTGTTTTAAATAAATTAATTTGTGCTTAGACTATGTTTCTTTTTGAGTTTAAAAAAACATAATTTTTGGTATAAAAGGCCATTTCATAGTTGAGATTGATAAAGATTATGAAGGAAGTATTTAATAGTGTTTAATTATTGAAGTTTATCCCACCATGCTTTAGATAAAATACATTTTTTAAAAAGCTATTTTCTTGTTTGTGAAATGACTTGTGATATTGTAGTAATTATAAATGCTTCCTGAATCGATTCACAGTTAGATAAAAAAAATCTCACTTTGGTCAATTGAGTAAACTGCTATTCATAACTTGCCATACAATTGGTACTATTAAATAATAATCAAATAGGTTATTACTGGAGAATTCATAAAAAGTTTGAGCACTGATGAGTGACAGAACTGGGCCATGATCCATGGATTGTAAACTACAATGTTTGCCACTCTATTATTATACCAAAGCACAGAGGATGATATTATTATTATTATTATTATTATTATTATTATTATTATTATTATTATTATTATTATTATTATTATTATTATTATTATTATTATTATTATTATTATTATTATTATTATTATTATTATTATTATTATTATTATTATTATTATTATTATTATTATTATTATTATTATTATTATTATTATTATTATTATTATTATTATTATTATTGTTGTTGTTGTTGTTGTTGTTGTTGTTGTTGTTATTATTATTATTATTATTATTGCTACTGCTGCTACTGCTACCGCTATTATTATTATTATTATTACTATTATTTACTATTGTGTTTACAATAAGCTCCCTGTAATATGATATTTGTATAGCATAGGACACCTGAATAACTCAAAGATAAACTGACTAAGAAAGCAGCTCATCAAATAGTTTACAAAATTAGGTGCAACAAAACTAACTGTAAATACACATATTATGCAGAGAGGAGGACAAATTTGTCAACAAGGCTTGGTCAGCACAATTATTTATATAATAGGATAATGAGAAGTAATGATTGCTCTCCTATGTTATAGAACACTAACAATAATCAGACTATAAATTCAATCTGTCCAGGGTACATGTCATTTGCACTGAGAGAGGGGATAAAAAGCAAAGTATCAAGGAGGCTTAGACAATAGCCATGTATGAATTTGCTATAAATAAAAAAGATACCAGCATCACCTTTTCAAAAAAGTGGGCTCTCTGAAGCAATTTAAATATATTTGAGTAACAAACAATAAATTTAAATAATTAAATATAAAAACAGCTATCAAGTATGTATAAAAATCATCTAAAATAAAATCCAAAAGATCTATGGTTATGATATAATTTATTGAAAGCATACCAAGCATGAATAAAAGCTAAAATTTGTAAACATATGTCTATCTTTTTTGCATTAAATGTCTAAACATTTATATAGTTAACATTAAATGATTAAGTTTTTTAAATACTTATTTTGCATAGTCAAAAGCTACATATTGTAATAAAAAGTTATAATCTTTAGTTAAACCAATAGAATTAATTGTATTATAATTGAAAGTTTTGCCAAGTTATTTAGGATACTCTCCGAAAAAGTAAATCTAATTGCTTTATATTTAATATAACATTTTTTTTCTTTTATAGAATTTTATATTTTAATAAAATATGTAGTTGCAATTTATTTAATGATGTTTGTTTTATTTATATTTAAAACAAAACAATTTCTATTTTTCAATAACCATTTTGCTAATGAGAATGAAGAGATGGACAAAAAAAAATACAACTTTCAATAATGATCACCAAAAATTATTGTTCAAATTATTATTGCTAGAATCTGATAAAATAGTCACGTGACTAGAAACACAGGTATGGATTTAGAAATTTTACAAAAAAAAAAAAAAATCAGTTAAAATTCTGATCAATTTATTATATTAATCAATTTGAAACATTGCTCTATGGATTATAGATTATAGAAAGTCAATTTGTATTTTTATTCTGAAAACAAACATTGTATATTATTTCTTAGATCATATGCAAGTATGATTATTGCTAACATTGGGCAAAGTTCTCATTAAAAGTACAAAGAAATTTTTAGATCTAAGGATATATCTTGTCTTTTTAAAAAAGAAAAATCAACAATTGAAAAATTACTGATACTGGTAGAGCGATTTCAAATTAATGTAGACAACAAGAAAAAGTTATTCAATCAGATTAAACATGAATAGGTTAAAATTATCTTGAAATTGACAAATTATGTCTTCATGTTATGAATGTTGACCACAGAGTATTGCATTTCATTAAAAAGAAGCTAATTTTACTTGAAAATGACAAAATCAATAAATATTCTTAATGTTAATAATGTAATTCACTCTTTATTTCAATTAAAAATGTAATATTATTCATTATCAAAGTGTATGATGCTGGTAGAGGTTGATAGTGAAAAACGAACAGGTTAACTAGAGTGGAACGAATGAACCTAATCACTTCAGTAATAAATATATTAAAGAGCAGCCTGAAAAACAATATATATCATAAATTATTTTAAAAATATACCATTATGTGATTTGCTAATATATATTCCATTTATTTGGTTTTATCAATGCATCCTTTATCTCAACTCCATCATGCAATGAAATCATCTTCTCTAAGTATATATGCATTTTATGATAGACCTTCACTCATCAAGTGACTTACATGTATCAAAACCTGAATCTCTATTTCATATTGATAGCTTTATAACTTTCATTATACTATCCACAGATAAGGCAGGCTTTGATTTCTAATCATTTTAACACCTTGTGCAAGGATGAACAATTATTATATTGTAGATATATATTTTGGGGTTTTTATCAGCTCATTCTTAAACTCAAGTCCACTATATGATAACTATTCATTATATATATATATATCAAATAAATCAAGTCAGATGTCACATGACCTAATTTAAACAAGCTTGCATTACAAATGTTTTATAAAGAGCTCGTATAAAGTCCTAGTGTTTTTAATCTAATGCTTGAATATCCTGGCACCTCACTGATGAAGCCAGTAGCAGAAACTGGTTTGGGGTTGAGGGTATTCTGCAAAGCTTGTTAAGAACTTATTTGCATGCCCTTTATATTATATATATATATTCTAACCTTGTCTATGTGTATCCTCACTTCCAGATAATGTAAGGTATAAAATAAAAATTGGTTCTATCTCAGTTATTATTTAATAACTGAAATATTCAGTACTAAAATTAACATATTTCACTAACTCATTTTTAATATTCGAATAAGGTTCAATTTATAAAATATTTCAAATAAATATTCAATATTTTCATGAGACTTGAAGTGAAAATACAGGTGACAAGATAGATTACATTGAGCCAATATCCTACAGGATACTACCTCAATGGCATAAGAACACTATCCCCCCTTTATTACTATTTCAAATAACAAACTCATAGTATTCTTACAACTTTAATAACTTCTACTCGCTAAGACTAAACTAATAATTAAATTTTAATCTTCTATTTAATAATAATCTAGCTCAATAAAATAATCTCAGGTTCATAAAATTTATTCTAGGTTAAATTTAAAAATACGGTAGTAAAATATGAGAAGGGATTTTATGTCATAATCTACTACACTTAATGATTATAAATTTAAACATAGCATTTATTAAATCATATGTTTTACACTATTAAAATCGGATTTTTAAATATACTTTTAATTATTTATAGCTGTGTTATTTAATATGGCCAGCTTTTACAACCATATGCAACAATATTTAAAGCTTTATATAACTATTTTTTAAATGATTTTATATACTACATATTCTATTTAGCTTCAGTTGTACTTTAAAGATATAATCGACTTAATATAATTAATGTATTAAAAAAAAAAAACATATTCTAAATTTAAAATTTTTCAGTAATTGACTGTTTATAAACTATTACTGACCTATAGAAAAGGGCACAATATATATATATTGTAACTGAATAAAAATGAGGATATGCTCTTTTAATACCTCACAGATTTGGGAACCCTATGGAAAATGAAAACTTTATAATCTGAATAAAAATCTAGCCCAATCATTAGTCACTATTTGCAACTGAGTAAAAATATACTCTGAAGTTTAACGCCATTTATAACAGAATAAAATTATAGGTCATATTGCATCTTGAGTCATTCCCTAACTATTTATAACAGAATAAAAATAATAAACTAAACTAAAGTGAATATCAATTAATGAATAACAACCTAACACTTAATTCACTAAAACAATGATAATAATCTTTATTGTAACTTCATAAATTCAAATAGTATTTAGAATGAATAAATAACTAAGCTAAATCATTATTTCCAACTACCCTAAAATATGAGCATTATTTGCAATAGGTTAAAGATAAAACAATAAAACCAAATATTATCTTATAAGCAATGATCTACACCTATTATATAAACAACTTATAATAGAACAAAAATAGTGGCAAAGAATTAGATCAATAAACCTTAATAATCCTTATAAATCAAAACACTGTTTATAATAACACCAACTTATATCAAAAGTCAAACATTATTATATTTATATTTAAATAAAATAATTCATGGATGGATGAAACAATTTTAATATTCCCTACAAATTTACAATATCAATGATATCTAACTAAATATATGTCTCAATAATCGATTTCTAATTGCAACTAAATAAAAAAAAATAATGCTAACTTAGCCATGCTATTCCACTAATACCAATATGCTCTTACTAACTAAGTCAATTATAATAAGACTAAATACTGAGTAATAATATAAAATCAATTAATCTAACGTATCTCCACTTTCACTAACTTATAACACTATAAAATCAAATCATCTTATTAGATAACATTAAAATGTATAATATCCAATCGCATCAATATATAAAGGAAATGATAGATTCCTATTTGATCCTTACTCAAACACAATTGACAAATCATATCCAATTATTTTTCAGTTTGATAAAGTTAAGTTGTTAAAACTTCAGACTATAATTGTCAAAGCATATAAAAGATTATTAGTGTTTATTATAATCAAATATTAAAATTGAATATTTAAAGTGAATTTACAATCCATATTAATGAACTTTAAGTGCAATTAAAGCAAATCACTCTAATTTGTAACAGAATGAAATATATTACTATTACCAGCTCTAAAACTGAATAAGATTATGATCTTTATGGCTATGTACTGACTTAATATAATATTCACTTTAATCAGTAATGATTTAAAATAAAATACATGAACATTTAATTGCTATTACCTTTACTCATCTTCAATGATTATCATATTTGTATCTTTATCAATTATCAAATCAATTCACACATAATTTCTATCTTAATATAACTGTTACTTGTTATTAGCAAAATAATTACAACAAGCTTCTAGTTATTTATTAAATATTTAAAAATGTCAAATCGATTAATTTATTGCTATATAAAAATCTATACCTGTTAGATAATAAACATTAAATTCAATGCAAAAAAATGATATGTAATTACACTCTCTTACCTATCCTGTGGTTTGGGTTTTGAATTATTTTGTAACTGCTTCTAATGAATTATGTAGTATAATCAATTAGTGAATATTGTCTCATCCAAATACAATTAACCAATAAATTTGCCTTGTAAAATTGAATGATAACCAAGCAAGTTTACTTGTTTTAAATTAATTCAAAATTTATTAACAAATGGATATATATTAAAATAATAATTATAATATATATATATCAATTAAATGTTTGAAATATATACATATGATCTGATTATGCTTTATGCAATAGGTTTTCAATTAGTGTTAATTTTTTTAATTAAATAGGTGATTGTATAAAATGCAAAAACTAAAAATGTATATTTATGTAACATAGACATGTTGTAACACTTATGCACTTTTCAAAATATAAGGAAATCAAGCATATTTTTATTCTTGATATATATAAAAAATATAGTTAATGGAAATAAAAATATACTAAAAATAAATCTACTTATTCATTCATGTTATTCTAAGAGAATAAAATAAAAATGAATACTTGAGATTAGTTTATAATCAAAGAATAAAAAGATATATATATATATATCAATTAAAAATAATAATTACTAAGCTATGAAATATAAATTTGAATTTATAAAGAACATAACACTCATACTTTAAGCAATCTCTACTTAATTTAAATTATACTACCATTTACATCTTATACAATTATAAATATAAAATAATAATAACAACAACAATAACAACAATGCTACCATTTCTACTACTACTGATACTGATAATAATATATCAAATGATCTGGTCAATCATCCTCAGATACAATATTTTCAAAATAGTACCATAGTTCTAATGTCTATTTTTTAAACCACAATTCTAGAAAAAGTACAAATATCATGAAAAGCTATTGGAAGATTTGGAGCCCATTTTATTAATTCTGATATTTTCAAATATACAAACTATTCTTTCATTCAGCAGGTATTTGATCTATATAATGTTGTAGTTTATATCCATGATGATGCAACTTAGATTCACTTCTATTGAAACCATGAGAGAGAGTCTAATATGTTTAATTCTATTTATAACTTTTTAATAGTCATAAGAGAAACTATAGCAATGCTCCCTATAACTTTTTGGTCAATTCTAGCCAGTGCCCCCAAAAATTGTTTTATAATATAAAATAATGGCAAATAAAAAAATATTTTATAATTTATTACACTTACCATAAATTATTTATGTTTTAAAATATAAATAGTATTCTTTTACTCCAATATAAACTAAGCAATTAGGATTACATTCTTTCATACTACAATGGAAATATACTTTTTTACATGTACTTTTCAATATAATATTATACAAATAAAATAGCAAATATACTTGAGATATTAAATATGTAGTTGCATTATTTGTAACCTACTATTGTGAATGCAATAACAGAAATACATATTATAAAGAAATAATAATTTCATCAATACTATAAACTTTATTATTTACACATTCATTTTTAAAATGAATAAAGTTAATTCACAATTTTTTACAAACTACAATTAATAATAAATGTTATTTTTTCCAATCTTATATGTTGTCATAGCAACATAGTCCAATGCAATCCAGGTTAAAATATTCATTATTAAAATCAAACCAAAAAAAAAACTTTTTTTTTTACAATTAACATTACACCACATATTGAAATTTATTTCAGATTTCAGTAGATATATATTATAATGAAGAGTTTCATGTTTATATGATGAAATAAAATGGGTGAAAAAATCTCTGATAATAAATATGAATTTAAAATGGAATGGATAAATAAATATCTGCTGTTGAATATAGAATTAATAAACAAAGTCAATATGGGAGAGAATATAATAAAATTCCTTGTACTAAGGAAATATTAAAAGGAATAGTTCTTAAGGTCATATTTATCAATTATCTCTTATAATGGAAATCTCTACAGCTCTAAGAATTTTTTGTATAAAATTAACTACTTATATATATATATAATAAACTATTATTTATTTAAAATGGGAGAAAAAAAATTAAGCTATTAATACTACTATTATTATTTATTTAATTATTTTTACTTTTTTTGCTTTAATACTCTTAATTCTTGGGTATCTCTAGTGCTCAAACCCCCCCCCCCCAGTAATCTATCTATTTTATAGTTAACTTATTATGCTTTTAAGTTTGAAAGTTCTGTTGTTGTTTTGTTTATAATTTTATTTTTGGAATTATATTATTTGTTGCTATTTATTAATATTGTTATTAAGTCAAATTCCCATTGTTATTATTAAATTCTACTAAAGTGATACAAGCAGCAGTCAATCATATGAATATCATTCTCAAGAATATTCTATCATTTGTTTTGTTTTTCTAATATACTATTATCATTTTCTGAAATTGCATTCTTAAAACAGGCAAAACTCTCCATACAGTAGTGCCACTCAATGCCAACCAGAGTAATCAATGGATGTCAGAAGGCTTGTGCATAAAATTCCTATCTAGTGCCTACTTATCCAATATCCCCAGACTAGTTTCTGGCTTGTGGCCTTCATCAGTGAGGAACTTTGGATATGAGAGCACTGCACCTAGATCTTAGAGTTTTGCCTGTTTTAATAACAGTAATGTGCTAGCATAAGAAATAGTGATCATGTGATGTTTAATGGTTTAAATTGCCTTCTTCTGAAATTCTTCAGACATTAAGGGTATATGTAATATTTATAATTTGTAGAGTATATTTCTGAAAGTCTTATTATGTGGAGTATGTATTCTTTTTATGATTTTTAAATTAATGTGTATATATACATCCAAAGAGGTGTGCCAACATTCCTTACTATTGTGATTATGGGTGTGGGATCAAATCATATTGAGTATAATTTGAAATTTTTTAAGATTATATTTAAACTCAGAATTTTTTTTTATGCAATTAATCCATAGACCAAATAGATAAATTCCAATCTTGATTCAGTAAATAGATATCTATATATTTTTATCTAGAAATTAAAACAAGTATAGATAAACATTTTTAATCATCATCACCAAATAATTGGTAATCTGGTGAGTAGTCTTTTCTTTCACTATTTTTCCTTGAGGGTTACCAAAGAAATTCTTATCTTGAAGTGGACTATTTAAAAGAGTTATTTTGCCTTTTATCTACTTACATTGCCATCAATCCACTGCAAGATTAGCATACTTCATTATTTTATTATATATCTCAAATATGGTCTCATTCTAAATTTTTTATAATCTCTTGAAATCCAGTTTAAGATTTCAAATGTTTAAAGACTATCATCTCTTCTAGAAATTTGTCCACTCCAACTCTACTTCAGTCTCTTAATTTTTTCAATAATGTAACACCTGTTTATTCTCTCAACCATGTATTTCGTTTTTGATGTCTTCTTATTCCAATCTACATTTCTCTATACATACATACACTTAAAAATAATATCTTTTTTGAAGTTTCTCATATAGGCTGCATGACTAAAATCATTAAACTAGTATATGCCTTGGCTATAAACTGTGCATCACATTATATGTTTCAGTATTTAAATTCATCATCATCGTCATTATCAACCATTATCAATCCACTGCAGGATGAAGGTCTCTCCAAGTTTAATCCATCTTCTCCGATCTTTAGCTTCTCTTCTCCACATCACCCCTGCACACTTTCTTATTTCATCCATCCATCTCACATGTGGTCTCTTTCTGGGTCTTTTACAATCTCTTGGAATCCAGTTTAAAATTTCAATTGTCCATCTATTATCATCTCTTCTAGCAATATGTCCAGCCCAACTCCACTTCAATCTTTTAATTTTTTCAATGATGTCAGTAACACCTGTTTGTTCTCTTACCTATACATTGCGTTTTCGATCTCTTGTTGTTACTCCCAACATACACCTCTCCATACTTCTTTGAGTGGTCTGAAGTCTCTGTATTGCTCTTCTATTGAGTGTCCAAGTCTCAGATCCATAAGTAAGAACTTGTAAAACACATTTGTTAAAAACATTCCTTTTCAAACACATAGGCATATTTCCTTTTAGTATCAAGTTATTTCTACCAAAAGCACTCCAACCAAGTTTAATTCTATGATTAATTTCCTCCATTATGTTTCCATCTGTATTAATAATCTGACCAAGGTATTTGTAACTGTTAACTTCTTCTAATTCATCATAATCAATCTTTATTTTCATATTTTGAGCAAATCGATTAAACATTACTTTAGTCTTTTTAACATTTATCTTTAGTCCTACTTTTCTACTTTCATCTGATAACTCCTGCAACATTTCCTACAGCTCTGAAGTATTTAAATTACATGATTATATATATACTCCAGATATGCGATACAATGTACGATTTTCTTTTTAAACTTTGTTTAAATAAATAGTGCTATTTTTTTTTCTCTTTGATTGTTATGTTATTATTAAATTCTATGATTTGTATCACTTTTCTTACTATTATAAAAGTATTTCTTTTCGCCACTTGGCGTTACTGTGTCTGCAAGAACTCTCTAATTTAAAAATTTAACCTAAGTTAATTGAATTAACATATATACTCACATAGACATTCCTTCTAGATACCACATATATGTTACATACACATAATTAGTACGAATTTTTAGATTTGCAATAAAGTTAAAAAAGATTTTTATGCATGAAAATACATTTCGTAGACAAAAGATATTGATTTTTATTTTTTTTTTTTAATTAAAGGACTGCTTTATTTTGGATACTGGTCGGAGCGGAGTGTTTGCATGGGTCGGCAAAGAATGTACAAAAGAAGAAAAATCAACAGCCATAAAAAAAGCTCTGGTAAAAACTTTTATAAAAATTTAAAGATTATATATATATTTTCTATCTTTATTTTTATTTATACAAATTGTATATTTATATACCAGTAAAGTTATAATAAGCATTATATAATTATTTTGTAATTCCTGATAATTCAACTTAATCACTGTTCAATGTTTGTAAACTGTTCTAGATTTTTCAAGCATAAATATAAAAATGGACAAACCAAAAGAAACGTCTTTTTAGTACTACTTTTGATAACATTGGCACAAATAAAGAAATATGCGCAGTGAAACATGGAAGTATTTAATAAAAAAAGTAATGTCAGGTTCATATCTATGGAAAAAATGTTAAAATGGATCCAGTTTAAAAGGAGTTAGATTATATCAGTGTCCAAAACTGATGAGGCAGATAATTTTTTTTAATATACAGTTTCAGGGGTATACAATAAATGTTAAAAAACAAAATGGCTGAAAAGTAACGCAATTGTATTTAATATTTACATTTTTTTTAAAAAAAAAAAAATTCTGCAAAAATTAATTATAATATTTACAATGTACTGTATTTATTACGATTTTTTTTTGTATTAAGTCAAAATTATCAATATAAAAATATAAGACTGTGTGCTTTTCAGGAGGGCAGGATCCTGTACCTTTGTAAATACTTCACTGCATGCAGAACTTTCACCATTTTGCCAAAATTTCAGTGATAAAAATAAAAATCTGAATGTAAACAAATTATAAGAATGTTTGGAGCATGTTGGCATTTACACATTATAATATAAATAAAAAAAAATTAAAATAAAGCTTTTGAATGGAATGTATAATCGATTTATTGACTTTTTAAAACTTAGCAGCTAAAGCATATTCAATAAAATAAAATGTAAAAAAAAATACTTGTATTCCCCCAAAAATTGCTGGTAAACTTGATAGACAGAATAATGCATAAGTACCAAATAAATACATTTCAAAAAATTTTCTCTTTTATTAAATATTGTAGCAAACACTTTATTACCTATACAATATGTCCACAAAATTTATTCACTATTATACCACAGAATGCATTAAACATATGAGGCACATTATTGTTTAAGCATGCGTGACACTTCCAAGATTTAGATAAATCTGGTAATGTCTGTGTCGCTCTGACAGTTTTACTGGGTTTTGAATATGGACAAAAGTATACCAATAGTGTTTTCTTTGACATTATTAAAAATTCATAATAATGTGGAAACTCTATACCAGTATAAATAAAAAACAATGCATTGGAGAAGAACTTACAGTTTTCAAGAAAAATGGGAATTAAAATATTTTTTACCGAATAAACAATTAAATTGTTTTTGTCTGATGTTAGAAATTTCATTGTGGTTTGCAAAAAATCTAATCTCAGGAGGTACTACAATACAAATCATAAAGAAAGCTGTGACAAATACATTGCAAAACTTTGAGAAATAAAATGTGAGAATTGCAGCTGATATTCAGAAAGCAAAAAAATGTATTTACCAAGAACACTAAGAATAACGAGGCTACTGTTAAAACTAGATATTTATTAGCACACTTAATTTTAAGTCACTTAAAACTATTTGTTGAAGGGGAATTTATTCATGAATATATTGATAATGCAGTAGAAATGTTGTGTCCAGAACAATTATGGAAGTTCTAAAATATAAGTTTATCTCGAAATACCATTGCTAGCAGAATTGATAATATTATTGAGAATTTACAGAATTAACTAAAATCAATAATTCCAATATTCAAGACTTATTTATTCCATTGTAATTGATAAAATTATAGATGCATGGGATACCACTCAATTGGTTATTTTTATTCATGGATGTGATGTAAACTTGAAAGTTAGTTACGAACTTCTAGAATTTATTTTTATGCATGATACAACTACAGACATTGATAAATTTTGAGAGGCTTCTGAAAGTTTTGACTTAATATAATTTACCATTAAAAAAGTTACTTTGTCTTGCAATTGATGGCATTCCTATCATGATCGATGTTTTTAAAGGGGTTATTACAAAGTTAAAAGAAAAATGCAAAGAAGGTAATGACTATTTTTAACATTTTCATTGCTTTATTCATCATCCAACATTGTGTCCAAAATTTTAAATATTGAATATGTGCTCAAAAATATTACTAAAATTGTAAATTATATTTGTTTATATGTCCTTAATCATCATCAGTTTGTTAAATTTCTAGAAGATGTAGAAAGTGAATAGCCTGATTTTTTTTATTATATAGAAATTAAATGGCTTTACAGTCACAATGTTTTGAAGTTATTCTTTGAATTTCTGGATGAAATTACTAGTTTTTTTAGAATCAAAAAATTATGAATGTGGAATATTGTCATATGATCAATAGTTAAAGGACTTGGCTTTTTCAGTTGACATTTCAATTCACCTTAGTCAACTTAAGCTACAAGGCAAACGTTATATGGTCACAATGTTATTTGATAATATTAATGTTACCAAACAAACAACTTCAAAATGAAAATATACCTTATTTTCCAGTCACTATTACAAAAATCATCAGGATTGAAATTTTCAGGATATACTAGTTAAATTCCAGTATTAAAAAATGAATTCAAAATAAGGTTTTTAGATTTCAAAAAATGTGGAACTCAGTTTCATCTATTTACTTCTTTATCAAGTGACATTGAGACCATAGCTGATAATTTTTATAACTGGAATTAATTAAAATTCAATGTGATTTCATATTCAAACAAAAATATATAGAAGTTGGCATTCCAAATTTCCATAATTACTTATCAATTGACTGATTTCCCAATATATTGTGTACCATTAGGTGTTTATTTTAACCATGTTTGGCAATACATATTTGTGTGAACAATTATTCTCAATTTTAAAAAACATGCAGAAAGATTAAGATTAACAGACCTGTTTATACAATCAATTTTAAAAGTATCTACAGCTCAACAAATTCAACCACATTTTGAACAGTTGGTAATAAAAAAATGTTGCCAAGTTTCTCCCCAAAAATGACTTAATATTGTTGAATTAAATTGATGTTGGTTTGGAAAACAGCTTCTGTACTTTACATGTGCTTTTTAATGTAGTTGTATTTTGTCATAAATTATTTTACATGCAAAACTACAATGTTAATACTAAATAATGTGCTTTCTGTATTTTGTTGCAATATGGCCCATGACTTGGCCCTCGGTAGTACACCAGTTTGACATGCCTAATTTAAACCATTAGTTTTGGATGAGGAAGCTATATTATAAGAGCAATAGTAAAAGAATATATAAAGTTATCAGGGAGAATATATATATATGGTGAGACAAATTTCCAAAAGAATCCAGCCAACTGTAGTAACTTTTCTCAGTTGTAAAGTCTTTTGGTGAAACTATCATGATTTGGGTGATCATATCACAGATTTACTTGATCAGTTGCAGACTATTATTTTAACAACTTAGATAATTACCTTAATTTAGTGATATATAATTGTTTCCAAATCCTATAGGATAATCCAAACTATAAAATATCATTTTGAAGTGCCTGAAAAATATTTTACATTATTATTCACAGCCTTCTCAATGATATGAAATATTATTGATTCTATGAATGCTATTCTTGAACAATGAGCAAGCAAATAATATCTTCTATCTCATATCTTTAAAAAAATGTTAACATTTTTTCTTTTGATTGAGAAATAATTTAAGATTTCTCTAAAATATTATATAACACCATTCCTCAATAAAATACAAACATTTATTACTAAACAAATGCAATATATGAATAAGGTTATCATAGGTGAAAACATTATTTTATTAAATCTTCATATACATGTGCACAAGGTGTATATGCAACTAAATTTCTGTTCTTATTTATCATTTAACATATTTTAATATTTCATTCATATTTTTTTGTAAACAAACAATACCACAAAAAAATCTCATATGAATAATATTGTTATATTCTTTTCCTGTCACTTCAGCTTTTGAATGTATGTCTAGAGCTGCTGAGACAATCTGGATGAAATTGGATACTCAATTCTTCCAATTTTGAACTTATTTCTTAGTTTTCTAGTTAATTAGAATGAGCTATTTTTTGTTGAATTATACTAATATTTTATGAGTGCTGTATTCATTTCTAATGCAAATCTTCAAAAAATGTTTGTAGGAGGAAAAACAAATGAATTGTTATAAATTATAAAAACCAAGCACATTGATTTATTATATATATATATTAAGCATTAAATCACCCCACATGGTTAAGAAATCCAGTACTGCCCTCTGTGAACTAATATTTTGAAATACGAACTCTAATGTATTTTATATATTAGTTCACAGAGGGCAGTACTGGATTTCTTAACCATGTGAGGTGATTTAATGCTTAATATTTGTATATATTTATTTCAGTATAGCGTTATGCACTGGGATTATTATATATATGATAGTGTGGGGTTATTTACTTTAATGTTTTTAGATTATGTATATATAGAAAAACTGTGAATTGTATTGTATAAATATATATAATATCAATTACATACTCCCCAATAAAAATATAAATAAATAAACAAACAAACAAAACATTAAAATTCATAAATTTTTTACCTTTTACCATACACAAGCAGTTATTTTTCCCTCTCTGAGTATTGTACATGACCATGTTAAAAAAAAATGTAAATAAATTTTGCAATATGCCAGCAGTCATTTGTCTATCTCTTGAGTACCTTATACAATCATATTTTTTAATAAAATTTCTTTGGTTATGTTGAAAGCACATATATATTCTTCTTTTGTTATTCTTTTCAAATTTAACATGCAATATAACAAATATGAACATGTTTTCTAATCATAATGCTAAGTTTTATAACAAAATTACTAAAAAAAATAAAATAATCCAGAGCATATGTAATTGCAATGAAAGTCAGACATTCCACTATTCTTTTTTTTTTTTCAGTGAATAAATGGGTAAACACACATTTAGTAAAATATATGTATATATGTCCCTTCAATTTATTATTATTAATAATTATATTATTATTACAATTTTATAATTTTTATTTATACTATAATCTTAATTTATATTGATATATTATAAATCTTATATATAGAGCTTGCAAATAAGCTTTTAACAAGCTTTTCAGAATATCCCCAACCCCAGACTGGTTTCTGCTACTGGCTTCCTCAATGAGGTGCTAGGATATTCAAGCACCTCACTGAGGAAGCCAGTAGTAGAAACCAGTCTGGGGTTGGGGATATTCTGCCAAGTTTGTTAAGAGCTTATTTGCGAACTCTATATATATAACATTTGTAATACAAGCTTGTTAAATTAGATCATGTGACATATGACTTGATTTCTTTGTAGATGTATTATATATATAAAAAAGCATCTGTGTTATATATACACGTGTGTGTTGAAAAGTACTGTACTATTGCAATTCTATAAACAATATATATTCTATTCAAAGTTTAGCAACAAAACATGAGCTGTTATACATGATGTATAATGAATAGAGAAGTGAGCTTGCAACAAAATGTAGAAGATATTATGACTCCATTGTATATATATTGCAACAAAATGAAAATATATCTACTTGGATATGTATATATATTTTCATGTGTGTGTTGAATATACTATT
This sequence comes from Epiperipatus broadwayi, assembly GCA_028023455.1. NCBI lineage: Eukaryota > Metazoa > Onychophora > Udeonychophora > Euonychophora > Peripatidae > Epiperipatus > Epiperipatus broadwayi. The sequence goes on from JAQFVV010006228.1 coordinate 6,801,544, forward strand.
GGATTCTTCTCTCTTCAAAGTACTTTTCTCTCATCTATGCTTATATAGATGCATAAATTGGTTTCATGTATAGATAACCTTGTAAATGATGTTTTTTTAGATTTTTATTACTGATTTGTATCATTAGTTATGTGCGTCATTTCTCCTTTGCATTTCTAGCATAAATCTATCTGTACACACACACACATATATATATATTGTAAAATAAAACGAGGAGAATAATGTTATTAAATTTTTACAAACGAGAAAAAAGTACTTAATTTTATAAAAAGAAAGATAATAATATCCTGAGTGTGGTGAATCAAAGTCAGGTGATTTCATCATGGTCTAAAGCAAACAAAATAAATCAAAAAAATATCGGGCTATTCATCAATTTCTACTTAAGATTTCAAAGATATCATAATATCAATAATTAAAACAATAATGCTTGGAGACTAGTCATTTAAAGTGTCTGGCTTATTTCAAACCCTAGTTAGGTAGCCATTGTATCATCAATAAACAAGTAAAAACTATAAACAAATTATTAAGGATAAACTATTATAGCTCAGGAAATAACATCAAGTGGGTGAGTACACTGATAACTCAATAAAATATCTTCTCAGGTATACAGACAGTAGATTTTATCCACTTTCATCTCTTGGTTTGGTGTCAAGTGCATATTTAAGTAAATAACAAGTGAATATGGTCTAGCAGGGTGCCACTAGATTATCTGAATCTAGACACAGTTATATCTTATAACCTTTTCACATGTACCAGGTTTGAATCCCTTTTCGGTACTTTCTTTCTAACAAAAATAGAGGATTTTACTTTTAGACCCATATCACTGTATGCACTAACGTTTAGGTAAACATAAAATATCCTTAAACTAAAGTGGAGTATATAAAATTCATCAGACAGAAATCATTTCCTAAATCTTAACATAATAAATGCACTTCAATATCTTTATAAGTTTTACTAGCTCAGATTATACTATTAATTTAGGATGGCAATTCACACATCCTTGCATGATGTAGATGATGGCATGGTGATTGTTATAAATATTCATGAATGTCAACTAAATAACATGAAATCACTATTTATTTATGGCCTTTAAACATTTATCTAGCTCATTAATCAAAGCGTGATGACGACGAAAATGATAATAATAGTTTCAACCACAGCTTTAGGACTAAGCCTAATCATAAAACTTAATTTTTAAAGAAATTCAGACTATTGTTTAATCTTAGTATATCTAATTAGATCTTAACTAATTAATATTAACCTTTGATGATGAATGATCACAACTAATAAAGAATATTCTCAATGAAATATATATGCCTCATTTAATAAAACAATTTAACATTTATTAATGTATTACTAACATATACAAACAATTTAAAGATAAAACTAAGAATTTATATGAACAATAATGATAATAACAATAATTGATTATTTTGGAATCATAACATTAATTTTAAGTTCTACCCCCTTTCCCATCAAAGATATAATGTATATAAAATTGGATACTAAGTTTGTCAACATTTTCTCTTCACAAGAAAATATTTCATTAAAAAAAAAATAAACACTCTTTTGGCACATACTTTTATAATCTAACATGCAAAGTAGAATGGTTAAAAAAAATGTTAGTAGAATCTGAAAAAGAAAGATTTCCAAAAACAAGTTTTTAAATTGCTTCTCCCCCCTTCCCATTAAACTACTCCTAAGATCGCTATACCTTAAATCAAAACAAAAATAACCTAATATTTTTAATGCTATATATGTCTATTATTCTTCATTCTAATTATATATATTAACAATTTAATATATTACTGTGTATTGTGTGTTTATCCCCTTATAACTAAACATTATTTAAAAACAAAATAATAATAATTTTTTTTTTTTTTTACATATTAACAAACATTTCATAATTTTAGATTGGTATCCCTTTAGAAAATAAACTTCATTAATAAGCTGGGTATAATAGTTTTAGCATACATAAAATTTTTACTCTAGGTTATAGTTATTACTATTGAAGAAATTTTTTTTTGGTTTTAATCGATTATGGTTGTTCTAAAGTTCTAAGAAAAAATAGAAAACTTCATCTCTAAAATGTTACAAATAGTCTTTGAGATCATAAAAAGAAAATAGATAACAAAAATTCATATTACCAGTCCCACGGGTTCAAACTTAGCTTGTTTAATGTTCATACTTTTGCAGCAATCAATTTCCACAGTTTGCTGGAAGGTTTCTTTTTCTTGAGGCTTGCAATTATTTAATGGTGATGGTGATATTATTTGCCACTGGAACTTTTTCTTCCCTTCCTTGTTAAGCATAATTCTTCCATTGGAGTATATCAGTTGTTCTTTCATTTCCAATTTTTTTACGAGGTTTAAATTCAGTCATTGGAATAATTGTACTAGGTGATTTAATTTGTACTAGATGATTTAATACTTATCAGTCGATTAATCATTTTCCTTCAGCTTTCAAATGCAGGTGAATGTTCTCTTTCACTGAAAATATCGCATTTCTTTCAATCAGTCATCAGATGTAGAATATTTAATTTCAGACAAGACATTTTTTCTTTCCTATAGGATATGCTAGCTCTGGGATGAATCAGGGATTTTCCCCGGATGAGATTTATATTTTTCTTAGCCCACCATCCTTATATTTTCCATCTTCAAAAAAAAACTTTATATTAAAAAAAATATAATTTAAAAAAAGGATATCTGGTAGAATTAAAATGCTTGGCTTCCTTAGTTTTAATATTTTTAAAAATCTCTCTTCTAACTGATTTTTTTTCTCAGACTGGTTTTTATAGTTTATTTTTCAGCTAACTTGTTTAATTAGATTCCTAGTGTAACTTTCTCTGGAAACATATTTAAAAATCACACTACCTTGATTTTTCAGACTAATCTTGTTTTGAAGGGAAAATTGTCTTAATCATTTTTCTTAACATCTCTGTCACAAATATAACATCTAAAATTTGAGCTGCTTTCTTTGATCAAGCTGATGGGAAAATTTTTAAAGCTAGAAGCTTCACCATAACAAACTTTAAAATAAAAAATAATAATTTAACAGATTTTCTTCTTTTTCTTTTTCTTTCTTAATATGTAATAAAATGTAGATTTATATATGTAATGGATACACACACTTATTCAAATCATTTATAAAACTGGCCTTTTAAAACAATCTGAATGTTTTTTAGAAATTATGATTTTAATATCTAAAATTAAATTCTTAACTTTCAAACCCCAAACTACAACTTTTAAACCCCAAACTACAATCATAGAAAAACAAAAATAGAAATAGAATAAAATATTAGAATTTAGCAAATGTAGGTTAAATTTGAAGAGAGTTTAATATTTGAAATATGCAATGATAATTAAATAGCTTACACACACACTGCCTATATGTGTGTTATTCCTTTACTTTTTTAACAAAAAAAATTAAATATTGAATAATTAAATGTGTGTACTATTCTTTTTGAGTTTTTTTTATCAACACAAACAAATAAAGAACATAACTGTTGCCCCACTCTCTTTCTGTCTTAAGCTTTCAAAACTTGATCTGGTAGGGTTTAAACTTGGGTACCCTACAGCTTCTTTTACTATATACAAATGTGATGATGATTTTTGTTCCACAATTTCTTTCATGCACATTACTACAAATTTAGCTACTGACTAAATTGTAATGCCAAATATATATATATATATATATATATATATATATATATATATATATATATATATATATATATATATATATACACTAAGTTCACTTTTCTCTCATATCTGTGTAGGAGACATTCATTCTTCAGTATATATTGAAATAAAATATTTTTCAGGATAACAAAATAATACAGTGGTACCACAATATCTGTTGCATGTGTTCTGAGCTCTTCTCATGCAGATAAACTTTGAATACCATTGAATGCATATTATAATAGAATTGCAAATGCCCAATACTGTTTGACACATGCATATATATATATATATATAACAGATGCTTTTTTATACATATATATATATACAGAATTCATATATAAATTAAAATTATAGTGTAAACAAAATTTTTAAAAAAAATGTAATTATTAATAATAAACTGAAAGTATATGTTTACATGTATATATTCCACTGTGTGCACATGCTTATTCACTCACATTCGTTCAAAAAATAAAAAACTTACAATACCATATCTTTATTTTTTTATAAATTAAATGAATAACAAAATTTCACTTTCATCATAACTGAATACCTTCTGGGTGATATTATTTTTCTTCAATGACTTACCTATATTCCAATCTTGCTATCAAGGACTTTCCTTTTTAATTGTTTTGATGTCTTTAAATCTATATCAAGTTTATGAACATTTTTAAATATCATAAAATTGTTAGCATTACAATTAGAAAACATTTTATTATGCAAAATACTATAAATCAAATTCTAAAAAAAATAATAAGTAAAAACTTTCAACACCTCAAGATGAAAAAATGACTACTGTTTATCATAAAATTTATTAAATTTACAAATTTTAATGTTTTATTTTTTGTTTATACATGCTTACAATTATAATACTATAGTATACTTACATTTGTGAAAAAAACATGATTAAGTAAATTCACAATTGAGATTTAAGAACATTATATTTAGAGAGTCATAACATTTAATAAATTTGTGAATTTCAATGTTTCTATTATTCATTTGTTTCCATTTTTTTTGTTTGTTGACATTTTCTTTGCATGTATTGATAGAGTGAAAATTGTGGCTTCATTGTAATAATAATAATAACAACAACAACAACAATAATAACAACAACAACGATAATAATAATAATAACAACAACAATAACAACAACAACAACAATAATAATAATAATAACAACAACAACAATAATAATAACATCAACAATAATAATAATAACAATAACAACAACAGCAGCAGCACAACAACAACAATTATTGCATCTGTAATGTTTTTATTATTATCATATATATTCTCAGCATGTGAAAATAAACTAAAATATTTAAAATGTATATTATAGATATTACAAATAATTTTTAATAATAAAAAGATTAAGACTGCAGTAATCAAAGGCTAATTACTGAGTTTTATTATAGAAATAATAGCTAAATCATGAAGAGAATAGAAATATTGTTTTTTGTGGTTTCATGCAATAGCAGAGGATCAGATTCTGGAGCATAAAGTTATTGGATGGATTTCAAGTCAGGACTTCCAATGCTTGAACTTTTTATGAATTCCCAGCAATAAATCTGTTCGATTATTTTTTTAAACAATAATAATATTAATTTTTATTAACACGAAAATAATTCTTGTTCTAAAGAGTACATAAAACTAGTAATTCTTTTTAAATTCTTTTATAAATATTTTTTAATTTTGAAATATTAAAAATAAGGTAGTAAATAGTTATGTCTAATTCGTGGAGAAGAATTTCATATGAAGATGTTTTTCTTAAATATTTTGTTGTATAATTTTTATAAATACGCCAATATTTCCTTGTGAACTAATTTTTATAATTTTTGATGTGGCTTATTCCTACTGGATTCTTCACTATCACCCAGTAGCTCTCTTATCTTATCTCTTTCATTTCTAACTGAATCAGGAACTTTATATATGAGATTGAAAATCAATTAGAAAAACTAACAATATTAAAAAAACTTTACACAGAGAAAAAATTACCATTGTCTTTTTAAAAACATTAACAACTTTCAATACTTTCATAAATCCCATTTCCATCCTCGTTTACTCACTAACTAAGAATAGCTAAATAACATTTGCTGACCCATACTTTGATGAATTATTAGATAGACTATAGAATAATTATTTGAAGGAATAATCATAAGATTGTTGAAAATTTGAAGTTCTATTTGACCAAATTCATATCTCAGGTATATGGGACAGAAAAAAGGATGCATTAACCATTATACCATGTGAACCTTCATCTATATAATTCTGTCATTTTTTTCCAAAGCGAAAAATGATTTTTATTAAAATATTTTTGCTTTTTATTTTTTAATAGTTGCCTTTTATTTGTTTAGCATTCTAGTTTTTTTTTTTCTATGTTAATTCTTCTTTAATGATTTTCAGCATTTGGCTTGCGAATGTTTTTGTTTCTGTAGTACTGATCAGCCAGCAACTTTTTTTAATTTTGATGTTATTAATAACCACTTAATATATATTTAGTATTTAAATACAAGTATATTGTCTATACTGAACTTAAATGTGGTTTAGAAGGGATTTGAACTCGGACTTTTAAATTTCCTACAGCTATTCACTCCATCCTATACAACCAACACTCATGTAAAAAAGATAAATGATTCCAATATACTTATTTTGTGATGATGATCTTGACCAATTAATGAATGCTGGGTTAACACGAAATATGTATACTGGAGATCATTTATCTTTTTCACATGCATGTGGTCATGGGGGCTGGTTGTATAGAATAGAGTGGATAGATGTAAGGAGCTTGAAAGTCTGAATTCAAATCCTTTCTAAATTAATATATATTTATAAAAATATTCAATTAATCGTCAAAATTAAATCTTTTTTTTTTTTGGTATTACTATCTTCACATTTAGCCCAGTCTTTTATAACAAAGTAGTGTAGTTAATCTTCTGAAAATTAGTTTTTTATTTTTTTTATCATTATTAAAAATGATAAGTTAAAAATGATAAATAATTGCTAGTTTATAAATAAAATTCTAAATGTTTTAAAAGTTGAGTTTGCCTGCCGTGATTGTAAGTGGAAAACAATAATAAAAACGTTAAAAACTGATGAAATAATTATTTTAATTAAACATTTTATTTTTTTCACACACTACCTTAAAATTTTCTTCTTTTTCTTATTCAAAAAAAAAAAATTCATAGGTTGATCATTGAGAACATTTAATGTAATTTTAAAAATATCGGAAGGAGTTCATAAAAGTTCGAGCACCGGAAATGACAGACCAGGCTGAGATCTATGGACATTGAACTGTAGAGTCCATTACTCTATCACTGTACCAAACTGCACAAGCACTTACCATAATTTTAGAGTTTGAAGGAAATCAGAGTCTAGAAGACGCTGAAAAGTTAGCTTTCTTGTGTGATTTTTTACAAAATCTATTTATATGAAAGTAAAAATTTAAGCAAAAGGATTGATGTTTTTTTTAGACCGAAAAGTTTTTGCACAGAAAAATTTATATAATAACATCAAGTTTCAAATAAACAAAAGATAAGAGCTAATGATGATTAAATTTAATAATGACTTTAAGAAGAATCAATTAGAAAGAATATTGATCCTTTTTTGGAAAATTGTTTAAAGCTAAAATTAATAATCAGACTTTATTAGTTTAATGAAAAAAAAAACAATAACATCATTTGAATTTGAACTCTAAAAATAATTTTTGATCCAGAATCCTCCAGTTCTTGAGTTTATATCACGCTGCCATTGTTTATTTAGGAAGACCAAGTCTTATAAATCAACTGCAATGTTCCAGTTTTTCTGTAATATTTGAATGATTATTATATGCTTCATAATTTTTTGAAATAGTGTTTTTGATTTTACATAATAATAATATAAATTAATCACATCGACTGTTGTTTTTCTGCCTTCACAGCTATTTCTGGTTCTTACTGACTTAGACAGGGGGAAAAAGTGCTTTGAAATGCACAAGTGGAACAACAGATTTATGTGATAATGTTTCAATAAAATATAATAGATCACATTATTGCATTTAGAAAAATGGAAATGATTTTGCTTGTCTTCTGCTAAATGAATAGTGTTGATTTAATTTTTAAATATATGGATAATATTAATGGAAATCTTTATGATGTTTTTAGACTTTATCAAAAAACCCTCAAGATTAATTAATTATACATATAGATTTTAGTTGTTTTTTCATAAAAGTGAAGTAAAAATATAATTTTGAATATATATATATGACCTCTTCTTGTTACTTCTAATATGCATCTCTCCATATTTCTTTTAGTCTGAAGTCTCTATATTGCTCTTCTGTTAAATATCTAAATCTCAGATCCATAAGTAAGAATTGGTAAAATACATTTATTGAAAACTTTCCTTTTTAAACTAATAGGCATATTTCCTTTTAATATTAAATTATTTCTATCAAAAGCACTCCAACCAAGTTTAATTATATGATTAATCCTCTTCCATTATGTTGCCATCAATAGTAATAATCTGACTAAGGTATTTCTTCTAACTCATTTGAGAGAATCCATTGTTACTTTAGTCTTTTTGGTACTGTGGTAGTAGAGCTGCAACATGAAGAATTATAATCATTTAATCATTAAATTAATTAGGTTATTAAATCAAAAACATATTTTAAAATCTACATTTTAAAAAAAAAATTTAATAAAAAAAAAAAATATGAAAAGCATTAATGTGAAGAATAATTAAAATGCATGTTTAAATCAAATTGAGTATGTTTGCACATGCATATTCTGCATAATCTATTTTAATACATTGTACAGGATTACACCTGCATTTATATATATAATATATGCAGGATTCGAATTCAGACTTTCACATGACCTACATCTCTCAGTGCCATCTTATATTGCTAACTCACCTGATCACACACATGTTGAAAAGATAAATACTCACCAATGTATGTATTTCGTGCTACACCAGCACTCATTAAAGTATGAAGATAGGTTATCTTAATATAAAGTTGAGTACTAATTGTATATATGTGTGGAGATGGCAATCTGAACCAACTGATGAGTGCTGATTTAGCACGAAATATGTATATTGGTGATTATTTATCTTTTCAACATGTGTGTGATCAGGTGAGTCAGCAATATAAGATGGCACTGAGAGTTGTAGGTCATGTGAAAGTCTGAGTTCGAATCCCGCATATATTACATATATAAATGCAGGTGTAAGCCTGTACAATGTATTAAAATAGATTATGCAGAATATGCACTTGTAAACACACACTTAATTTGATTTAAACACACATTTTAACTATTCTTCACATTAATGCTTTTCGTATTTTTTTTTGTTAAATTGTTTTTTTTTTAAATGTAGATTTTAAAATATGTTTTTGATTTAATAACCTAATTAATTTAATGATTAAACGATCATAATTCTTTATGTTGCAGCTCTAATACCACACTAGCCTCTTTTTAACATGTACCTTTAGTCCTACTTTCTTACTTTCATCTAATAACTCCTGCAACATTTCCTGAAGCTCTAAAGCATTATTTGAAAAAACAACTACATCATCTACAAAATCTATATGACTTAAATAACCTCCATTTACTTTTATTCCATTAGTTTCCCATTTTAATCCACAAAATATTTCTTGTAGAACTACTGTAAAAAGTTTTGGAGATATGGAGTCACCCTGTTTACACCCTTTTTAATGTTAACCTTCCTAATATCATTATGTAATCTAATTGTTAGGAGTAACAAGAAATCAAAATGCAATACATGGGTAAAAGAATAAACATATGTTACTGACATCGTTGAAAGAATTAAGAGACTGAAGTGAAGTTGAGCTAGACACATTACTAGAAAAGATGATAATAGATAGACTGTTCAAATATTAAACCGGATTCCAAGAGATTGTAAAAGACCCAGAAGGAAACCACATGTGAGATGGAGGAGTGAAATAAGTAAGTGTGTGGGAATAATATGAAGAAGAGAGGCTAGAGATGGAGAAGGGGACTTGGAGAGACTTTCACCCCACAATGTATCAATAATTATTGATGATATATATATATTGTAACGGGCACATATTCTGTTACATTTTTTTTTTTATTAAACATGAAAAAAGAAAAGTTCGCAAATAAAAACTTCTTTTTTTTTAAGAATTAAAAATTGAAATTAAATATCATCTAAACTCAAATATATATATATAAAATTGCACAGATCAAAAAAATTATTAAAATAAAACTTTATTAAAAATAGAAAAAGTATTTTAAAAGCAAAAACTTAAAAAAATTTAGAGATAAAAATATAGCTTTAAGTTTGGAAAACAAATTAATTAATGTTATTGAAAAATGGAAATGATTATTTTAATTAGTCCAAGTGAACTAGCCCTTGGGCATTTAAATGTATAAGCAAAGGTCAGATAGGAGAGGAAAACAATAGAAACTAATAGCCAATGAAAGAAATCCCTCAAATTGGACCTCAGTGAAAGGACTATCACCATCGTCATGATGTAATGCCCACTGAATTTGAAAGCTACTATAAAAAGTGAGTGAAAAAAGAGCTGGGAGAAGAGATGTGACTATATGTGTTAGTGCGGAGTTGAAGGAGAAGGGATTGAAAAGATGCACTTTTCAATCCCTTCAGTTTTGTTAAAAGGAAAGAAATGACATTGTTTTTTCTATATTGAGGACCACAGGACATCAGGGGAATTAATGCTGGCATCCAAATGGCAAGCAATTGCAAGAAATTAGAAACTACGAACTTGGTTAAAACCGTAAGAACTTTATGAAATCTAATGAACTTTAATTAATTTGAAAACACTAAGAACTCTAAAATATAAACTTTCCCAGTATTTAATTTACAGAAACAGAATCCTATCTGACCAACTTAATTTATTAATAAGTAATTTTATGTGATGTATTTCTTTTTTAAAATCATTTCCATTTATTTTATTTATTTTTTGTTCTTTAAGTTTTTATTATGATTTCTGTTTTTCATTAAACTAAATTATATAAATGTTAAATTTAAGTTGGGCGTGAATGGCTATATAGATTTTTAAAGTTATATTAGGGGAGGGTAATCTTAGGTTATTCATTCCATAGTTGAATTAGGTCAATAGATTGGATATATTGGTGTAATTAGTAGATGTGGTATGAGATTTGCTACATGCAGAATCACTTTATACGCCGCACACCCCTGTTTGCCTATGGAATGGGATCGTAAGGTGACAAAAAGAACCGCAGTCCCTTTCCTATGGAGTTTTTTTTATTGTTCTTTTCATCAGATAGATGTAGTATTCCTATCTGGATGAGAGTCAATTTATTTTCTTGACCTATATTTGTGCTGTCATATTCGTATTACATTGAATATATCGATATATCAGATGGATTGATGTTGGTTTAATTGCGAACTTTTGGCCTAAGGTCAAATAAAGAATAAAAATGTTTTGTTTTTTCAAATGCAATCTATGTAGTCTATTCATACTCAACACTCTAAAGGCATTAAATTTAAGTTGGGAATAGACACTTGCATAGATTTGTTATCGGTTAATTATGTTTTTGGTTTTCATATTTGATCAAAATATATAGACATTCGGTGGTAAATAATGATACCTTACAGTGAGTATCTAAAATGTATTTATTCGGATGTCTTTTAAGTTATTGGTGTCAATGCGGCATCTTATGATGAATGCTATTGGGTTTTTTATAAATTTCCCTCTGCAATTCCATCAATGACTTTATATTTTGATCGTTTATGTTTATTTTGAAATGTTTTTAACCATGTAATCTACGTAACCGATCTATACTCAACATTATAAAACAAACTTTTATAAATCCATCTGTGTGAACTTAAAAAAATTAAAATTTAAATTAAATCTAAAATCAAAGTTAAAAATGTAAGTTAAATTTTAAATGTAAAACTGATACTAAAATAATTTTAAATCTTATATGTGCGTAAATAAATATTGTTTGTGTGTCAATCACTGGCAGTGGCTTTTATTTTTTTATATTTAAGATATCAATTAAAGATATATATATATTATCTCTGTGTCTCCACTGAGCTAGTGACAATGGGCTAATGATTGGAATCAAAATATATAAAATAAATTTTTTTTTAAACTTACGTATCTGCCTACTATATAAATTTTCTAGGTTCAAATGCCTAGTGGCGCCCTGTAGTGTAGATACATTAAGTATCCAATTCTCCCCGATCATTATAATATATATATATGAAATAGTTGCATGTAGAAATGATTAGTGCATTTGCCTTTCCAGCGTATGGTCTAGCATTTAAATTCAAATAAAATTTAGAAATTCTAGATTTCAAAAAAAATAATCCTAATATTAGTCTGAAAATGGGAAACTATCTTTTCTTATCCAGAGGTAAAACAAAGATGAAAACAGACAAATTCAAGAGTTGTTTGGTTGGTTTGCAGAATATTTTCTTCTTCACTACTTCTCTGTAGAGAAGTATTGAATAAGTCTTTTTCTTGTAATGGATAATTTAAATTTTTAAGTCTTACAAAAATAAAAAATAAATACAGAACAAATTCTTAAATTACTTTAATTAATGCAAATTTATTATTACTTGTTTTATTATTAGGAATTTGTTAAATTAAACAATTATCCCAATTGGACACCCATTACTCGTTTATCAGAAGGCAATGAAACCACATTATTCAAGCAATATTTTTCACAATGGCCAGAAGTTATTCCAGAAGTATGCAGTCCAAGTGGACTTAAATCAAAATCTTTTTCAAGTAAGTCAAAAATAATATGTACATTTAACATGCAATAACATTTTTGATATTATATATAGTAGTAACTTTATGAAAAAATAAGTTTTTGTCTGAAGCAATGGTACTACCCAAAAATCATCAAAAATATTTGGCAGAGTTGGTTCCATAGATAAAGCACATGTCTCAAGTGCCTAATTGAAATAGTTACTAAAATAATATATTGTATTGAATAAATGTATTTGATAAATATTTTCTTCTATTATTTTCATTGCTTTGTACAATAGACTATTTTCAAAATGCGCATTTATTAAAGCTTGCTTTTGGCACCAAAATAGATCCACTAGGCTAACGACTCAAAGATACATTAAAACTTAATGGGTTTCTTATGTTTTTAAAATTTAATAGTAACCCGAAAAATCATACTTTTTTACCTAATGATTTTTTTTCTTTCCATGGCTTTTTTTCTTCATGTGTCATAGCATCTGCCAGGAAGCAAACCTGCTAACCCAGGACAACTGCTTGTAAGGCAGCTATGCTGACCTCTCGACCACTGATGGCTTTCTATATACTTCACTGTTAGTTGTTATAAATATTCAAAGGTGAAGTATTTAAGTTTTTTATGCAAATTTCTCAAAAATAATTATTTATTTTATTGCATATTAATAGCTCAAGATTATAATAAAAAAACAAACAAACTTATGACTCTAAACCATCGGCAAAAAACTGTTTTATGCATTATTAATACCATGATAATCTTGTGGCATAGAAATGTACTTCTATTGGAGTTTCGTTTTTACGAATAAGCAAATGATATGAAATTATATAAATAGCTTTTTATAAATTATTTCCACTTACTCCTTTTCCCCTAAAGTATCAAAATTGTAGTTAGAATTTTAACAAGGAAAAATGCATCAATTGTATATCTGTAAAAACTTCATTTTGTAAAAATTAATTTGCATTAAAGTCTGTTACTTTCTCTTAAACAAATTCATTTAGAGTAAAAAATATATTTATATTTAAAAATTTTGAATATCAAGAAATCAGTTAACTTCCAATAAAATTTTTATTTTTAAATAAGAATTTTATCAAAATATTTCAGACATGTTTAAAATTTGTTCAAGAAAAAAACCCTGTTTGACTCTCTGTTTTTTTTTCTTTAAAATTTGTCTTGTAATATTTTAAAGGTCCTGACGTATTAACTTGGCTGTCTGTTTCTGAATTTAAAGTCAAATGAGATGAGATTTGGAAAAGTTTTCAACATTTAGAATTTTTTTTTTCACGTCACCAAGATCGCTAACGAGTATTTAATTGTTCTTAATTATAAAGTTTAAAAAATTCAATAAATGTATGATTATATTTGGGAAATTGTGTGATGTTGAGCACTAAAGAAGAGTGAACAACCGAGGTGAGATTTTTCTATACTTTACTCAGTTGAGAGTAGATCAGAGAATCTTTAGCTCACTAACTATCATTTTACCACTATTTTAACAGCAGCCCGTCCTCACAATCAGAATTATGATCGATTAACTTGTTTCTTTTTTGGAGGAATTTTAAAGTCACTTTTTCCTGCAATATTTTATTTATAGGATGTTTTTTAAAAATCTTTTTTAACTATATACGTATACACATATATCTATAATTTGTTTAGAAAATTTATGAAAATTTTAAAATTATATAAAAGCTTAAAATTATTTTTGAGAAAGAAATACAAAGAACTAGACAAAAGACTTTTATATAATATATATTAATAATAATTTTAATATTGTTGCTAATGATATTACTTTGTAATGTTTAATTTTTAAATTTTGACATATCTGTAGATTATAGAGATGTAGTGCAAGTATAATATAGTAAATTGTTAATAAAGTTAACTGGCTTTTAAATAATAATAATAATAAAAAAATTGAATTACTCCATATGTATATGGTTAATTAAAAATAGATATATTAGTCTTTAATTGAGATTTAAAGTTTATATCTGGGCTAGAGATAATCTCTAATTTAATGAGTGCTTACTGACAATTATTAAATGTATTTATATAAAGAGTATCATATCAAAGTTCATCATCATCATCAACCATTATCAATCCACTGTAGGATAAAGGTCTCTCCAAGTTTAGTCCATCTCCGATCTTTAGCTTTTGTTTTCCACATCACCCCGCACACTTTTTCATCTCATCCATCCATCTCACATGTGGTCTCTTCTGGGTCTTTTACAATCTCTTGGAATCCAGTTTAAGACTTCACTTGTCCATCTATTACTCTTCTAACAATATGTCCAGCCCAACTCCACTTCAATTATTTATTTTTTTCAATGAGGTCAGTAACACCTGTTTGTTCTCTTACCCATACATTGCGTTTTCGATCTCTTCTTGTTACTCCTAACATGTATCAAAGTTATGGGTAAGTAAATTTAATGCTTGTAAATCAAAATGATAAATATTGATCATATGATGAAGATATATGTGAGAGATTATGAATGCTGGTTCAGCCCATACTGCATCTTGAGGGCCATTTGTCTTTTAAAAATGTCTTTATTCATATATTTCTAGAGGATATGTTGTTGGAGGTTATAAAGAATGTCTATAAAAAAGATATTACCCATGCAAAAAGGAAAATGAAATTGGATTAATCGATATGCACGAGTTTAATTTAAAAAACAGATACATTAATCTTTAACTGTGATTTAAAGTGTTTATCTGAGCTATGAATAATCTCTAGTTTAATAAATGCTTAGTGATAATCATTAATATATTTATCTAAAGTAGATGTGTCAAAGACTTGAATAAGTTTGACATTTGTAAATCAAAATATAACAATTTTTAAAAAAAAAATAACTCAAATATTAGGACATAAAGCTTTTTAAAAGTATGAAGTAATATAATACTGTTTATACAAATAAAACTTATTTTATAATGCACTATTTTTTTTTAGTCTTCATATAAAGTTTATTTTAAAATTTACAAACATTTTAAGAAAAAAAATATTTTTTCAGAGGAAAAAGGACAAGAATTTTACTTTCTATATATATATATAACGGAAAAACAAAATTATCTTTACACTTTTTTTATTCCTATTTTCTTTGCTTTTTTTTATGAAAAAAAGTAAATAATTGTGTGAACAATAGCCATGTTGTGCACCGACTTTTGCGTATATATATATTTAAAACGTTTACATCTAATATGCACTAAAAACATTATAATAATAACTAAGTTATTCATGCATACAGTTTCCATATTAAATCTGAAAACATAGCTAATCAATATCTTAGCGTAAAATTACAGATGATATCATTTATTTAGACAGAAGAATTAAAATATATGAATTTTTTCTATAGTACAGGCTTTTGCATACCTGCACTCCAATATGTAATGTATAGGGGATTTGAATCAGCTCATCCTCAACTATCCACACTATCTCTACTGTCACATAGGTGGATAGTTGAAGGTCATTTGAAAGTCTGGTTAAATCCTATATATTACAAAAGAATTATGTAATGCACATAAAATGTAACTGATCACTAGAAATAATTATAGTAAAATTAAGTATGTCATACTTTTTAATTTAGTATGAAGTTTAATGAATGTGTTCAAGCATTAAACAATAGAAATATTATAGAAACATTTTAAATTTATAAATATAAAATCTTTTTTTTAAAAAAGGAAAAAATATAAAAAAAAAAATGCTTATATTCACATAAATCTACAAAAAAGCAAATGAAAAATAATTTTTTCTTCAGTTTTCATCATATTTTTAGTATTATGCAACCAAAAATAAAAGTTTGGAACTTTTATTTAATGTTTTAAAGTTAATATTCATCCCATATTTTTATGTTTAAGTGTATAATATCAATAAAGATGCGGAAGCTGGGAATTTTTTTTTTTACTTTTTAGTGCAAATGTTCATGGGAATAAAAATGTTTCTTTAATTTGTTTTCTTTCTAGTTTTATATAGCTTTAAAAATCAGAATGAAGATAATTTAGGTACAATTTAATACTGCTAAGTACCCCTAGCATAAAAAGTACTGAATGCCATATAAAATTAAAAATTTATTTATTTAGCTAATTTTTGCTAAAATTTGTTTGCAAATTGCAAAAAAAATGTGTTGTCACCAGAAATACATATGTATGCAAAGTTTCAATTAGATCAGAAATTGAGAAGTGGATGAATATTAAGTTATAAGATTTTATCAAACAGATATAATAAATAAAATAAATTAAATAAAAGTATATAAAAATATGCATCCGATCAAATAAAAAATTCTGCATTCATCATACATTTTAAAATTAATAACCAATAATATATTATAAATATAGTTTTGTAAATTAATTTGTTTCAAAATTAATTAAAAAATAAAATGACAAACAATTATTTATCAATTTCTAATAAATAATAAAAAATATATAAACAAGAGCTATTTAAATATATTAATAATAATTATACACAACAAAGCCTTTTTGGCACATAATTTTGTGCCCTTTTCAAATGTTAAGCATTTATTTTAACATTAAACAATTATTACAGATAGAATACCATCTACTGTTTTATAATGGAAGTAGTCAATTTAAAACAAAATTTCTGTTTTAACATATATAATTTATAAGTATTTTGCAAAATTTACTAAAGAATTTAAAATAAAACTAGTATTAAGTTTAATCTGCTGCTTGTGTGTTCAAACATTACACAATAGGTCAACAAAATATTTTACTGAAGTTATTAATCATTTTGGTAGTTGTGGAGTATGTGCTCAATCATCACCAGGTGATGCTGTGGTACCATCACCAACCAGCCGGAAGCTTGCAAGTAATAATTTTCTATCCAAAAGCGGCTGAAAATTGACAAATAAAAATGCCTGAGTCAACATATATCCAACAAATACATCGAAACTGCAAATTAATTAAACAAACTTTATGAATAGTTATTTTTATGCATCAATTTATCAAACCTTATTTATTTCATGGTGATGAGGGAGAAATACTATAAAATATATTTAAAATTAATATTCACTAAAAGACATTTAACAAAATTATTCATACTGAGTTTTTTTTAAATTAAATTTTTTTTATAGAATTAAAAGTTATCCATAATATTGTGGCCCTGTGCTATTGCACATTGCCCTATCCAACTGCTTAACTTATCTATAATAGAAGTTGATAAAATTTATTGTGAAAGTAAAATATATATAAATTATGCTAAGTTTTATTTAACTCATATAATTAATATTCAAGTAGTTATTAATACTAAATATAAAATTAGCAAATTTAAAAGTTATTAAAATATATAATTCTAATAATTAATTAACAAGTATGCTTTTAAGAAAAAAAAAGTTGGGGATTAGTTTACATTTAGTTTTAGAAAAAATGAAAAGTAAATAAAATTTGATATAATAAGACTGAATAAAGTTTATTTTCATGCATAAAAAATTGTAAGCTAGTTAGAAGATCTATATATGTTATAATAGCCTTGTTAAATTGTTTTTTTATCGAGTTGATTAATAATTTATTTAAGTTATCATTTTACTAGAGCTTAAAATATTTGAATAAGTTAATGTATTTTAAATAATATCAAGTTAGTTTAAAATGTCAATTATTAAACAGAGTAAAATTTTAAAAGTAATGTAATTTTTTGTCTGTGTGTACAAAGTTATATGCATGTATGGTGATTTATTAAAAATGGTATTTGTAATAAGTAAAATTAATTTTAGTTTATTGATTGTCTAAAAAAATAAATGAATGTTTAATTTAACATTAAAAATATTTAAAATGAATAAATAGACCTTCTAATAAATCAAAACTGATAATTTAAAATAATAAAAGTGTTATTTATTTTATTATTTTTTATTAATTACATAATTAATAAAAGTAAAGTTCAACTTCTAGAAAGTTTAAATTATCATGTGATCATTAAAAATAAATCAATATTACATAATTTTTAATTTAGTTGTGTTGTCATTTATATTTTTTTAGAGATCCTTTTTAGTAGGTGTGATTAATTAAAATGCCTTTCAAAATAAGGGTATAAAAGGTAAAAGATTTTTTCAGTTGGTATAATGTGCTTGCTATTTCAAGTGAATCCTCAACAAGAAGACAGTAATATTTAATTATAAATTTAAAAGTGTTAATTTTTTTTTAAAAAACTTATTGTTTCTTAATTAACAATGCATTGCTAAAAAAATAATAAGGTATGAGTTTTTCTATGCCTTAACTTAATCTGGTAAATTCTAAAAAAAGTAACAAGATGTCTAAAGAAAATCGTTGCCTTTTATTAATTTGTTTTATCCATCTATGCCTGAACAGAAAGTTACAGAGTGAAAAGATAATATGTTTTATTTTATTATATTTTGAAAGTTTTTCAGTAAATAATTATTTTATATAAAAAAAGCATAGCTTGAAAAATGTGTTTTTGTTAGTAATTGAGAATCTTTGTAATTGTATAAGTGGTTATGTTATCAATTATTTTATTGCATCCTGTATAATAAAACAGTGCCTATGTTTATAGATGACCTTTCTTTGGCAGAAAGATGTAAATAAAATTTTGTAACCTATAACCTGTAAATGTGATGTTCAATGTTATTAAATCTATTTATTATTATTAGAATTTAGTCTTTGTTTTCTATATATGATTTCTTACATCCTGAATTTTTAACTATATTACAGAAATCTTGATAAATCATACAATCACTTAATAAGACACAGATTCAAACTTAAAAATGCAAAGCTTGCATAAGTATTACAATTCCAAAAATTGGAGTTGTATTTGAAAGAATCAAATATTTATTAGATTTTATTTTGAATTCATTATACATTTCAGACAGCATATCATTTATTATTTTACAAATAAAACTTACATCATTTCATAAATTGATTTTAGATTGTGTTGTTGAGTATTAGAATGATGTAAAAGTGTCCTTTTTTTCTAGATACTCAAATATCATCCTAGGGGAAAGGCTTTGATTTTCCAAACTTATATTTTGACTAAATATGATTATTAATTAGATTAAACATTTGTTTAATTAATTGTTGTTGTTATTATAATATATGGGGATACTTAGCTTATAAGAGAAGTGTATGTCTCCTTTAGTCTATTAGGTCATCATTCATTTATTCTGATATGATGATTAATATTCAAAATTAGTAAAGAAAAAAACCCTGAGATCGTTATATATTATTTCATAAATATTTAAATTACTTTATTGCAAAAGTCAATAAAGTGGCATTAAGAAACTAATTATAGTTCATTGTACCATTAAAAAATACATTAGCTTTTACTCTAGATGAGTATGTCAGATCAGATAATGGAAATAAAATGAATTGGTGATTAATATTGATTTTTTTTAAAAGATATTTTAAGAAAGAATAACAAAAGAAATTCATTATAAGATTGTATATGACATGTAAACTATTTGTGCTACTTGGGAGATGCATTTTAATATGGGAAGGTTGTTTAATTCAAAGAATGAGTGAGGTTTCTCCTCTTCTTAATTTATTTATGTTATGATAATATGCATTTGTCATTTATTTTGATTTCTTTATATTTTGATGCATGTCTCTGTAGTAAATGTTACTATAACCAATAACCCACTGAGCTTAGCGTCTCACCACCATCCCATGATGTGTTAAGAGTCTTGATTCTTTTATTTAGGTAGAATTTGACATCAATATTTTTATTATGTTACAAAGTCAAAAATAAGCAAAGTTTAAAGTAGTAAGTGTTTTTATAAAATTTTCATTCTTTAAATTAATAATATTATAATTAAAAAAATAAATATATTATTAAAGCCATGCTAAAATTGGCTTTTTTATATATTTTTCTCTTAAACTGAATTTCAAATGAGTGATTTGTTGAGAAAATATAATCAAATATGATTTTTTTTTTCATGTGTCATAGCATCGGCTGGGATGCGAACTCGCTAATCCGGGACAACTGGTTGTAAGGCGGCTGTGCTGACCTCTCGACCACCAGCGCTTGACAAATATGATTTAATTAAAATGAAATATCTCAAAAAATGACAGATTTGTTTGCCTTTTTTTTAATTTTAAGTAAATCATTTGCTAATTAATTGTAGCCAGATCTTGTAATTCTTATTTGTGCGTGTTTTATTTTTAAATCTAGAGCCTACCAACAATTAAATACTTTTGAAATTAAAAAATATATTTTTTATTAAAATAAAGCACTAATTAAATAAGTAAGTATATTGTAATAGTAAATTAATGTAAAAATGAGATTTTAGTTATTTTTTTTTTTCTATTAATTTATTTGAAAGTTTGTAATGAGTGCGCAAATCAATGAATACAAATAAGCCTTCATTTATTATAATCTGATCTTTTAATTTGTTTATTTGACATCCTATATGCTATCTTTAAATATATTTTTTTTTGGAAGACTTCAACATTTTGCTTGCAATTTTCTATTATATTCTCAGTCATATCCGTACAATAAAATAAATAGATGTTGTTTCTCTTTAATCTATCTTTAAAGGAGCGTTTAAGATCTAAGTAGGATCTTCTTCTTCCAGGAAAATCATAAAATACTTTTTCAGAAAATATTATTCTTTATTTACCAATCAAACAAAAATATCCCTTACATCTATAGATTTAATAATCAGATTCTGCAAGTTAGAAAACATACTTTTTTTTTTTTGCCATCTTATTTTTTATAATATTATAGCATCCTTAAATAAAATTTTTCATTTAAGAAAATTTTATGTTTTAAATACAATAAATTTTGCGCAATAGCATTTTGATATATTACTAAATTTAGTTTATATATATGCGGTATTAGTTTGTACAGGCTTTATTTTTTTAACTATATTTTTAATAAGATGTGGTAATTAGATTTTTGTAATTTAAACAACTTTGTTTCAGAACTTGCACCACCAAAATTTGATGTAAAAACACTTCACAATTCAACTCAAAAACATTCCAAGACATTACCTGATGATGGCAGAGGAGATGTCCAGGTAAATCATATTATAAAATTGATTTTAATTAAAAAATAATAATGAAAGTTATGATTTAAATTTTAAAAAAATTATTAGATAATTATTGATTTGCAAATAAATCACCGCTTTTTAGATTTGGCGCATTCAGTCTTTTGAAATGGTGGAAGTTGATGGTAAATTGCATGGAATTTTTTATTCGGGTGACAGTTACGTAATATTATATTCTTATAGAATTCATGGAAGAGACAATTACATTGTTTATTTCTGGCAGGTAAAACTATATAAAAGTTTAAGTTGTAATTCAAAATAATATTTTTATGTGTTATATATACATACAGTATTATTTTATTTTTATAAGATATATATATATTAAAAAGAAGATAATTATAAGAAATAATAAACACCTCCATACCTTCCCATTCTTTTTAAATTCATATAAATAAAGATACAATAAAAGACAAATGACCCCCAAGATGCATTTCGTGCTAAACCAGCACTCATCAGTTGGCCCAGGTCACTCTCTTTCTCATATATATATATCTTTATTATATGCAAAGTATTTATCTAGAATAAATTGTTACTTTTTCATTTACCATTGTCAAACTTCCTCCACTCACAACTTTGACGCCATCCATTTCTGATAAATACAGTAATGATTATTACTAATCATTTTCGAAACTAGAGATTATCTTTAGCACAGATATAAACTTTAAACCTCAATTAAAGATTAATATATCTGATTTTTTTTTTTTTAAATTTACACACACGGAGTTATTCACATTTATAAGAATGTAAAAGTTGTTTGCTGATAATAGTCAATATGGATATTAGTTTAAATTGTAACCTTATTGCAGTTAATAAATTTTATCATGGTATATAATTTTTTTTTAAACAAAAATATATATTTTTTTTAAAGAGATAGTTATAAAAACATAAACTAGATAATGTAAAAAATTCTTAACTGCATTTAGGTTAAAATATAAATTACTATTTATATTGCTTAAGCTTGCAAAAAAGAAAATGCAAGTAAACAAGGAGTGAAATTAAATAAATTCATACAAATTATTAATTTTTCAGAGTGAATATAACTGTCTACATCTAAACTTACCAATCTAATACTTATTATACAGATCAGAAAGTGAATTCTTGAAGAGCTTTAATTTTATATTGCTAATGCTATTAATATATTATGGCTATTTAAGTTAGAAAGTTGGATTGGAAGACATATGAATGTCTGAAAATTTCAAATTTTCTACTTAATAGTTATCCATTAGATATAGTGCTGGACTTGGCCTGGTATTTTAAATCTAATAGTTAAATATATTAGCACCTAACTGAGGAAGCCAGTAGCAGAAACCAGACAGGTTCTGAAAAGCTTGTTAAGTGCTACTTGCAAGTTCATTATATAACATTTGTAATACAAGCTTGTTAAAATAGGTCATGTGATATATAACTTGATTTCTTTGTAACCTGATTTACTTTATTATTGAGCCATTGGTTGTAAGCTTAAAGAATCAGTTAACATTAGATGGGTTAATTTCTTCCTATAGTTAGAAAGTAGCCTGAATTATTGCTTCCAAAAATATATATTGAATGTAAACAGAAAATTAGATAACATTTTATTGGTATATAATTATATATTCAAAAAACTTACAGTCACCCATAGATATCAACAAGCTAACATTTGATCAGTATAATTTTTTTTTTAATTTATAATAAAAACTTTATTAATAACATAAATATTTACAATTTATACAAGTAGTTAAACAAATGATAACCAAAACACAAAGAAATTGAAATATTTCACTTTTAAGACAAAAAGGCTCCAGGCCATTAAACAGTTAATTCTAACTCAAGGAAGTTGATCTGTAACAATGTAAGAGAAGGAGACTCTTAAGACATCAAGCAAATGCAACTCAAAAGGGTAAAGCATGTAACAAAATGTTTGATTAGCCTAAGGAATAAGCAACCTAGTAGAATTCTAACTTTTACTCAAAACAAATGTTTATCTGATGATCTCACATAGAGTTATTCTGGGGCCACCCCAGATTCGAGTCATCATCTTCCTAGGCAAGTATCTCTGACATTGATTGAAATAAGTTTCCCAATCACTGTAGAGTTTTCTTAGCCAGTTGAATTTCTTATTGTCGAATATCATAGTACATCTTATATACCATATTGTCTTAAGGATATGCACAGTTACCATTGCATTATGGGGTTAAAACATTCATTCTTAAGAGTATTTTTCTGAAAATATTTCAATTCCTTTTTATGAATATATTTCAGAAGGAAATGACATTAGCTGCTTATTCTAACTTCATTCTCTTATAAGTAGCTATTATACATAATTAATTAATGCGTTATACATCATTTTTGCATTTTTAAAGCAATTTATTTCCTAATTGTTTCAGTGATAGCCAATATTAATTTCAATCATTTTTCTTTATTCATTTTTTACAATGCATTATGCATTTATTTTACTATCATAACTGTTTCGATTGCCCCAACAATCTTCTTCAGATAATCAACACATAATTTTTACATATTATATATATTTTATATTATAAATTCTTCCTTTCAATCAACTTACCTATATATCCTACATATATGTTTTTCCTATATCTGAAGAAGATTGTTGGGGCAGTCAAAACAGTTATGATAATAAATGTAATAAGTGCATTTATATGCAAGTGAAGCTTGTTATTTCTATAAATTAAATATGGCTTAGCGCTTTTGAGAACTTATGACATTATCATATTCATAGCAAGATGAATTATAATCATTCATCTTGCTATGAATATGAGAATGCCATATGCTCTTAAAAATGCTAAGCTGTATTTAATTTATAGAAATAACAAGCTTCTTTATAGTTGCATGTAAGTGCATTTATTACATTTTGTATAAAAGAAATATAAACAGTTAACATCATTATGATAGTAAAATAAGTGTATAATGCATTGTAAAAAATGAATAAAGAAAAGCAATTGAAATTAATATTGGTTAGATTGGGCAATGCAATAAAGAAAGATAAAATTGTAATGTTTCACTCTTCCAGACTTCATCAGATATATTTAATCTGACTGATCTGCTCTCTCTCTCTATAATAAACAGATTTTTGATGAAGGCTGTAGATTCAGTAGAAACAGAGAATAAAATTGTTTTAAAAAGTGCAAAAAAGATCAATTATACATACTGGTACAAACTATGAGTTGTCTTTTCTGAGCTAAATGCCTGTATTATTTTTTTTTGTACATATTGACTCTATTAATCTAGAAGTTTTAGAAAAACTTTTCTAGGTTAATTATTTTTCTGAAAATAAAGAAGATATATAATAGTAGTAGTAGTAATATGACTACTACTAGTAGTAAACTGAAGAAATCTAAAAAGAATTATTGTACTGCAAGATATTAATTCAATATATTATTGTTATTTATAAAATATATCTTTAAAAATATTACTAATTAACAAATAAATAAATTTAAATTTATTTCTTAATATAATCTTAAGAAATGTTATTAATTGAAGGGAAAAACAAATTTAATTTCATTGGTTTTTCTGGTATCAAATCTCCATCAGCAGTTGTCAGCCATTGGTGGTCGAGAGGTCAGCAATGGCTGCTTTACAAGCAGTTGTCCCGGGTTAGCGAGTTCACTTCCCAGCTGATGTTATGACATGTGAAATCATGAAAACAGCTTTTAAATCTTTTGATGAAATTACCCAATAACTTAAATTTTTATTCAATCAATACAGACTGAAGTTCATATGTGACACCAGAGACATAATTTATAATTAGGATAAAAATATAAGTATAAACTTGATAAGCATATATGATAATGCAAATATTATACTTTTACAACAATACTTATACTCTATGATCTGTCATCATATCTATTTTATTTTCCCTGACACTATTTAGCACTCTAGTATTAACATGTATTAGCTTTGTATTAGTGCAGTAATATGTGCTAATCTTATCATACAGATATAACTTTTATAATTTATACTGAAAAATAATTGCTAAATAATCTAATGGTTCAAACATTTAACTTTACTTACAAAGTTGGATACATTAATAAATTATTTATATTTGATTATACAGATAATTAAGAATTATTTATTGTGACAAAGTATATTAATTACAAAGATATAAAAGAAAATCCTAAGACTTATAAAAATAATAATAATAATAAAGAGTAGTCTGACCTAATAGGATGCCCTGGTCTATTTTTACCTATGAACTAGTTTCCTGGAATCATAGTTTTACATATTCACTCTAATACTTCCAAAAAGCAAATGAAGTACGTAATTCCACCCTAGACTTCTAAAGACAATAATATAACTTATCTTCTTAATTAAATATATATGTTCTTATCTGAGATTAACTTTGGTGTGCATTTATTATTGATTACATGATTAAATTATTTGTTTACTTATAGTCTTAATTAAACGCAATCTTCTCAGCCCTGATTTAATTTTACATCATTTATTCTCTAACTATATGATTTTTTTCTTTTTGAATATGCAAAATTTAATCTCAAATTTTATTAATTCATATAAGTATATAAAATGATTTTTCAGACATAGTATACCTCTCTCTTCTTATGTAATATGGCATAATTATCTTCTATACTGAGTATTAATAATTCTTAAAGTAGTTCAATGGTCATCTCATTCAGCAGCTTCATCAGTGATTCATTTCTGGATTTTTAGCTTTTATAATTTGAACACCTTCCAATTCTTCAGATGCTTCTGTTATCTCCATATTTTGCTGCTTTGGTCTTTCTGCTTCAGGGAAACTTGTATTATAAATTTGTCTGATTTAACTGGATTATTCAAATATTGCATAACATCATGGCAGAAATGATATGTTTGTCTTCAGCATTGTTTCCGAGTTTCACCTTTTAACTTCATAATAATTTTCAATAGAATAGTAAATTATTTCTTCTTTTAGCCAGACTTTTTTTTTTTGATTGGCTTAAATCCACATTTTATCATTTACTTTATAATTAAATTACCAATGTTCATTAATATGATACTTTTTTACGTGTTCCTTTTTAAGCTCTTCTAATTTAATTTATAATTATTACTACCCAAAATTTAACATTTTTAAGCAGTAACAATCATGTTAACGTTGATCTCAGTTTTCCAACGAGTTATTAACTCTATAAGAGCTTTTCTGATGATTGTTAAAGACATTGTGTTTTGGGTGAAGAACACTGAAAATAGGCTATATATCATTTACATTGCATGATGACCACCTCTTATGCTTGTGTATAACTGTTGTTAAAACAAGCAAAACTCACTATAGGTATGCCACACACAGCAAGCTAGAGTAATCAATGGATGTTAGAAGGCTTGAGCATAAAATCCCCATCTAGTGCTCACTCATCCAATATCCCCAGACTAGTTTCTGGCTTGTGGCCTTCGTCAGTGAGAAGCCTTGGATCTGAGAGCACTGCACCTAGATCTTAGGATCTCTGATAAAGGCCACAGGCTAGACACTAGTCTGGGGATATTGGATGAGTAGGCACTATATGGGGATTTTATGCACAAGCCTTCTGGTATCCATTGATTACTCTAGCTTGCTGTGTGTGGCATATGTATAGTGTGTTTTGCCTATTTTAATCACTTACATTGCTGTACTACTTTTTTTGACTAAACCAGTCAACTCCAAATAATAGGAAATTAATATGTGCTATGCTTCCTACTCTATATAATGAAAATAATCTAATAGCATCTTTCATTTACTTTCAAAAAGGAAAAATTCTAAAATCTTAGCAGTTCAAGATGATTTGATTAGTCATTATAATTTTGTCTATTATATAAAAGACTTCTAATTTGTTATTAAAATTAGGTCTATCAAATATTTTGTTTTAAACTTTATACTTGTTTTATTCTCCTCAAATTATTTATCAATTATACGCCTTTTGGTTAATAACTTATATAACTAATTTTCATATATGATTTTTTTTTTACAATACAGGCTTTTTTATACCTGCACTTCAATATGTAATATATAGGGGGTTTGAACTCAGATTTTCACATGACCCTCAATTATCCACGCTATCTCATACTGCTGATACACCTGATCACACACATGTCGAAAAGATAAATAATCACCAATATACGTATTTCATGCTAAACCAGCATTCGTCAGTTGGTCCAGAGCCCATAAATAATTTTCATAATTTTATTATAATTAACATTACGATGATTAAGCTTAGAAATGATTAATCATTTAATAAAATAGAATATTATTAAAATTGTATTGAATCATATTCTTTTTTAAAGCGCTCTCAATTATTCCATGAAGTTAATTTTATTTCAAAGTACCAAGTTATTTTTCAAATTAAATGTAATAAATACTTCAAGAAAAGATTTGATTTAATTGAGCTATTTAGACTGCTTTTTATATTTATTAAATATAATTCAAAGTTATTATTTTTATTTTATTTTGTAAATTGATTACACATTTTAAAATCACAATTTAATTTATGAAAATGTGTCTATATGCAAAGTATATTATTTATAAATTAATATTCAAGAGCGTCTTATAATGAATATATTTAAAAATAAAGAAATTTCCAAAGTTTGACAGAACTGAACTGGGAAGCTCAAATCAATTCCAAATTATTATTGGGGGGGGGGGGGGGCACTTTTACAGAAATTGAAGATTTAAAAAAATACATCATTACAATCTTTAAACATTTATACATCACATTACAAATATTAAATATAAAAAGACATTACTATTTCATAATTTAAAAAATAGCATAAAATAATTTGCATTTACTGCTTATCTTGCAAATTCTATTATAATTTGTAAATAATCAATTTTCCATGCAATATGATTATTGGCATGTCCTTATAACAATCCATTTGGATTTTATGCCTGTCCACCCACCCCCAGCCTCACAAATGTGATCTTATGTAAAAATTCAAATGTAAAACAATATTTTAACAAACTTGGTGATAAGGGACTAGACTATGCTCCCAGAATGAATATCATAGTTTGGCTATCCTTTTAAGATATATATGATATTTGATTGTTATTTGTAAGGAAAAATTTACTGCATAATTATCTTTGTCAAAAACTGTTATTTTAGATGACTGGAAATCGTAAGTTGTCATATATAAATATTGCTTCTATTTAATGATTTATATAAAATTAAATACTGGATTATATTTTTGTATTATTTGTATAGAATCCTAGATCCAAGGTTTACACATAATTTTATGTTGAAATGTGCTTATATTTATACATATATATACCCATGCATACAGTGTGTCCAATGAAAAAGTGATTGATGATTGGTTTTCTCTCCAAGCTGCCTGCAGCTCTATTTCTGAATCATTATGTGTTACATAGAGACATAGTTTAGCTACTCATTATATATATATATATATATAAAGTTTAGGATGCTAGCTTGTCTGAATCATGAATTATGGCATAAAATGTGACAATATGTTCTCTACCTAAATCCATGATGGAACAATATGCTAACATTAAGTTTTGTTTTAAATTGTGCAAAACTGCTACTGAAACATTTGAAATGATTCACACTGCAAATGGCAATGATGTCACAAGTTATAAGAAAATTATTAATAGTTTGAAAAGTTTTGTAATAGCTGGAAGGGCACTGAAGACAATCTTCAAAGATATAAAACACGTTGTCACATTTCATGTTGCAATTCATGATCCAGACACACTAGTGCCTTAAAATGTTTATTCAAATAATTAATTTATATCACTATGAAACACATGCATTGATTCAGTGATGATGATGCAGGTAATTTAGAGAGAGAACCAATCATTTTTCATTGGGTCACATTGTTATATTTAATATAATTTAAATTAAAATTGAATTTCATTAATATTTTATTAATAACAATTAATTACAATTAAGAAAGTAATTTTTATATGTTACAAATTGCATGTTAATATAAAATTAAACTGAGAGACTGCAAATCTCTCGCACTCACAACCAATCAGATTGTAAATATGAGACAGAGAATTTAACAAGAAAAGGGCAGTCCACCCTATTCTATATATCCAAGCCAGTCTAAAGTACTTAGATCTGAAAGCGTGAATCTTAAATATCTTCACACTTAACTCACTGAGTCTAAATTACAAACATTTCTTGTTAAATTCTCTGTCTCATATTTTCGATCTGATTGGTTGTGAGTGCAAGAGATTTGCAGTCTCTCAGTTTAATTTCAATACTGTTTGCACTTTATAAAATAAATATTATTTACATGTTAATATAAGTGTTCTATTCTAAAGGGAAATTCGAGTACAGCTGATGAAAAAGCAGCTTCAGCTATTTTAGCCATGCGCTTAGATGATGAAGTGACTTTAGGAAGAGCGGTGCAGGTAAAATTGTATATATAATATAATGACATTTATTGTTTATTTCACTTAATCTCTCAATTACATTATTTATTAATTATCAAAAATTTAAATTTATTTTTACTCAGATATGCTTTTGTACATTGAAATAGGGTACAGTTTTGGCTTACTTTATAATTATTTTGGAATTTTCAGATAGAAATTTATCACTTGCAGGCTTCTTGAGGGTTGTTGATGGTACTGCAGTGTCACCTAGTGGCCACATTGGGTGTAAGTCACAAGTACCATGTTTTTTTAATCCAGATCAGTTGGTTCAGAGTTTACATTCTGACCACTTTATTGAAAAGATATCTAGTGTTCAATTCTGGGCAGAATAAAAGTCAATATAATGATGAACTCAAAAGTGGCTTTAAATTTTTATTTTTTTGTAATGTATTTATTAAAATAGTAATTATATTATTCTATGAATGCTCAAGTTGTTTTCCATTATTTTTCACATATTCTAAATTGTTAGTTTCAAATGTTGATATAGATTTTTTTGATAGAGATCCTTATTATTATTAATTTATTGGTATTATTGTCATAAGATTGATATAAAAAATATGGTTCTTTACTAGTTTCATAGAAAGAAATCTTGGTAGTAAGTAAGATCTTTAGATTTTGGGGCCCACTGTATAGAAAAAAAAAGAAAAGAAAACAAATGTTCTTTTATAAGTAATTCCATATTTATAAAATATGTACATATAAAATATTTTCTATTCTTTAAAAAAATGAATAAACAAATAATTTTTTTTACAATTTATAAGTGTACAAATCTTGCAGAATATATATTTACATCAATACTATTAATAGTAGTTATTTATTAATTTAAAGATTGTTAGTTTAGTTTAATGGTGAATATATCTATTAATTTTACAACTACATAGAATTATTTAAACCCCACCTCTTTTTTTATCCATGTATAACATTGATACATTTTTCTTAAAAAAAAACAACAACAATAAATCATTCTTAAGATTTCTACAAGAGTTGTATTTGGTCTGAACAAAATACAACGAATATGGGGTCGTGAAATATGATTATATAAATACTGCACTACATATTTTTTTAGATATTCAAAATGTTCAGCTGTGCTTAACAAATAACTAATATCACTGAAATATATACTTACTGATCTGATTTTAGAATTATATAGTTGAATGGATAGATTATCTTAAATTCAAAACATCAAGGAATTTGAAACTTTTATATCATATATAATCTAATGCTATTCATTAAAAAGAATTAATAGCAAAGAACTAGTCTATGGAATTACTTCAATTGTTTACTTAAGATTAGATAAATGGCTTTAGATTAGAATTATATAGATTGGATTATGTATATGGTTATGACACATCATTCTAAAAGAAATAAAAAGATACCATTTTTGATTAAT
Organism: Epiperipatus broadwayi; assembly: GCA_028023455.1. Taxonomy (NCBI): domain Eukaryota; kingdom Metazoa; phylum Onychophora; class Udeonychophora; order Euonychophora; family Peripatidae; genus Epiperipatus; species Epiperipatus broadwayi. The sequence continues at coordinate 6,832,665 of JAQFVV010006228.1, forward strand.
TCTAGTGCACAAATACTAGCATATAAGTGGTTAAGCTAAAAATTTTATGAGAAATGTGGGTAAAGAAAAATTACAACTACGAATTTTACTATAAAAAAAATGAAGTACATTTACAGATTAATACTGAAACCTGAAGTAATGCAATAATGGCTTGCATTTTGATTCTGCAAATAATATTAGAACTTTAGCTATATTAGTTACAAGTACAACTGAGTTTTATATATGTTTAATATATACATAATTAAAAAGTCTCATCATGAATTTGTTTGTTATGTAAACATCTCTTTTTCTTCAAGACTCATTAAAGCTACAAAGGTTATGTTATTTCAGCTCTTCCAGAAATAATTTGGTTTCATCTTCCATCACAGACAAGATTGACATTTCCTTTCAATAACCAGAGTAAAGCGTATAAAAAATCTTCCAGTTTGAATTCCATATCTTCACAGTATTATTTAAACACATGGGTGTTGAGAATTCCAGATTTGATCTAATTCACAATATTGGATCTGAGAATTGAATAGTCCATGCAGAGGAAATGGAAGTTTTCTTGGAAAGAGCATATCATTGAATGATGCAATGAATGTTTTTTGCCTGGGAGAAATTTCTTTCACTTCTGAGTGAAAGTCTGATTTTAATCCTAATATGGCATGTGCTCTAGCTGTACAAACTCTTTATTAATAGTCCTCTACTTTAAAAAACACATTTACCACTTCCACAATATCTTTAACTTTGATAATAGTTTTAGGCACACAACAAAACAGGGAATTCTTTAACATCATCTAAATGAATACATTTTGCAAAGACCAACTGAAAGCACGAACATAATCTTAATAAGAGAACAATGGTGAAACTTTCCTCACAACTTGCACTTTCACATCTAAGTAAATAATCTGAAATGTGCCTCTAAATAGGATTATTGGTAAAGATATTTGTTTATTCTTTTGTCATTCTTTAACGTCATTTGAATAAATATATTTTATAAAAACAAGCCACTAAAAACATGAACTTGATTTGGAAAGCAAATACTGGAGAAACTGATTTCATTCAAAATGTGCTTTTTCACATATATAAATATAACATTATCACTATCTCATACTAGCACATAATTGTTATTAAACAAAGCAAACTTTCCATACAGTAGTGCCATCTTGTGCACAAGATGGCACTACTGTATAGAGAGTTTTGCTTTGTTTAATATATAAATATACCTAAAATGCAGCTCTAAATGTTGTTATTAGCTACAAATATTTGTCTAACCCTTATCTTATTGGAATCCCAAAGAATTAGCTTCATCTTGAACATGTGTGCTGAAAACAATCTGTTAGAACAAATCTTTGATGTTTAAGACTAGATTTAAGATATATATATAAACCGAATTTTGAAGGTTAGATAGATTTAGTACTGACAATAACATGGCAGAAAATGCAATATGCCAAGGTAATGTGGATTTCTAAAAATATAAACAAAAATTGCCTTTTTTATATATATAAAATTATTTTTGTATTTTTAATATTTATTTTCATTTCATAACTTTAATATTTTTTATAAATAAAATTTACCAATTAGTTATTTAGCTTACTATTTTATTAAAATAAAAACAATAAATAATTACCCAAATAAATTGATTTCGGTTAAAAATAATAATCATTATATAGAAAATTGATGATAGTATACATTAATGGTGTACTGTGACATTTATTCAATTTTAAAAAATGCAAGCAATAATCAACTTATTCTCAATGATGAATGGATAGTGTCTATCATGATGCAAAGTAAAGATGATTGGCTATTGGTCAAAGTAATTTATACTAAATTGTATTAGATAGCTCAGCATGGCTATTACTGAATTACATTATCACAAATATGTCAATAATAGCTAAATATATATTTGATTTTCAACTACATTAAGAGAGCAAAATACCTTTTAATTAAGTGATCCTTTCAAACTCCAAGACATTCATTGAAAATAAATTTTATTTTATAGTGAATACTTCTTTATTAAGAGCAACTTTTCATTATTCAGTGATTCCTATTTGATTCTCTACTATTCAAACATCAACATCAATTAAAAAATTAATTTTGCATCATAGTGAATATCTTTTTCACTTTACTATTTGTAATATAGAATTTTATTCTAATGCTAAAACTACATTTCTGTATTTTATTTTTAGATAGTAAATCAAAGTCTACCATAGTGGAAATTTGAAAAATATTAAAGGTTCAGTATAACAGATAATTAAAATAATGTATGTTTAATATGTAGGAATGCTGTGAGCCTTTAATGTTTACTTAGGGATCCACCATGCAAATATAGTCACTCTTATTTATCAAAGATTAATGTTATAACCACTTATAGATATTGTAAGATCACATTGATCTATGTTGAAAAATTTGGTGAAATTTTCTATACAAGAATTACAAATAAAAATAATCACAGTAACTCCCTAGAAAATACTTTGCAACTTCCTTGTTGGTTTGATTCACAAGTTGGTACCCTATGTTTTATAATTCTGCTAGAATGTATTTTTATTAAACAGGAAAAACTCTCCCTACAGTAGTGCCACCTTGTGCTCACCAGAGTAATCAATGGATGCCAGAAGGCTTGTGCATAAAATCCCCATCTAGTATCTACTCAGCCAATATCCCCAGACTAGTTTCTGGCTTGTGGCCTTCGTCAGTGAGGAGTTTTGGATCTGAAAGCACTGCACCTGGATCTCAGAGCACTGCACCTAAGATCTAGATGCAGTGCTTTCAGATCCAAGGCTCCTCACTGATGAAGGCCACAAGCCAGAGACTAGTCTGGGGATATTGGATGATTAGGCACTAGATGAGGATTTTATGCACAAGCCTTTTGGCATCCATTGATTACTCTGGTTGGCACAGGGTGGCACTACTGTATGGAGAGTTTTGCCTGTTTAATAACAGTTATGTGCTAGCATAAGAGATGGTGATCATGTAATGTATTTTTAATGAAAATCTTAACATATTTTTTTTAAATGGTGGATTATTTATAAATTTAGCATAGATACCCCTCTCACAATCAAAAAAAAAAAATCAAAATTTCAGTAGGACTTTGTATTATAAAAAATATGTTATTCCTCAAAAAATGAGTTCAGATTAATTAGGCAATAGAGTACTTTAATCAAGTGATAATACTTGATCATTGTTAGTAGGAATTTGCTATTGCTGCTACTTCTTTAATTTATTTCAGCATTTTAAATTTGAAGCTATATCATAAAAATAATGAATGCTTTTACATCATTATTAAGTCATCATCATCATTTTCAATCATGCAAATTGAAACACAGTTTGTTTATTTTAAATAAGTAATACATTTTCTGCACTTTTTTGTTAGAGAATTAAAAAAAAATGCTACTTATTTATCCACTAAAATAATTGTATAGTTAGTTGTGCAAAAAGTTATGGTGGCAAGAGGAGAACAATACTGTCATTCAATTGACCAGATTGAGCTTTTTTTGTTTGTTAGTTTGTTTTGCTCAGTTGATTTTAATCCAGGAAATTCACCTCTTGAGGACTGTCACTGTACTTCTGCACCAAATGATACAGAGCTTGCCTAGTCATTGATAAGCCCCTTCATCAATTAATTTTGAGTTATTGTAAGAACAGATTCAAAATGTTTGTTCATGATAAGTACCAAATTCTCTTGATATGATGAGATATTGTTTAATTATCATTATGTTGATCAATCGATTTTGTAATAATCTCCATACTTTCTCTTGCTTTTTTTTTCTTCATGTAAATAAAGATACAATAAAAGACAAATGTACCCCTTAAGATGCATTTCATGCTGAACCAGCACTCATCAGTTGGCCCAGGTTACCATTTCTCATATATATCTTTATCACATGAAGAGTATCTTTATTTACAACCGCCAAAATCTTTCCTATTGCATTACCAAATCCATATAATATTAATAGCATCTATGTTCTTTATTACTTTTACAATGTTTTTTTTTGCAACCTAGTATGGGAGTTTCAATTGCTCCAGCAATCTTCTTCAGAACTTCTACTTATATCTCCAAATCTTAACTGTTAAATTCAAACTTTTAAATTTTACAGTTATACTTTTAGCAGCTCCCTCTGGGGCAATCGAAACTGTCATATTATGTTGTAAAAAAAACATTGTAAAAGTAATAAAGAGCATAGTTGATAAATATTTCTAGAAAGTACAGATTATCTTTTGTTATGAAATTACTCTAAAGAACTTTTTTGGAATGATAATCATTTTTGTTAGAAAATAGTCTTAATGTGCAGTTCTCAGTAAAATTTCTATCTTCTAATTGTTATCAGTTTTTGCCAAGTAGAAAGAATCCACACCATTGAAGTGCTTTTTTATTTTATAATAAATTTTAGTCACTTTTGCATGTTTTCTCCAGTATTGCAATGTAATATTTCTTTTTATCTAAATTTTCAAAAAGCTTTTTTTTATTTTTGGTGGTAATTATTATATATTGCTATAGGTGTGTTTTATAATAATTTAAAATTAGTTTTAAATCAGTCTTGTATTATTTAATTTTGCTAATTATGTTTTAATAAATCATTTTTAATGATTTTGTGATAATAAATGAAATGTTAAAATTATAATTGATGATTAATAATATATTTAGGTTAGAGTAGTTCAAGGAAAAGAGCCAGAACATTTCCTTCAAATTTTCCAAGGCCGTATGATTATTTTAATGGTAAGTTTTTAGCTGAAAAGATTGAATATTTATATAGTATAATAATAAATATGTAATTATGAACTACCACACCAGTGTGCACACCTTTTTAAAAATGTAAAAATAATTATTAGTTAAGTAAAAATCTAAAAATTATTGACCTGAAACAAAACGTAACACAAACATATATTAATTTAAATGTAATAAAATTTTAAGCCAAGTGATATATAAATTATTGTATGCTAAATTGTTCAAATGTGGATAAACACGTTTTTATCTTATCTATGATTAATTCATTGTACAGGCTTAAACTTGTATTAATATATGTAATATATGCGGGATTCGAACTCAGATTTTCACACGACTCACTACTCTCAGTGCCATCTCATATTGCTGACCCACCTGATCACACACATTATCTTTTCAACATGTGTGTGATCAGGTGGGTCAGCAATATGAGATGGCACTGAGAGTAGCGGGTCATGTGAAAATCTGAGTTCGAATCCCGCTTATCTATGATTGTAAATTCTTGCAAGATTTTAAAGATATGTAAAGTAGATGAAAATCCACAATTCATGCTTTCACTCTGCATCATTCCAATTAATTTAATCTTTTTTAGTATTAATTTTTAGTTATTATTTAATTGTACCAGTTATTCTTTAATTGATTCTACATGAAATACTATTTTGATATATATCCAAATGAAAGATAATGTAACTTGAGAAATAATCCTAAATTTATATATTGATCATAATCACAATACACAATAAACATTGCATGGTTTGGTACAAATCAGATTCTGGAGTTCAAAGTTTATGAATGATATCCAATTTTGCTTTTCTAGTGCTAAAATTTTTTAATTATAATAAGTTAATGGGAACAATTTTTTTCTGTATGTTTTTAAAAACCATAATGTTATATATACATGTATGCATTTTGATACTTATGATTTTAATATATATATAAAATAAATAAAATATCCGTTAATTAAAAACAATATTGTAATTATAATTGAAATAATATTTTAATGGTTTACAAACAATTACAAACAATCCTTAAATCCGCAGAAGTACTTTCGGTTACTTTCTAACCTGCCTCAACTGCCATTAAATTCAAAAAGCAAAAGCGGAAGCAAACGTCATCAATTCAAATTCCACGAATCTCGTATTTTAATTTTAGAAGCTTGTCGATTTATTAAATGCGCTTTATTCCTGTTTATAAAAATTGCCTCTTTAATTTTTCTTTTACTATGGTTTCTCTCTTCATGAAGAATTTTCACATTTTCAAAATTAAATTTAAATTTATATTTACATGTTTTTTCGTGATCAAAGAAAACTGAAGGAGATATTAAATCACCATTATTTTTATTTTTTACACGCTTATATAATAATTCATGTTCCTTCAATCTTTTCTCAATTACTGCACCTAGATTCACCTATATATGATAGCATACATTCACAAAAAATTTGATATATGACATTACTTTTTTGCTTGACAGGTATGACATCCTTAGAATTATTGACTAATTTATTAATATTGTTTGGAACATAGAATGAAACATGTTTTCTTATATAAATCCTTAAAAAATTTTACTTGTGGATTTGAAATAAATGGAATAGATATCCATTTTTTACTTTTAATCTTCATTTCTTTTAAATTATAATAAATTTTTTTAAATTGACATAAAGCATTGTTTATTTGTTCCATTTTATAACCAACATCAAGGTCCCTACTATCACATTTTATATGCATATTATCAAGGTTATAGCCTCAGTAAATATTACTACGTAATCAATGTGCGTTTAATAAATTTATTATAATTTAAAAGAAATGAAGATTAAAAGTAAAAAATGGATATCTATTCCATTTATTTCAAATCCACAAGTAAAATTTTTTAAGGATTTATATAAGAAACTACACTAAATGCAGAGTTAAAGAGCCCTGACATATTGTCAATAATATACTTGCAATCAACAAGAAAAAATTCTGCATCTCCCTGTCAAAAAAGTGGCTCATGGTCAAATAAATTTATTTATATCTTGTAATCCAATTTTATCATATATAAGCGATTTAACTCACTGAAGAAGAAGCTGTCAGTAGTAACCAAAAACAATTAAATCAAATTAATCTAAGCCTAGTACTTTTGAGGTTTTCCACCATATCCACGGCCAAAATAGGTTATAAACCATTGCTGTAATGTTACTAAATAATAATGTATGCAAATGCATATGCAAATTAATTTGTCCATTTTCTTGAAATAGCAAAACACGTGTCGCATCTAATGATGGCATTGTTATCACTGATAATAAAATACGCTTCCTGATTCTTCTATAAATTTTGTAATACTCTTGGATAATTATAGCTATGAGTATGATTATTAGTCAATCAAAAGTATACTCAGTGTAGTTTGTTGATGTATTAACATGTTTATTTTAAAGTATTAAACAAGCTTTCTTAATATACGAGTTGGGTGTATTATTTATATTGAATTATTCTTTATTTAAATGACAAATAACAATTACTAGCTCCTACTATAGTTTTTCACAAGTTGATGGACAATAAATTTATTCTCTAAGTAGCCTTTTATATGCATACATATTAACTAATGATAATTAAAAACTGCAAAAATTTGACACTATCATTACAACAATTGCAGAAATACAATCACGATGCTTCAAAATATAGATGGTTTTGAAGGCAAATTTTAATTTCCCATCTTTGTTTGTTTCATTACTTGCAACTACTTATTAATTTAAATAAGATCTTACAAAACATCTTCAAATATAAATGATTTTTTTTACAAACATTTCAATTAGTTCAAGTATAAATAAACAACTACCAATTTTTTAAAACTTATAAAATACAAAAAATTAATATTTTTATTTAAATGTACTTAATCTTTGTCTCATTCAAATAAATCTGTTAATAAACAAAATTTATGTTTAAACATTACTTTCTATGAATGACGAATGTGGTTTCATTTGTGTATGATTGTAAGATTTATAATACTAACATACCTATATTTTGGATGGGTTGCACTAACCATCAACTGTGAAATGAATATTGTAAAGTATGTAAACATTCATATATAACAAGATTAAAAGTTTAACCAATAGAAAACAAGATTAGAAAATTTTTAAAATGTAAAGATGGAGATGGAATGATAATAGAAAAAAAAAATCAGAAGCAATTTAAATTAACGTGGTTTTTTAAAATTCTTCCAAATGAAAGACAGTTTACAGGTATCATTAATTTGAATAGGTTCTAATTTTTTTCATCTTTTACCATTCCACACTCAATCTATACTTTTAAAATTTTCTGTTCTTGTTTTCTATTGGTTAAACCTTTAATGTTGTGATATATCAATGTTTACAATGCCTCTACATTGTTTTTCATAACAACATTGATAATTGGTATGATCCCATGGAAACATTGATATACAATAAATCAATAATGAATGAATCCAGATAATGTGTCATTTAGCATGTGAAAATCTTCATTTTAACATTATTTTATTTATACAGTATATAAAGCAACTTTTAGATAACTAGTATAAAATGTCTTAAAAACATAAAAAAAATTGTGATAAATAGTGTACACCTGGGTCTCGTTTTATGTGGATTATTTTAATGCAATTTTGAAGTTATGCGATTCACGTTTCTTCTTACTATCCTTCATATTTCACTATATTTTTTAGATATCAAGAAATTTAAATTATTAATAACTTATTTTGACTTGAAATACTTTTTTTTTTTTTTTCAAAAGTATAACGTTATATTAGCAACTAACGTGAATATGGCCTGAAGCTATCTTAGCTTCTACGTAAATAACCTACTTATACTAATGAATAAATAATAATAATAATAGATTTATATTTACATATAAAAATATAGCAATAAATATTCAAAAATTTTAAACTTTTAAAACGTATTTTGTTAATTATAACAGAAATAAATAATTTTTTAGATTTTTAAAATAAATAATAACGAAGATTTTATTGATTTTATAAACTGAAAATAATCTTTCTAATGATTTTTGTTTTGATTACGATCTCATTTTTTAAATATAGAAACAAAAAACAATTAACACAGTTCAAGACTGAAAGTGGCGCTAGTTGTATGTCACATGACATACATGAAAAATATAGGTGATTTATTTTGTAAATTATGTAAGGAATGAATAGAAAATATTAGGCATTTGTTAATTGAATGTAAATGTTTGAAAACAGAAAGGGTACATATAATGAAGTTGTGGAAAAATAAATATGAAAAGAGTGATTATACAGAAAGTGAATTATTAGTTTTTATGCTGGGTTTGGGAAAAGATAAGGGGGGTTTAGATATAAAGGTTATAGAGTTGACAAAGATTATGTTGTGGAAATGGGATAGAGCAGATTATGGGTAAATTTAGAGTGGGGAATGTAAAATAAAGTGGCTAACAGGTTTATCTGGGCATAATTGCTGAGATATTCTTGACTTCGTTTAAGGAGAAGCCATAATACATCACATCAAATCTGATTTCTTAATATTTCACAAAGAACGCATATTGTCAAATATCCAAATAACCGCTAATGATTAAAATATATATGGAAAAATGGAAAATTAAATACTGTAGTTAATAAAAAAAGTTTGTCTTGTATTATTTTTTTTCAAATATTTGAAATATTTTCTTAGTCATACTTTATTTCCTTATGTTTTAATGCGAATTTTAAAGTAATTTTTCCTTCTTGCTTTGCTTTTATAAGATTTCTGAAAATTACAACCCCCTATCCCCATTTTTCAAGGTAAGTTAAGTCTATTAAAATGCAGCCATTTTTAAAACTATTTTGCAGAAAACTATATTTTTATATAGTTTGACACACGGTTCTGCTGATTCAATTTCATTTGTAAATTGCTTATAAGAGTAGTTTTAAAAATTAATTTTTATAAAATGCAGAAGTTTCTAAGAATGGGACTCCTAAAATGTGGAAACCAAAGTAAATGCCCCACTTGCATGGTGTTAAGATTGGTGTAGAGTTTTTATGAAAGAAACTATCAGTGAATGACCTGGAACATGAATGATAGAGAAGTGAACACAAATCAAATGCATTTAACTGAAATTTTATCAGAATGCAGAAAGAGAGCTATTTCATTGACTAACCTTAGGAACAGACTTAGTGGTTTCTCAGAACCATCAACTTGAATAGTTGGCTATTTGTACAAGAGAAGAACAATATATATATATTTGATATTTGAATGATTTCTGATTGTTAAGTATTATTATTGATTAATTAAAATTTATAACGAATAGTAATAAATTATAATATATGCAATTTCTGATCTCATAAAGAATAATTATTAATTTTTTTATATAGATATTGATCTGAATAAATCCTTGCTAAAACATAATAGTTATTAGATAAATTTAATGTGATATAAATCAATAAACATTATTCAAAAGTAGATTTCTTTGGAAGAGCTATGTGGATTTGGACTATGTAAAGAGGTCTTGTTGGTTGAAATGCATCTGGGAGTTATTAGCATTGCTGCCTTATAGTTGAAATGTAAAAAATGAACTATTTAATTACAAATAGAATAAATAAGTATCTATTAATCTTTGTTTAATTAAAAAAATAAAAAGGAAAATTTATTTATTTTTAAATAAAATCTTCATGACAATATTATTTTTTAAAAGCATACTAATATATGGTGTATCTGAACTTGGTTCAGTCCTATATGGCTATTTAAGTTAGATAGCTGTATTTGAAGATATATAGATGTCTGAAAATTTCAGATTTTCTACTTAATAGTTATTTATTAGATCAAGTGCTGGGCTTGTTCTGGTATTTTTAATCTAATGCTTGAATATCCTACACCTCACTGAGGAAGCCAGTAGCAGAAACCGGTCTGGGGTTGGAAATATTCTGCAAAGCTTAAGAGCTTATTTGCGAGCTCTATTTATAACATTTGTAATACAAGCCTGTTAAATTAGGTCATGTGACATATAACTTGATTTCTTTGTAATTTTAGATTTGAACATGATTAATGATATATATATATATGTGCTTGCAATCTTTTAATGATAAATTTAATATATAAAACAGAAAACTATTTTGATTAGTAGTATCATTTGTACTTAAATTCTTTTAAAAAAGATATTGACTCACTGTATTTTTCTATTGTATATTTTGAATCTGATCAGAAACTTTTTTGTCCCTATGTAAATAAAAAAATGTTGCTAATGTTTCATAATAATCATAAAGACTCTTCCCAGAACTGAGAAAGTATAAAATCTGAAGAAAGCACAACTGATATCAAAGTAAGATATCAAGTATATTTGTTAATATTTCATTTTCATTTTATGCATTTTGATTTTTTAAAAAAGAAGTTAGCTTAAAAATACAAGTGGAAAAATATGGTTAGTGTCTTTTTCAAAAAGATTTGAATGGAGGTAGAACTATTAATCAAAATAATATTAATCTATATGCATGAAATTTTTCTATTAAAAAATCATATAAAAACATCTTTTATTTATGAAAATATTCAAACAAAAACATGATGTTCATATGTAAATGTTAGAAATTCTGCCATCAGAAATGACAGAAATGGATCATAATTTATGGACCATGAACTCCAGAGTTTGCCATTCCAGGCATTTTTTTGATAATATATAAACACAAATTCTATTTTTAATATCATTTATATATATATATTGCTTATAATAACTTCTCTCATATACACTTTAATGCAAAAAATTTTTTTTAATAAAACTTCTTTATTTTCATTACAGTTTCAATTGTCCAGCAGTCTTCATCAGAGCTTTTAAATAGCTGATATTAAAAGAAGGTAGAAGATTTTTAAAAAAAATAACTGATTTTTTTTAAAAATCTTCTACCTTCTTTTAATATCAGTTATTTAAAAGCTCTGATGAAGACTGCTGGACAGTTGAAACTGTAAAGAAAATAAAGAAGTTTTATTTTAAATTTTTTTTTGTATTAAAGTGTATATGAGGGAAGTTATTATAAGCAATATATAAATGAATATATGAAGAAATGCAAAGAAAGTAAAGGAGAAGAATAAGAATATATACTTCTAATAAATCATTTTTTTATTTTAGGGTGGGCATGCCAGTGGATTTTGTAACAGACAAGATACTGACTCCTTTGATTCAGATGGTGTTAGATTGTTCCACGTTAAAGGAACCAATGATCTCAATACTAAAGCTGTTCAGGTTAATTTTTTTGATTTATATTTTGATTATGTTTGTTTTTACTTTTTTAATAATACATAATTGTAATAATCTATCATAATTATGTGTTATAACAATATAATGTTAATATTGTAATATACTATGATAATTCATGTGATAATTAAAATAACAGAAATGTACAATGAAATGCAATAAAATAAAAAATATGAGTGGAAAGAACAACAAAATTATTGAATAAATGTTTAGCAACCATTAATTTAAAAAAAATCTATATCTATTAGTTATTTTTTCCTCAAAGCTGGGATTTTATTAATACTGAATATAAAAATTTCAAGATTTTGCATTAAATGGCAGCTAAAATTATGTTAAACACTCATTGGGAAATTGCAGAAAAAAGCAAAACGAAGGTTCTTTCAGTTCTGCAAACAAAAAGCATAACAGAAGACTCAATTGAGAAACACATGACTTCTTATATAAAACACAGGCAAAATTCTCCATACCCTAGTGCCACCCTGTGCTAACCAGAGTAATCAATGGATGCCAGAAGGCTTGTGCATAAAATCCCTATCTAGTGCCTACTCATCCAATATCCCCAGACTAGTTTCTGGCTTGTGGCCATCATCAGTGAGGAGCCTTGGATCTGAGAGCACTGCACAATTATGTGCTAGTATGAGATGGTGATCATGTGATGTTTAGTGGTTTCTTATTAACTGAAAGGAGACCCTTTGATTCCTCTTGGAGGCCTTAAAGGAACCGAGCAGGGCAAATTCCTAATGTCCACTCCATATGTTCTTGTCGTTGCAGCTGTTATTACTATGTGATTATTCATATAGTATACGAACATGGATGGGCTGCTCACCAACACGCATTAGCTAGTGTGGTGAGTTTATTGGCTTTTCACCTCTGAGTTTAAGATCGAGAAAGACCATGGTCTTTCTTCTCAATGCCTGATAAGGCAGAATGAATGTTTGTGTAAATGATAAATATTTTTCCAATATATATATACAATTATGACAGACAAAAATAAAGCACCAACCAAGACAGCGGTTGGTGGCCGAAGGCGGAGGGTGCTAAGAATCCCCTGATTGCAGACCCAGGCTGCCATTTGATGATGACTTTTTATTTAGGTACTTACAATTGCAGATCACTTTCAAGTGAAGGAAGATTGCAAGAATTAGAAGAAGAACTCTCTTATATTAAATGGGACATTATTGGACTTTGTGAAGTTAGAAGAAAAGGTGAAGAGACAATTGATTTAAAAAGTGGACAATACTCTATTATAAAGGCACAAATATTGGAAATATAAGTGGAGTAGGATTCATTATAAATAAAAAGTGAAAGAACAACATTGTGGAGATTGATGGTGTATCGGACAGGTGGCAAGATTAGTTATACAACTTAATAGCAGATACCAAATGCAGATAATTCAGGTTTATGCCCCAACAAGTTCTCATAGTGATGAAGTAATAGAAGATTTTTATATGGATGTACAAAAGGCTTTTGATCAGAGTAAACAACATTTTAAAATTGTTATGGGAGACTTTAATGCTAGAATTGGTAAACAAATGAAAGATGAAAGTGCTGTAGGTAATTTTGGTTATGGTAATAGAAATGAGAGAGGACATAGACTTGTGGAGTTTGCAGAAAAAGAAAAACTTTATATTATGAATTCTTTTTTTGAGAAAAATGTTAAAAGGAAATGGACATGGAAGCATCCAAATGAAGGTACAGCAGAATTGGATTATATTTTGCCTAACAGGAAATACATATTTCAAGATTGTAATGTTCTTAATAAATTTAACACAGGAAATGATCATCGATTAGTAAGGTGTAAGATACGTGTTAATGTGAAACTAGAGAGATAAAAATTATTAAGAAAAACAATATTTACAGTTGATATTTCTAATCTTCAGAAACATTCTAATGAATTTAAATTAGAACTTACAAATCGGTTTCAAGTATTAGTAGATTTTGAACATGATTCAGATTTGAATGAAATTAATATGAAAATAACTGATACACTTTTAAAAACTGCAACAAAGATAGCTGGTAGAAAAAGCAGCAATTGACCAATAAAATTTCTACTGAGACTAGAGAATTTATGAAGAAAAGAAGGAATATGAAGATATACAAAAATGATGCATTAAAAAAAATTGAATATTTCGAATTTTGTAAAATGGTGCGGAAAAGAGTTGAAAATGATATAAGAAAGTATAACTGTGAACTAGCAAGGAAAGCTGTAGAAGAAAATAAAAGTCTTAAGAATGTAAAACAACATATTGGTATTGGTAGGAAATTTATATCTGCAATAAGAAAAAAAGAGGGAATTGTTACTAAAAAGAGAGATGACATCATGAAATTGGTAGAAGATTTTTATCAAGAATTATATAGTAATAAAGAACAAGTACCTCCTATATCTATTACATCTTCCGAATTGCCCAGAATTTTAAATGAAGAAGTGAGACATGCAATTAAATGTATGAAGAAAGGAAAGGCTCCAGGTAATGATGGAATTATAATTGATATATTAAAAGAAGCAGGTGAAGAAATAGAAATTTTTTTAGCAAAGTTATATACCAAATGTCTAAATGATAAAGATGTACCGGATGATTGGAAGAATGCAGTAATAATATTAATATTTAAAAAAGGTGATAAAGAGGATATTAAAAATTACAGACCTATCAGCCTTTTATCAGTTTTATATAAAATTTTTACCAAGATAATTACAACTCGTCTACAGAGAACATTGGATTTCCACCAACCAAGAGAACAAGCTGGATTTAAAAGTGGTTTTAGTACAGTAGATCATATCCAGGTGTTGAGAGAAGTTATAGAAAGGACGAATGAATATGTGTTGTCATTATGTTTTGGATTTGTAGATTATGAAAAGGCATTTGATTCTATAAACATTTCTTCAGTGATTAAAGCATTGGATCATCAAGGTATAGATCCAGGATATTGTCATATTTTGAAGAATATTTATAAAAATGCAACAGCAACAATTAGATTACATAATGATACTGAGAAAGTCAACATTGAGAAAGATGTAAGACAAGGTGACTCCATATCTCCAAAACTTTTTACAGCAGTACTGCAAGAAGTATTTTGTGGATTAAAATGGGAAACTAAAGGAGTGAAAGTAAATGGAGATTATTTAAGTCATTTAGATTTCGCAGATGATGTAGTTGTTTTTGCAAATAATGCTTCAGAGCTGCAGGATATGTTGCAGGAATTATCAGATGAAAGTAGGAAAGTAGGACTAAAGATGTTAAAAAGACTAAAGTAATGTTTAATCGATTTGCTCAAAATATGAAAATAAATATTGATTATGAAGAATTAGAAGAAGTTAACAGTTACAAATACCTTGGTCAGATTATTAATACAGATGGAAACATAATGGAAGAAATTAATCATAGAATTAAACTTGGTTGGAGTGCTTTTGGTAGAAATAACTTGATACTAAAAGGAAATATGCCTATGTGTTTGAAAAGGAAGGTTTTTAACAAATGTGTTTTACCAGTTCTTACTTATGGATCTGAGACTTGGACACTTAATAGAAGAGCAATACAGAGACTTCAGACCACTCAAAGAAGTATGGAGAGATGCATGTTGGGAGTAACAAGAAGAGATCGAAAATGCAATCTATGGGTAAGAGAACAAACAGGTATTACTGACCTCATTGAAAAAATTAAAAGATTGAGGTGGAGTTGGGCTGGACATATTGCTAGAAGAGATGATAATAGATGGACAATTGAAATTTTAAACTGGATTCCAAGAGATTGTAAAAGACCCAGAAAGAGACCACATGTGAGATGGATGGATGAAATAAGAAAGTTTTCAGGGGTGATGTGGAGAAGAGAAGCTAAAGATCAGAAAAGATGGATTAAACTTGAAGAGACCTTCATCTTGGAGTGGATTGATAATGGTTGATGATGATGATGATGATGACTTGTAAATATTCTACTTAAAATAGAATGTATTTCTTTAATTTATTATAGATATATAATGATAACTTCAATAGTTTTGATGTTAATGAAAAGTTTGTAATCATAAGTGTATGTATATATAGTTATTATTTTTATTTATATATTACATTTATTTATATTCTTCCAAATATGTAAATAATAAAATATTAGCTAAAAAAAAGATGTAAAAAACTACTCATCAAATGTATACACTCATCATTTCAGCCAAAGAGCTTGCCTTCTTCAGAAGACTGGGACATTAATTAATTTACTATAAGTCCTTTTCAGTACTCATTAATAATGTCTTGCTCTTATTTCAGCAATTAATTGCAGAGTAAATTGTAAAGTTTTTAAGTATATAATTTGTTTCTTTGGTAAACTTTTTTGAAATTAAATAGCTTTAAAACTAAGCTATACATGATAGCTGCATTATGTACATATCTGAACAACACGGATCATCTGTAAACTTTTATTCTTGAGATAACAATATGTGAATTTCTATTTACTAACTATTATAGTGTATGGTTATATATATTGACCATGCTATTTACATGCAACAAGGGTTTTTTTCTCATGTGTCATAGCATCAGCTGGGAATCGAACCCACTAACCCGGGACAACTGCTTATAAAGCAGCTCAATAGAAGTATATCATTACATCTATTTAAACAACAATTTATGTATACTACATTTTAGAAACTTGTTTATTATTAGAGATTAGCAAAAGTATCCAAAATGATTTATATAAATGTGCTAATGGAGTCCTTTATTTATTGTCAGATTAGTATATAATTCAAAAAGTAGTAAAGATAAATAGTGATCAATTAATTGGGAGGAAAATATGACTCAGCAACTGCATTGTGGAAAAAAAAGAGTGTAAAGCTAAAACATGGTGTCGACTGAATTTGTCTTACACATTCTTGACATGTTGTTGTAGAAAAACAGGCAAAACTCTCTATACCTATTGCCACTCATATGATGTTTATTGGCATGTTGGGAAAAAAATATGGCTCATCAACCACTATCAATCCACTGCAGGATGAAAGTCTCTCCAAGTTCAATTCATCTTCTCCGATCTTTAGCTTCTTTTATCCACATCATCCCTGCACACTTTCTTATTTCATCCATCCATCTCACATGTGGTCTCTTTCTGGGTTTTTTACAATCTCTTGGAATTCAGTTTAAGATTTCAATTGTCCATCTATTATCATGTCTTCTAGAAATATGGCCAGCCCAACTCCACTTCAGTCTTTTAATTTTTTCAATGAGGTCGGTAACACCTGTTTGTTCTTTTAATTTTTTCAATGAGGTCGGTAACACCTGTTTGTTCTCTTAATGATATATTGTGTTTTCGATCTCTTCTTGTTATTCCCAACATGCATTTCTCCATACTTCTTTGAGTGGTCTGAAGTCTCTGTATTGCTCTTCTAGTAAGTGTCCAAGTCTCAGATCCATAATTATGTACATAAATGCATATTAATTGACTATGTACTTATTTCCAATGTAATTTAAAAATTTACAGTCCATTCCACAATTGAAATCTTTTATTTGTAAATTATACCTGAGTAAATAAATAACTGAATAATTTATTACTTGGAAGTTTATTAAACCACTAAAGATCACATGATTACCATTTCTTATGCTTGCTCATAACTGTTATTAAAACAGGTAAAATTCTCCATATAGTATTGCCACTCAGTGCATTAGATCTTAAGATCTAGGTGCAGTGCTCTCAGATCCAAGACTCCTCCCTGATGAAGGCCACAAGCCAGAAACTAGTCTGGATTTATTGGATGAGTAAGCACTAGATGGGGATTTTATGCACGAGCCTTTTGGCATCCATTGATTACTGTGGCTTGCACTGAGTGGCAATACTGTATGGAGAGTTTTGCCTGTTTTAATAGCACTTGGAAGTTTATGAGAAGAACATGGGCCATAAGTGGCAAAACCAGATGGACTATGATCCATGGATCTTGAACTCCAGTTCCACAAATCTACCATTGCACCAAACCATTTCTAAAATAATACCAAATCAAAATTAAATAAATCTGTTATTCCAGCCAGCATCACATGATCACATCTCCAATACTAGCACATAATTGTTTATAAACAAAGCAAAGCAAAACTCCATATAGTAGTGCCATAAGCCGGAAACTAGTCTGGGGATATTGGATGAGTAGGCATTGGATAGGGATTTTATGCACAAGCCTTCTGGCATCCATTGATTACTCTGTTTAGCACAGGTGGCACTACTATATAGAGTTTTTCTTTGCTTTGTTTATAAATCTGTTATTATAAAAATCAATTTAAAAAAATATATATCTCTACCAGCTTTCAAAACTCAAGAAGTTCTCTGATATTTGAAAATATTTTGTTATATCAATCATAACTATAAAGTTAAAAAAATTTAATATGAAAAAATAAATAAATTTAAACTTGAAATAAAAATATCTAATACTTTTTAAATATTTCTTTTTTCCATATCGTCTTTAAAGACTTTCTATATATTGATGGAAACTTTTCTTCCAACATAAATTTCAAAAAATCAATACAATAATGTAATATTTTAAAAACTTTATTTCATATTAACAGTACGTAATATTTAAAATTTCTTAAATATTGAAAATTTTAAATTTTATTATTGGGATTTTGGTATATTTAAGTGGTTAGAATTGATGCAGTAAAAGATCAAAATATTTTCTGAACATGAAACTTCTAAGATAAAATTTTAAATTATATGAAAGAAAAAAAATTTAATTTAAATTTTGTTGATATGTATAATATTGTTAAAAAAGTTATTTTAGTTTTAATATATATACAGAGCTAAGATGTGATATATTGGACTACTTCCATCATTTATGAGTGAATGTTTAATGTATAGAAAATTTTAAACTTTATTTAAACTTTCCAAATACAAACAACTTGTTAGTAATAACACACAAATAGACAACACATGTTAGTAATTACACAACGTTTTGAGTAGTATTATTCTCCACTCCTGGTGTTGCTGGCCTATATGCACAGGGACAATATTCACTTAGAAGTTGAACTTGCACCTTTAGATTCTTGAATATCGAATTTAAGGCAAATGCTCTACCAACTGAACTATTCTGTCAAAGGCAACATAGAGTAGAAATTTGATATTATTATATATGAGGGTTGGTTCAAATCCTCCTGAATTTCTACTATATGTTGCCTTTGACAGAATAGCTCAGTTGGTAGAGCATTTGACCTAAATTCAACATTCAAAAATCTAAAGGTGTGAGTTCAACTTCTAAGTGAGCATTGTCACTGTGCATATAGGCCAGCAACACCTGAAGAAGAGTTGAGAATAATACTACTCGAAACATTGTGTATTTACTAATCTCTGTTGTCTATTTGTGTGCTATTATTAACAAATTGTTTGTATTTGGAAAGTTTAAATAAAGTTTAAATTTTCTATACATTCAACATTCACTCATAGATGATGGAAATAGTCCAACATCTTGCAAATTATAATATACCATCATTACAAACCTTCAGACAAATATATACAGAGCTGTCTTGAGAGCAGTGTGAACAATGCGACCACACTAGGTCCAGCATTTATCAAGGCCCCATACCTGTATTATCTACTCTTTATGTGAAAATCAAAAAAATAAAATGTTTTATTGCTAAATATAATTACATTTCCTTTTTTTTTTTTTGCCAAAATTCTGTAATTTAAAGGCCCTATCATGAGGAAATAATACAATTGCAGAAGCATGGGATATATGGTGATGTAGTTTTTCAGCTATGTACAATATGTATGCTTAAATATTTCACCATGCACTGGACATTTTAATGTGAAATGAGCATGAATCAAGCATGATTTTCTTTCTTAACAATTTTATCTATTGAATCAGAATTTGCAAAAAAGAATAAATTTCAACAATGTTATTCACGGATATTTTTTGCATTTTATATATTTTATTTTGTTTTCTCAAATATTCATTTTATAAAATTGAACAAAACCATACTTATATAAGTAATTATATATGCATTATAAGTATTATATTGTGCAATTTTATTTTGAGTAAACAAAATAAAATATACACAATGTAAAAAATTATATTTTACTTTCTTAAAAATGATTTTTGTTTTTTAAGTAAATTCTCATTCAAAATAAACAAAAAATTTAATGAAGAGTATCGTTCTTGACTTGATTTATAACAATTTTAAAACAAATACGATAATTTCTTAAAAATATCTAGGTATTTTTATCATGAGTAAAGCCCCCCCACCACCACCACATGTAAATATTGTTCCAAGCCCTGCTTTTTTTTTTTTTAATCAATAAATTTTATTGTGAGCTCAAAGAATTACATTATAGCAGTAACAGAGTTATGTTGTTAACAGAAACTATAAAAAAAAAGGTTACATAACCCAATCAACTGTTCAATCACAAATTGTCCATTACTACAAGGCTCCATGTAGCATTGTAGATGTATGTTGGAGCCAGTTTTTCATCTCTGTTTCTGATGGCCTAAAGTTTTTCCAGAAGTAATTTCTTATGGTCAAGCAAGGTGTGGCCATAAATGTGAGTGCACTTAGTTGACCAATAGACAAACAGCAGAAAGGTTATGATTTTTAGGGATCCCATTAGATATGCTAGAAATCAGTCTGGTGAGGAGAGACACTCTAGTTTTGTATATGGATGCAATAAACTCTCTGTCCCATTGGAGTGAGGTACAATGGCTCAGAATATGTATCATTGTACCATCATCATGTTTACATAAAGAGCAGACCGGGTCCAAGCATGAAAACCCTCTACAACAGACCAGAAAATGACATGTGGGCAGAGCATTCAGTTTTATTTTAATCAAAAAATCTAAAAATGTTGGCTCTAGATGCCACTGTTTAAACTTTTTAATGATTGAATGATTGGGAAGGGTTAGCAGTTATGGAATTGGGGTAGGAGGGTTCTTCATTAATTAGATGGTATGCATCCTAGTACTTAATTTTCTGTGAGTTAACCTGATTAGGTAGAGGGATAGATTTTGCAATATTTAGCAACAAGGATGACAACCAACCCCTCATAGGAGGAGGAGGGGTGTCAGTAGGACAAAAGTGAAGCATGATGCTTCCGGAAAATGGCGAGATAGGTTAAGGATGGTGTTATGAGTACGATGGAAACAAAAGGTTATAACAGAGTGCAACGATAGCCCATTAGTTTTGTGTGCCTATGGAGGCCTCTCAGGCTGATGGTCATGGTCTTGCCCTTTCACATAAGTCTTGCACATAGTAAATATATCTTTCTAATGAATCTTTTGGGAAAAGTTAATGATCGGTATGCTTTTTCTTGGGCCAGCATTGCATTTGTAGATTTAAAAGTGTTAAACTTCCTGCAAGCTCAACATAGACACACCCCTTTTAGATGATTCATTAATGGTATTACAAATCATTTATTCATTAGAAATTATGATATCATTTCTAGTACAAATGTAAATTTTAAATTCAGTTAAAGATTAATATATCTGTTTTTATTAAATATAATCATATGATATTATCAATCTAACCTTATCCCTCTTTTTTCATGTGTGTTGTCCCGTTTCAAATACTGTATATTTAAACAGCCATTTTACCACACATTTCAAAAATGAGTTGTAGAATGTATTTTTAAATATATTTAAAACACAAACGTGTGTGTATGTTTGTGTGCGTTATACAATATATTATTAATATTGAGAATAAGATTAAAAAAGTTGTTTCAAAATCTAAAAATTTAGAAATAAATTAAAGTTAAAATCATTAAAATTTCAACTGGCTAAATAAGGATATTTTTTTATATTATTAAATAGAAGAGTAATTAAACATGTTTTGGTCGTATTATTTTTAATTACTATTCTATTTTTTTAATATACAGTGGAATCATTAAATCCGCTACCTTAACACTACTTTTATACACTAACCAACAAAAAGATTTACACAAGCAAAAACATTAATATTAAAATTCATAAATCAATTATAAAAATGAAAATTTTATAGATTTGTATTATTTACTACTGGTATGGTAGCTGCTATTTCAGTGCTCTCCTAAACCTAATGCTATTGAATCTCGTAGTCTGCATTTTATATATGTGATTTAAAAAAATGCTGCATATATACAAAGTAATACAATATACAGCATTATAAACATAAATAAGTTACAGTCCATTATAAAATTCTAATCAGAAGATTGATTTTCTAAAAGCTTTATTAACTTTTTCATTTACATCATTGTTTGCATAATTTGATAAACATTAACCATATGATGTAGTTTTTTTTTTTTTTTAAGTGTCATAGCATCGGCCGGGACGCGAACCCGCAACCCGGGCAACTGCCTGCAAGTGCAAGGCAGTCGCGCTGACCTCTCGACCACCAATGCGAGACGCCATATGATGTAGTTTATGGTTGGTGTTCAGCCATAATCATATAATTATAATAGAGATGCTTTCATTCTACTTCTAAAACTGAAAAGTGCAATAACCACGTGTTCTTAAATTTGTTTATGAGACTCCAAAAATAGTCTAGAACAGGGGTCGTCAAACTGCGCCTCACAAGTCAAATATGACTCTTTGATCCTAATCTCATGGTTCTTTTTATCATGATAAACATAAATAATTTTTTTAGATCCTCATGTAATTTGTAAATAAATATTTTGGAGAGAAAAAATGCGCATTATAACGTTGTTTCTCGAATTCAGCCTTTTGTAGAATAGTAATTATTGTATATCCAAATGTCAAAGTAATTTTTGTTTTTATCTATTTATTTTTAAGATAATTTTTATTTTCATTAGGATGTATGCAGATTCTATTATGTGCTATTATTAAATAAATGTTGAAATGTATTTACAGCTATTCAGAAATGGGTATTTTTTATGAGTATATTTTTCACCTTTTTCTTGTGGCTCTTTAATTGTGGTAGGGGGGGGGGGTAGGAAAATTTAAACAAAATAGTTTTTCATTTTAAAAAATTTGCCGACTTTTGATCTAAGATCAAATCCACCTGGCTTTGTAATTGGATTCGGAATTAAAAATTCATTTAGGACCTCACAAGAAACTAATTTGATACCAGTAATTTTTTATATGTTTGAAAGGTTTTTTTTGGTTGATAAATATCCAGAAAAGGGTGTAGCAATATGTTGGACTGTTTACATCATCTATCATTAAATGTTGAATGTATGGAAAATTTTAAACTTTATTTAAATACATATTATCACATCTACTAGCTATCACCACTAACCTTCAGGCAAATATCCAGAAAAGAGATCTTGATTTGAAAAATATCTTAGGTTGTAAATATGCCCTAAAGTAATAAGTAATCTGATCTTAATAGCTTTTTATACAGGCAATTTGTCTTCAACTATCTGATGACAGAATATTTACAAGAATGGAAAACTGCTGCTAAGGAAAAATGCCCACGTGTATAAAACTGTATATGTTAATAAAAGATTATTTATTTTTTGTAAATACGCAAGGATTTCTTAGCTTCAATAACATTCTCTTTATTGGAAAAAATTATTCTAGAAATTCACTTGAGAGATTGTCCCAAAATTATAGATTAAATTAAAATAGAATTTGTATGTAAATAAATTTAGTTGCATACAAATTAGATCGTATATATCATACTCCCATTGTAAATGAAGAAGATAGAGGAAGCAGCTAAAATGGTTAGAGTGAATTAAAGTTGGTGTTAATTTGAAGTGATAACAGATCAGCATAAAGGAATAGTCAATAATAGACTGACTAGCAGTGATTAAGTCTAAAATGGAACAGTGGCAAGGAAGAAGCGATCACTTGTTAATGTATTGAAAAGGTTATTACCGGCGAAAAGTAATTAACTGAAGTTTAGCCAAACTGCAAGAGACAAAATGGGAATGGAAATGGTTAATATATAATTCATAAAATGTGTGGGTCAATGTAAGCACTAATATTGTGAATTATATATGATTATTTGTGTTTCAAGAGACATTTGATTTGAAAGCATAAATATAATAACTGAATAACTCCTGGTGTGAAAGAAGACTATTTTCACATGAAGAAATTAAATAGCATATGAATATTAATGGACTTATACCTTTTAAAGTTGCTTTACCACATTATTGTTTGCTATTAAATAAATTTTGTTACATATACATTTCAAAGTATATTGTTTATTTATTTAGCTGCCTGACTAGTCTTTAGAGAACCTCAGGATACAATAGTTGCCTCAATAGACAGAATTTGACAAAATTGTTATGGGATTGAACAGGATAGAACTTGCAGTACATTATATAGCTGTAATGAGTCGACAGTTGCCAAAATCATGACACAAAATAACTTATTGCAAATAATAAAATATGGTGGGACTAAGTTCTGCAATCCGTGAATTTGATATAACCAACATAGACTCATGGAAAAGTTATGTAGAACCTGTGGAATACTAAATGTTTATAAATGAAATGGAAGATAAGCATTTCAAAGTGACGATCCTTCTCTATTTTGCAGGTAAAGATGTTATACAAAACTTGCAAATAGATTTACTGATCCTTCTCTATTTTGCAGGTAAAGATGTTATACAAAACTTGCAAATAGATTTACTGATCCCAAACACCCAGAGGAACTTCCATATAATGAAGTCATAGAAATTTTAAATGAATATTTCACTCCAAGGGTATCAAAATGGGTAGTGTGGGTGAGATTGAGAAAGTGAAAACAACTACCACAAGAAAAATGCATAGACCATGATTTAGGTCTAAGGAATCTGGCTAAACACTATGATTTTGGTCTGGAAATAAACAATGTATTATTGGAATAACTGCTATATGGCATAGAAGTTAATAATTCCTGAAAAGTATTGCTGAGTCACTATTACCTAAGTTATAAAAGAATTGTGGAGAAATGCATCACACAAGAAGCTTTACAAAACAATGCATTGGAGTTTATAGAGCTACAACAGGTTAGAGAAAGTTTTTCTAATAAAACAAAATGTAGCAAAACTTATTACAGAGCCCTGTAGTGATAGAAAATAGCAAAACTGCTATTGTTATGGCAAACCTGGATATTTGAAAAATAAGTGTAAACATAGAAATAAAAATTGTAGAAACTGTGACAAAAAATATTATTTAGCAGCTATCTGTTATTTTGGGGGGAGCCAGTCTGTCAATTATATCACACAGAGATTGGATTAAAATTAGCAGAAAATGTAAAAGGTAGATAACACTTCAAGATACAGGTGTGATAGTTATACACCTAAATGGCAATATTCGATCTCAATTTTAGAATCAAACATTATAGATTATGTTTTAAGCCATCTTGCTGCACAAGAATTAATTTTTTCTGATGATTAGATCAAAGTTACTGGGCCACTTCCAGTGCTATTGGGGCACCACAAAAAGAATAGAAAACTTTCAAATTGACACAGAATTAGAATGAAGTGTTTCCTGAGCCAAAAAACAATGATTTAAAGATAAAAACCAAGTTCAAATGATGGTATAGACTCAAACAAAGATATTGAAGCTGCAATTCACTCAACTCCTTTAATCCAACAATGATTAGGAATAATCCAAAGATTACAAACTTTTACACTACACAATTGAAACCTTGACTACTAATCAAGACCTAGATTTCAATTAACATAAGCAGAATTCAAATAGGATCAATACAAGAGTCCCAGTTGGGATCCTACTACAGCCAAGTCCACAACATGGTTACGGAAACTAGTTACTATAACAGGTTGCTGCCATTCAGCTCTACTGTACAACCAAACAATAAGCAAGAATCCTACAATGCTAATCACTGATCATAATTGGAATAACCAAATGGAAATATATAAGCTAGATCATAATCCCTGGAGAACCTTGCAGTCAGATGAGTTGAACTAGTATTTAGAATATATGACACGTATCAAGAGTTAACAACAATGAGGCAGACTTTGGAGGCTGTTTCAACCCCCTGATGGCTAGTTTATTATGGCAGTGTTGATTTGAGCTAATCATTTTTTTTGGTTAACTTTAAAATTAGAGAGTTTGTAAGGTGGTTGGTCTGATTTGGGCCACCTCCAAATTTTGTAACTTTGATGGAGGCTTTGCTGCAATAATTTTCCGGGCATGGGTCTGCACTCCTCTTTTCTTCCTCGGGGTGGTGGCGGTCGTTAGGAGGCTGGTTCTTTGGTGCAGGCTGTTGACAATTATTGCTACTACCTGGAAAACCTGCTGGGAGGGTACCTGGTCAAAGTCTCAGCACCATTCCTGCTCTGGTTGGCTGCTGTGCCCTCTTGATAGGTTGGTTTTAGGCAGTGCAGATCTGTGCTCGCTATGTGTTTTTCTTAATTGGCTTTCCAATTCTGGGCAGGTAGACCGAATGCAGTCCCTGCACATTTGGACTGTTGATTGGGATACAGGGGCATCTGGAATGGTCTTGACATGGCTCGGCTGCAGGTCGAGAATTTTTTATTCAATGGACTTGAGCCTTGGACCTCGCTGCCTGTTGTGGTGTTTGGCGCAATGCTGGACTTGTCCACCTATTCAGCTGAAGCATTTGGGTCTTCACTTTGGAGTCCCAGGGGTGGAATCATTGGGTGATGGATGGCTTCTCAGTAGCTGGGCCATGTAGATCCATGTATAGATGCTCATGTTCAGATACA
Source organism: Epiperipatus broadwayi (assembly GCA_028023455.1). NCBI lineage: Eukaryota > Metazoa > Onychophora > Udeonychophora > Euonychophora > Peripatidae > Epiperipatus > Epiperipatus broadwayi. The sequence goes on from JAQFVV010006228.1 coordinate 6,859,118, forward strand.
CATTAATATCAACATTATAGCAACTCAATTGTTATCAAGCATATTTACTTTATATAATCAATAATTGTTTTACCTTGTTTGTCACATTGAACACTTTGTAATTCTCAAGGGGTAAGTGTACCCAAAATTTTTTGTAATCTTTTTACTAATAAAGGTTACTTTTGAAAGATAAATGGCAATAAAATTGCTATTCGAGGAAAAGTGGTAGTGCCTGTAAAATTAATTTCTATTGTGAAATGGCTGACACTTTATGTAGTAAATAAAAATTTCAGTTCATTGTTAGGAAAAAATTGGTTCTGACCACTGCGTATTCATGTAAATGTGAATAATAATTTGTTAAACTCTAGTTCTTTCAATACTGGTAGTGTGGATGTAGCAAATTGGGTGTGGAAAAAATCTAGGACTCCTCAAACTCAATTAATAAAGCTAGTACTATCTACTTGTAAAAATTATAAAAATTGGGACAAATTCATAGTAGGAGAAAAAACATGGATCCGCAACTTACTTAATTGCAAATGGTCATCAAGCAAAATAGTGAAAGTAATATCTAAAGATATAAGAATAGTAAAGTTGTAGAATGGGTGGAAGTTGAAAAGACATGTTAAACACCTTTGCTGTCATAATGAAGATACCTTGCCAGATATTCACCTAAATAAATCCTTAGAGAAAGAAATAGAGAAGAAAGATTTTTTATTGGAGGACTTAATTACTGATTCAGAGCAAAATAAATCAATTGATGATTACAGGTGTTTGTACGATAGGAAAATAAAGGCTGAACTACTTCAAAAGAGCAAGAAAATAAAATTATTCCCAAAACTTCACACAAACATAAATGTAAACTATCTGACAAGTTTAAAAATATAGTAATAAATTAAGTCAGTATTTCTAAAATAGGGGAGGAGTGTAATGTCTATATGTATTAAACTGTATATGTAAATAAAAGATTATTTTTTTTGTAAATATGCATGAATTTCTTCACTTTAATAACATTTCCTTTACTGGAAAAAATTACTCTAGAAATTCACTTGAGAGATTATCTCAAAACTATAGATTAAATTAAAATAGAATTGTATGCAAGTAAAGCTAGTTGCATACAAATTAGATCGTATATATATATATATATATTGTACATATATGTATGTTCTCATTTCACACACATATATATTATTTAATTTAAAAAAAATTTCTTATATATATATGGATTTATATATGCGTTTATTGTTATATAGTTTATAAATAGTTGATAAATAAGCAGTTATAAAGAGAGAAGGTAACCAGAAACAATATTTAATATAGGGATTTATTATATTTTCATTAAATAATGTGTTGAAATTATTTAGCTATATTCTTATTAAATAAAGCAGATCAGAAAGAAAGTGTGAAGTAAAGTGATCAAGATTAGTAGATTAGGATATGAAAATGTACACGTGTGAGTATAGATATTTTAAACATAACACATTTTTGCACAAATCTTTAATGATTAAGATGGCAAGCTTTGTTGTTTTTGTATTATCTAGATTGTAAATATCTAGAGAGGGAAGTGATGCTTGGATGGAAGAAATGTAACAATTAATCCTAAGTTTTTATTAATTGTGACAGACCGTCAATCTTGTGAAGCTTTGATCTTTATCTCAAGATAAGATTTCCAGGTGGTCCTTTTCTTTGATCAAAGATTTGCAATATAAACGAATGAAACGATATTTAGAGGTCAGTTCAATTTTTGTTGGGAGGAGAGTGATCTAACAATATGTAGTTTTAAAAGAAAGTCAATCATTAATATTACTAAGGCAGTTTTTTTTCAAGATTATGAAAAGAAGAGATGTAGCAGTCAGTTTTTTTTATTTTTATATTTATTAAAGAAGAGATGTGGTGATCAGTTTTTCATAATTATTAGAGAGAGAAATGTAATGATTAAGTTCGTGAAAACCAAGGGAAATGAACAGTTTTCTTTTTTTTTTTAAAAGAGTGAGAGCAATTGATTTTTTTTTTCTCTATTTGAAAATTGAGGAAGGAGAAAAATGACTCTTGTTTTAAAGTCAGTGTAGACGAAGATGTGTATATATATAAGTAATTCCCAGCAAGATTAAGATAAAGAATTAGAACAAAATTGAATTTCATGGAAGAAGTTATTGATGGTTTTATAAAATGATATTAATATATTTTGCTGTGTATCATACAATGAATGTGCATTGCTAAAGCCACTTCTTCTGCTTCTTGAAATCTGACATCTATGGGTTAACTCACTGATCTATCTGTGGACTTATACTAAAAGTCCTTTATAATCAACAGAATGATCGAATTTGAAGCCAACCACACAAGCTATTTGAAATGCTTCTTTTCTGGCTCCTGGCCTATTATGGGTTCATTGCCTTTGAATGGAGGGAGAAGGAGAAAGAAGAGAAAAGAAAAAGGAAATTGTATAAAAGCCTTATAACTAGGTTTGATTAAGCTATGACTCAATTTTTTTAAGTGTTCCCCACATTTATCTAAAGTGTCTACAATGACTTTTTTATATATTAAAATTGGAAGCAAGCAAGTTAACCAATTCATTGTTATCAAAAGTATTGGCAATAAATAATTTTAAAATGGTGGAAACAAGCAAGTCAATTAATTCACATTTATTAGAAGTATCTGCAGGAACTTTTTTTTTAAATGGTGCAACCAACCAGTTGAAGCTAGGTTAGGCGAGCAGTTGGAAAATTTGAACCTGAGACAATCATGGGAAGTGAAAGTAATTGGGTAACTTTAAACTTTCATTAAAAAAATCTTTTATTCTTACTTAATAAAAGTAAACTTTAATTTATAGCATCAAAGTATTTTTTTTCTCTTTTGATACAGAAACATTAAAGGCTTGTTTATCGATGGTTATTCTCAATATCACATAACATAACACAAACAGTTTAAATCTTCAAACTTAAACTTTCATTATATTTTTTTATTTTTTTATTATATATTGGAATATTGAAATGTTTTTTTTTATTTATTGTTCTTCATTTATTATGATAATGAGCAACCTATAAATATATGCATTTATAATGTTTTTTTTATTTATCTTGTTGCATATTAAATTTGATATAATGTATTTTATTTTCTTTTACTCAAGGTTGCAAGAATATTTTTTATATATGTGATTTATGTATGAATCCATCATATAGGGGTATGCATTTTAAACATATATGTTAACATTACTGAATGTGTGCGTGCATAACTGCTTAAACAAACATATCAAAAGAATAGGTTATGCATAATTAATTTAAGTATAGGAAATTGTAGAGCAAGGCTTATATCAGAATGAAAGTGAAAAATACACACATTACATATGGAATTTATTTTTATGATATGTAATAAATAAGGAAAGTCTTAAGTAAGCATTTATAGAATATTTTTTTCTAATATCAATGTAAGCCAGATTATTTTCAAATATCAAAATGATAAACTTGTATATTAAATTTATTTGATTATGCATATCTAAAATTTTGTGTTAATTCTATAGTTAAATAATATAATAATGGAGTTAATTGTACAGTTATTAATTTGATTTTAAAGAAGGAAAGAAAAATAGTATTAATAAAATATAATTATATATCTTAATTGTTTTCCGAGTTGTTATTAAAAATATTGTTGTATTTTTCTTGTCTTGATCTATCGTTTAAATTATCATCATCATCGCTCACAGATATTAAGAATAATCAGCACTAGCAAATATTAAGTAAGCACTTGCAAAATGTCAAGTAAGCTAGAATGTTGATTTACATTTAAGTATTTAAGGATTATGCTTGATAATAACCAAGTTTTAATAATTATAGGATAATAATAGAAAGCTAAAAATTGTGTTGTGCCAATGAGTTTTGATCATCCTCATCAAAGAGGGATATCATACTATTGATTAAAACACTGTTTAAACATAGTACTGTACATGAGTCATGATCATCATCATCAGTATTATCATCTTTATATTATGATAAATAATTAGGTTAAGTAAATAGTTTCATGGCCATCCACTTTAAAGGTCTTCACTATCTTTATTTGGAAGCCATTAATAAGAGTATTTTTTGCATCTGTTCATCAATATACGTCAAATGAACTAGTAATATTTATAAGAGTCTTTAATATAAAAAATTTGGGATATTGGGATCTTATGATTTTATTGACATAGATAAGATATAAGAGAGTCATTTTTTTTTGTTCATTAGTCATCCAAGTCATGTGTAATAAAAATGTACCGAATGAGTTTGAACTCAGTACACTCTAAACAGATATTTATCTAGATTTAGAACAATCTAGTGGCACTCATGGGAAAACACATGGACTTAGCTAAACTGAATAAAAGTGATCCAGACCCCTTTCCAACTTAATAATATTAACCTTATATGATATTTTTTATACGTTGTTATAAATAACGCCAGTGTGTGCGTATGACCATGAATGGTCTTATATACAGGGAAAGAGGAAGGAGAAGGATTCTTGGTTAATAGAATCTATTATTGGAGATATGCGTAAGACACTCCAGGGATTTCACTGTAATTTTTATTCGGTTGCTATATCTAATATTATTTTATTTGATGACAATGGCTAATATATTTTATTGGTCAAATGACTCCCCAATATCGAAATATTTTAAATCTTTGATGATAATAGTTTTAATTTTCACTTTGATATTTAGTGTGTTGAGAAATGAGATAAGTAATTTATTTCATTATTAGCATGACAGAAGTAATGTTTAGGATAGTTGCAAATGGGCTATAATGTTATATTTAATTAATTACAAATAAACACCCAAATAGAGCATGATATACCTGTTTTTATTTATATGTTAGCATCATCCTTGTTGAATTATAGATTGTATTTTAGCTAACACAGTAAATTCATTTCTCATTTAATTTTACTAGGTTACAAAATGATGAACCGCGGGAGCATATCATATATCCTGTTTAGTGTTTAGTTATTGAATTATAGCAACTATCATTTTATCACTCATCTATATATTAAATGGTTACAAAATAGCAGCCTTTTTCATCATTACATTAATTTGTATGCTGTTACAACGTTTTCTTACTGTTACAAATGACAGATTATAAACATATTATAATAATTAATAATTTCGTCTATTTTATTACTGTTACAAAGGGTATTCTATTTTTATTTTCTTCATTCTGTTACAATATATATATATCATATCCCTGTGTCAAATGAAGAAGAGAGAGGAAGTAGCAAAAATGGCTAGACTGGATTAATGTTGGTGTTGATTTGAAGTGATAACAGATCATCAGTAAAGAATGGTCAGTGAATCGACTAGTAGACTGACTAGCAGTGATTAAGTCTAAAATAGAATAGTGGTAAGCAAGAAGCAGTTATTTGTTTGTGTATATCAGTGAAGAGTAATTAACTGAAGTTTAACCAAATTGCAAAAGCCAAGATGGGAACAAAAATGATTAATACATAATGTATGAATTGCGTGTGCTGCTATAAGAACTAATATTGCAAACTTCAATAGATTTATTCTATACATGAAATTAAATATGCTTATTTGTGTTTCAAGCGACATTTGATTTGAAAGCATAAATATAATAACTGAATTACTTTTGGTGTGAAATAAGACTATTTTCACCTGAGGAAATTAAATAGCGTATGAATATTAATAGACTGGTATCTTTTAAATTGCTTTACCACATTATTATTTAATATTAAATAAATCTTATTATGTATACATTTAGAAGTATATTGTTTATTTATTTAGCTCCCTGATTGGTCTTTAGAGACCCTCAGGACACAGCAAATATGTTCTAAAGTAATGTATAATCTGATCTTAATAGCTTTTCATATAAGCAATTTGTCTATACCTATTTGATGACAAAATATTTTCAAGAATGGAAAACTGCTGCTAAGGACAAGAGTGAATATGCAAATAATAAAATTGAATATTGATGTGCCTACAGAAGTTTGATGTAAATGTTTTTCCCCAATTAGGACACAATATTTGGTAGAATAATATTTTAATGCTAAGATCATCAAAAATGGAACTTAATGAAATTCATTATGCTATTCTTTTATATAAATTATAATAAATAATAAAAAAATGTCTACATCAGCTATATTGAGTGCTGGTTTAGCACAAAATATGTATATTGGTGATTATTTATCTTTTCTATATGTGTGTGGTCATGTCTATTAGTGGTATGAGATAGTGTTGATAGTTGAAGGATGCTTAAAAGTCTGAGTTCAAATCCCCTATATTTATAATTAGGCTTCAGATATGTGAAGGGTGCCTGTATTTCAAATATTTACATCAGCTATATATATATTAAAAATAATTATACTTAAAAAGTCTTTTTTGGGACATAGTTTTCTGCCCTTTTCAAATGTTAAGCATCTGTTTTAACATAAACCAATTATTGCAGATAGAACACTATCTAGGGTTCTATAATGGAACTAAAATAACATTTATAAATAAAACATTAATAAAATAGAATAAAATTATGATACAGACATTCAATATAAGTTCAAAGAATTGACTATTTAACATAGCAATATACATAATAAAGAATACATATATTATTAAATTTTATATATGCTGTCTTATATAATTTTCCATTCATTTTTAACTGACTAGTTGTTAACTAAATTTATTAAAGATTTATAAATATGCATATAATTATAAGTTATGCTTAATATAATATATTTTAAATTAACCTTTTAAATTACATTAAAGATTCAAAAAGAAGACAAATATATGAAACATTATATTTAGCATAACTTAAGTAATTGTATGAATATTTATAAAATTTCAATAAGTTTAGTCAACCACTAGTCAATTAAAAATGAATGGAAAATTATATAAAGTTGTATAATGTATGTATTATTTATTCTATATAATGTTATTTTATATAGCCAATTCTTCTGAAATTATTATTGAATTTCTATATCATAATTTTAAGCTGTTTTATTTTGTTATTGTTGTTCATTTTACTTCCATTATAGATTACTAAATAGTGTTTGATCTACATTAATTGATTAGTGTTAAAGAAGATGCTTAACATTAGAAAAGGCATAAAACTATATGCTGAAAAAGTCTTTTTATGGATAATTATTTCTAATATACATATATTTATATAGTTTTTGTATATGATTTTTTATTATTTATTATAATTTATATGAAAGAACAGCATAATGGATTGCATTAATTTCCATTTTTGATGAGAAGATATTAAAACTTGGAGATTTATCAGTTTTTTATAAGTAGGCAAAACTCTCTATATGTATTGCCACTCATTGTAAGCCAGAGTAATCAATGGATGCTCTGGCTTGCAATGAGTAGCAATACGTATAGAGAGTTTTGCATGTTTCAATAACAGTTATAAGCAAGCATGGGAAATAGTGATCATGTAAAAATTTTACCATGATAAGCATTGGATTTTAACCACTAAAAGAACAATCTGGATTTAAAAATGATTTTAGCACAGTGATCGCTTATAAGTATCAGGAAAAGTTATAAGGAGAATGAATATGAACTGCCATTTTGCTTTGGATTTGTAGATTATGAAAAGTCCTTTAATTCTACACGCATTTCTTTGGTGATTAAAGCAGTGGATCATCATAGCATAGATGAAGGATATTGTTATATTTTGAAGAATATTTATAAAAATGCAACAGCAATGATTAAACTACATATTGATACAAGGAAGATCAACATTGAGAAAGGAGTACAATAATGTGTGTGGATGTCCATATCTCCAAAAAATTTTATAGCAGTTTTGCAAGAAGTATTTTGTGAATTAAAATGGGAAACTAAGGGAGTAAAAGTAAATGAAATTATTTAAATAATCTAGATTTTGCAGCTGATATAATTGTTTTTTCAAATAATGCTTTAGAGCTTCAGGAAATATTGCAAAGATTATCAGATGAAAAAACTAAAATAATGTTCAGTGGATTTACTTAAAAGAAGAAAATAAAGATTGATAATGATGACTTATCAAGTACAAATATTTTGGTCAGATTATTAATACAGATGAAAATATAATGGATGAAATTAATCATAGAATTAAACTTGGATAGAATGCTTTTGGTAAAAATAACTTCATATTAAAAGGAAATATGCTTTTGAAGATTTTTAATAAATGTGTTTTATCAATTCTTACTAATGCATCTGAGATTTGGCCTTTTAACAGAAAAGTAATAGAGTGACGTCAGATCACTCAATAAAATATGAAATGAATGTTAGGAGTAACAGAAGAGATCAAAAACAAAATTCAAGAGTGAGAGAACAAACAGGTGTTATTGATATCACCAAAAGTATTAAGAGATTGAAGTGAAGCTAGGCTGAACATAAGATGATAGTATATGGATAATTGACATTTTAAATTGGATTCCAAGAGATTTTTAAAGACCTATAAACATGTGCGCTGGATGACTAAAATAAGGAAATATGCTGGGATGATGTAGAGAGGGTAGGGATTAGAGAAACTAGATTAAACTTGGATAGACCTTTATTGTGCAGTGGATTAATAATGATTGGGATGATGTTAATGAGGAATATTAATCATTAATAGATTATCACAGGGCAATAAGTCTTTCCAACATTTTTTTTTTACAAAATTCTATTACAAGTTTTTTTTCCCCAAAATAATCCTACTTAAAAAGAGTTAGTTGTAATTCTTTTTTGCTTATTTCATCTTTATTTATCACTTTTAATTTTTAAAATAACTTGCTCACATCAAATTTCTTTTTGTATTCTATTTTCTATTTCATTGCAATTTCCATTGTATTTATCACTACATTCTTTGAGATTATTTCAGTTTCATTTCAGTTTAAAATTCAAGTCAAGAAGTTGGAAAAAAGTTTGTTGTTTAAGCATACAATGTCATTCAAATTTATAGTATCCATTTATTTAATTTTTTGACCCAAGTAAACATAATTATTTATCCTCCTCCTCCACTCAATTTTAATTTTTCTAAAATTTCTTTTAAAGTCTGATTTTCTTCAAACTCAGCTAAATATAATTCACAAAATTCTTGATTGTTAATCGTTATGTATTGTTGCAAAAATAATATCATCAACAAATCAGAAATAATTGGAACAATCACCATTTATATTAAGACCTAATAATTCCTAATTTAAATTTTAAAAACCTCTTCTAAAATTAAAAATAATTTAGGAAAATTAAGATGACTTTGAATAAATTTTTAATGAATTATTTATTTATTTTGATCAATTAGTGATAAACTGCTTTTTTTAAAAAAATTTCTTAATAATTTTGATAAGTCTTTAGAATTTTCTGATTATTTTAAAAAATATTGATCACGATTGATGTCTATATAATATCTTGATATATATATATATATATTAATAGAATATAATTACGTGGTGTTGATGTGATGTGCTATGGCTTCTCCTTTATCAAAGTCAGGAATCTCTCAGCCACTATGCCCAGAGAAACCTGTTAGCCACTTTATTTTTCCCTCTCCATTCTCCACCCTGTTTTTCCCATATTCTTTTCTATCATGCTCCATCCCATTTTCACAATATCAACTTTGTCCAATTTATGACCTTTATATCTAGATCCCCCTTATCTTTTTCCAAATCCAGCATAAAAAACCAAGAACCCACTTTCTGTATAATCACTTTGTTTATATTTATTCCCCCACAACTTCATTATTTGTACCCTTTCTGTTTGTAAGCACTTAAATTTAAGTAGCAGATGCCTAATATTTTCCATGCCTTCCTTATATAACTTGCAGAGTAAATCACCCACATTTCTCCATTTATGTTAATATTCCCTTGTTGCTAATGATTCTGTTTGAGCTTTAGCAAGTAAACTATTTGTTATTATCATAAATTAATTCACACCCAATATTCAGTTTACTTTTATATATATTTAAACTCTTTTTATTCTTTATATTGACTCTTCATCTCTCCAGATTTCTATTTTTTATTAATGCTTTATTCTTCTATCCCATTCTTTGCCACTATAACACTCAACAATCCTCCTAGCACAATCATCCCATCTTTTATACATGTATACTGACATAAAGTCTTTATCAAAATCTTCTGCATACTACCTAACCTTTCATACCCATCTTGTTGCCTGTTCTTTATTCATGACCCAATTAAATACTATTTTGGTTATTCTCTTACTATCCATAAATTGCAATCTATCAAACTAACTGCTACAGTTTCAATTATGTTAGCATCTTAGATTCAGAGATAGCATATTTGAAAATTGTTATATTCTATTACTATATAAATTTCATCTAGCATTTTGCATTAATAGTTTCACTAAAGTTAGAAATGTATATATTTGCTAATGCAAAAACAAAATTGAAATTAACCAGATCAACTGTAAAAGCACTGTACATCGTATCTCCATTGCACATGTGTATTGATGTGGCCATCCTAGTGGAAAATACGAGATGAATCTTCGGTCATGAATGGGAAGGAAATCTCAGTTCAAGGTGGATTTTTATGATTGTCTTGGTGGGCTGCATAAAAACACTTACTGGGCTGCATGTGGCCCTCGAGCCACTATTTTCCCACACCTGTGTTAGACTATTTCCATTATCTGAAATTAATTATTAAGTTTTTAGCCTACCTTCCTTAGGTGTTAGCATGTGAATCAAACCTGAAATCTTTAGATTTGTATGAATTTAAGGCCCAACTAGACATCACCTTAAATTCAGTATTCATAAATTTTTAAAAATCCAAGTATGATTCTCATATTAGTTCTGTCACTGGTCCAGTAATACTTAAAGAAGAAGAGAATAATATCACTTGAAACATTAACCTATATGGTATTTCTGACAGTTGAATGTATTTGATAAGTTTAAATAATGTTTTTAATTTTTTAAAGACATTCAACAATTAATTCTAGATAATAGAAACAGTCCATCATATAATTATAAGTAAACTGTCTTCATCATAAACATTCAGACAAATATTTTTACAAGTGTAGTTTATTTGAAGTTTTTTAATTTTTATTGTTATTTTATATTTTTTAATATGCTTTTTATAAATAAAATATTATTTTCCTGATTACTATATGTCACAAATTATGTACTATTCATCTTTATTTAAATCAAATAAATTAAACTATTATATATATGTTTCTGCTTTGATGAAATGCACATGGGATATCTCTTTATTATTAATTTCTACTTAATCTGCATATTTTTCATCTTTAACATAATCTACGTATTTTTCTTCATCATTCTCCTATTTACAATAAAAAAGTATTTTAATTGTAGAAATAATCTTACCAATATTATTGCTGATATGTCAAGCATTAGTGGTCGAGAGGTCAGCAACAGCTGCTTTACAAGCAGTTGTCCCGGGATAGCGGGTTCGCTTCCCGGCTGATGCTATGGCACGTGAGAAAAAAAATTGTTGCTAATAGTATTAGATAAATATTACCAAAACTAAAGACTTTCTGTTAATTGATATTTTATGTATTTTTTAATGTTATTTTTAAATGTAAGTAATAATTTATTTACTATAATGTGCTTAATATTATTGTTTCTATGTGTGTGCATTCTTGATTAAATAAAAAATGTTACTTAAATAAATAATGATTCTTACTAAGGTTGGTCATAGAAAGTTAAAAAATCACTTTCAGTATTTTGTTCATATTAGAAATTGCCGAATTATACAAATCCAAATAAACAATATAATACCTATGTTTTAAAAATGCAGAATAATCAGCATATGATTAATACTTAACTTACACCAAACTTATAAATATAAATAATATCATCTGTGTAACAACTACGACTTTATGTAGATTAAATGATTCTTGTAAATTCTGACATGCAATCATAAATTATACTAATGTCAGTAAATGAATAATTGTTTTGTTTTTTTAAACTACAATAAACTCAATTTTGTTTTTATTTAGACTTTCTTTTTTTGCTTTATTACTAAAAAAAAAAAAAATTGAAATCCATTCAATTTTTTTGGGAAAGATTTGTTGATCTCTTTTTTTAATTGATTGCTTATGTTTTTTGTATGTATACTATTTATTACAATATTTTTTTTTTCATATGTCAAATGGGTTGACTGGGAAGCGAACCAGGGCCAGCTGCTTGGAAGGCAGCTATGCTAACCACTAGGCCACCAACGCTTGACAATTTATTACAATATTGAAATTGAGTACACACAAAGATATCAATTTTACCATTTCAAGACTTTGAATATTGAGGCTCTGAAGTTTCAGGTAAGAATGAAATTGAGAATAATATAAAAAAGAATCAAAACCTGAATAAGAATAATTGAAGCAGCAAATAATAAAAAGAATTGTTGGATCAATTGCTCAAGAACTCATTGGACATTTAAGCACAAAATGTTAGAATGAGTACAACAGTTCTTTTATTCACTTGTCCAAAATGAAACTTTTTTAAATATACTTCTCAGCTAAAAATCAATTCAGCAATCATTAGTTTTTGATTCTATTACTCTCAACCCAAAACATTAATATGGAGCTGAATATTGGCCAATTAAAGGAGTGGCAATAAAAGAAATATTAGAGTGTTTGAAGTGAAAATGTTCAAAAAAGAAGAACGAAATAATAATTAAGTATTTTATGAGAGCATTGGGGTTAAGAAATATTAAAGATAAAATGAAAGAAGATAGATTTTATTCATATGTACATGTAAAAAAAAAAGTGACTAAATGACATTATGAAAGAAAATCATGTAGGAGTTGGAAAAAAAAAGAGGATGTAATAGATTCTTCCGTCCCTAAACCTATGGGAAAAGATTATGTAAATGTATACATACATGTTATTAATTTATGTTTGTTTACATTATTAACTACTAAATATAAATAATGCTTAAAGATTTTTTTGTTCTTCAAAACAATATTTCTTTTAATATTATTCTTAAGATTTAAATAGAAAAACTTTTTAAAAAAAAAAAAAGAAAAGAAGATAAAATTAAATATTTGAATTAAAAAAAAAGAATAGCAAACATTTGTTTCCAATTGTATTATTGTTTAAATGTAAACATTAATAGTTCATTTTCTCATAGAAATTTAAAAATATTTTCCAAGTATATTTTAATACTGAAAAATTTATGAAAACCTTTAAAATATGAACCCCCCCCTATAGTATAGGCTTTTTTCATACCTGCTCTTATATATGTAATGTATAGGGGTTTGAACTCAGACTTTGACACGACTCTCAACCATCTATGTTATCTCATACCGCTGATACACTTGATCACACACGTCAAAAATATAAATAATCACCAATATACGTATTTCGTGCTCAACCGGTACTCGTCAGTTGTTCCAGATTATCATCTCCACACATATATACAAAGCTCAGTTTATTTTAAGATAGCCAATCGTCATACTTTAATGGACAGGCTTCAAAACCCTCCACCCCACAACTCTTCAGCCGTCCATTATCTATATACATGTAATATTGTTTCAAGTACATTAATTATTTAATTTAGAATTATACAAACTGAACTTTTGAATTAAGAAAGGATTCAAACAAATAAAAATAAGAATTAATCTGTTATTAGAATTAAATTTTATTTTCTAGAGAGAAATTAAACTTGCTTTCGCATTTTGAGGTGCGAAAGTTGTCTTTTAAGTCAAATACTTCTGGTTACCATTCTTTTCTCAGAAGTGAGATCCGACCAATATTCAGAAGTTTAAATCAAACAACAATACAATACGGATTTTAAAAAAAGAATATAAAAATATTTTTATAAAGATATTTTACTAATACATATTGAAAACGTGAATAGAAACTAATTAATTTTATTATTTCAATAATTTCCTTTGTAATTATGATTTTATGGAGGGTTACAAATAATTACCATGATGGCATTTTATGCCTTCACTAATTAAAAGAAAGAAGCCTGCTTTAAATGATAAGCATAGAGAGCATAAAATTAAATCAACTTATGATTACACTAATTCAAGATTAAAGGTTGTATGCAAATATACGTTATTAATATGACTATTTAGGCATATTTTTATTCATCTGGACTAAGTTATTTTTAAGAACATGTTTTATGTTTATTGCTTAATTATTATTTAAGAATGTACCTATTCTTAGCTAAAAAGTAAAATAAGAATGGAAAAACAATGACACCCATTAGTTCTTGGTGGAGAAATCATTTCTTCTTCAGTTTTTCTAAAGTTCACCAAACCTTAATTGAAAATTATTATATGTTTTCAAGTTACTTTTGTATCATTCTATTTTACCATCTTCAATTTTAATGTCAGAAAAAGTATTTGCTTTAAATTTTAGTTGAAAAAGTGATAATTTTTTTGTTAATGGATCTAGTTTGAAGAAATTATAATATTTTGAAAAGTGAAAACTATCTGTGTAAGTCTGAAATAACTATTTTCACTCAAAGTGCTAGATTTATTCAATTGTAACATCACATTGCTAAGAAATATCAGATCTTGTATCTTATCACGATATTCTAACTGTGGATACTTTTATTTGTTTTCTTGCAAAAATTAATATTTGGTTAATAAATGCAAAATATTGAAGAGTCTTCCACTTGATAGCTAAATATTATTTAGTAGAATAAAAAGTTGTTTTTTTATATGTTCAAGCTCATCTTTTGCATTTGAATGAATAAAATTCACAATTTGTAAAGCACACTTTATAACATCATTGTATTTCAAATATTTATTTATTAAATGCTAATGTAATATGCTGCAAAAAATAGATAGATATGCAGAATAATTGAGATTTCATGTTAAGACTCCAGTTAGACTTACTATAGCTAGTGCTTCATCTGTCCATTAGTGACAAATTTGTGTAAGGTAAAGACTTTTTTATATATTAGCATCTTTCCTGATTTCTCTTAAGATCACCAAATATAAAATCTCCTCTCATGTGTTTCTATTTTGTAATTAACAAATGTAGTTAATTGTGTGCTATTTGAATATTGATTAATTCACCAAGAATTGAGCTAATAACAGCACAGCTGTTTAAACCTCTCTGCAAGGAGGATCTGATGACAGTATTAATTTAAGAATTATGTCTTTCAATAATGTAGCTAGAAATAAAAATATTTTCCATTTTTTACTGAATATTTGTATCTTGAGAATTGCAATAAAAGTAATTGCCAATGACCAATATTCCAAAATATAGCAACGCTAGCTTAGAATATTTTGTTAATACTAAAATACTTTGCACACTTTGTTCCTTTCAGATCATAGCTTAATATATGAACCATTTGTTTTTATATCCTCATGTACATTACATTATAATCTATCATCTATGTTCTGTCATCTTTTGTGGTCAATTCTAATAATCATTTCTACAAAATATACATGTTCAATTTAAAATATATAGTATACAATATATGATATAGTATATTTATAATAATAATAATATATTTTTTATTATTACATATTATATCTTATAATATATATTATAAATATGGATATACATATTATAACGATCCAAAAGAAAGTGAAAATCGAATCTTACCGTAATCTGCACTACAAGGGCGCCATCTAGGCATTTGAACCTAGAAAAATTTATAAAGTAGGCAGATACACTGTTAAGATCCCACTTTATTTTATATTTAGATCGTTAGCCCATTGTCACTAGCTCAGTGGAGACGCAGAGATAATAATCTATATCTTTAATTTATATCTTAAATATAAAAAAATAAAAGCCACTGCCAGTAATTAACACACAAACAATATTTATTTACGCACATATATAATCATTTTAAATTTGTGGAATAACATTTATTATTTAGATTTTTATATTAATTTTTAATTTAAATTATTATTTTAAGATTGTTGAGTATGAATGAATTTAATATTTTTATTTAGATCGTCGAGTATGAATAGACTATATAGATCTGCATTTGAAAAGAAAATATTCTATCCCTTATTTAACCTTAGGCCAAAAGTTCGCAGTCAAACCGGCTTCAATCCATCTGATACATTAATCTATTCAATGTAGCATGAAAATACAACAGCACTAAATATACTATATTGTCAGGAGTGTACATATGAACAGTATAGTTAGAGAAGACATTGACTCTCATCCAAACAGGAATGCTACATCTGTTGGCGAGTAGAACAATAAACAAAAAAAACTCCATAGGAATGGACTGCAGTCCTTTTTGCCGACTTACAATCCCATCCATAGGCAAAAGGGTTTGTGCGGCGTATGCAGTGATTCTGCCCATAGTGAACCTCATACTACATCTACTAATTACACCAATATATCCAATCCATTGACCCAATTTAACTACGAAACAAATAACCTAAGATTACCCTCCCCTAATTAATTAATATAACTTTACAAATCTATATAGCCATTCATGCCCGACTTAAATTTAACATTTATATACGTTTGCACAGACGAATTTTATAAAATTTGTTTTATAATGTTGAATATAGATCGGCTGCATAGATTCCACGGTTAAAAACATTTCAAAATAAACATAACCAATCAAAATACAAAGTCATTGATAACGTCAATTGCAGAGGGAATACAAGAAACCCAATGGCATTCATCATAAGATGCTGCATTGACATCGATGACTTATACATTCTAATCGAATATGAAAACCACAACATAATCAACTGCTAACGAATCTATGCAACGTCCATACCTAACTTAAATTTATGCATTTAAATTCAAACAATAAATATTAATACAAATAAAAAATAATAAAATGGAATTGATTTTTTTTTAGCAAGCAAATATGTAAAAATTAAACATTTATAATTAATTTGAAACATAAGTCAGATATATATAATTTAAACATTAATTGTCAATTTGAAAATCAGATAAGGGTTCATTTTTAAATTTAGGTTAGCTGAATCTTAAAAGTTTGAACGAAAGTTCTTAATTATTTTTAAATTTTTAAATTGTTCAGTTCAATAGCTTACAGAAGATGAGTCACGGTTCTTGGTGCCGATTCCCAGGATGTCCCCATTGGAAGACCGGTCTGATGTTATGGAGGCAATTTTAGCTGGTTTCATTTCGGAATCACAGTCATTTCATTTTTTTTTTAAAATAAAGAGTGTGATATGTGCACCCTATCACAACTCTCAAAAACAAACAAGCTGGAACCCTCTGGAACTCAATATTTCTCTTTTTATAGTATCCACACAGATTCAACCAATAAAATGTCACTAATCCATCATTTTCATTAGGGTCCGAGCTGAGGCTTGGTGCTTCCATTGGTCAAGTTAATTTCATTTTCTTATCCGTCTTTCATCAGACTTTTTAATTATACAAGAGCCCAAGGGCTAGCTTGCTTTTCAATTAATTTCTAAAACAATCATTTCCATTTACCAAAATATTTTATTTTTAAATCTTGTACTTTTTTATAACAAAGTACGTTCAAATACTTTCATTTATTAAAAAAAATATTTTTAAAGTTTTGCATCTGTGCGAATATATGTTTAACAACTCTTTAATTTTTTTTTAGCTTTTAGATTTTTAATAAATTTATTTTTATTTGCGAACTTAGTTTTTATTTTAAATTAATATATTATAAAAATGATCCTTGAAAATGATCATAAAAGGTAGCCAAAACATAGTAGAAAAATTGGTACTTACGTAGTTTGCCTCATGTTAATATTTGGACATTATGTTGTGAATGGAATTTATTAAAAAATGTATTTGAATTTTTTTTAAATTAACATTCAATTTAGAATACATTTGTTAATATTTTTTAAATTTAACAAGCTATACATGTTTGAGGGAAAAAAGTGTAAACAATTTCCAGGATTGAAGTATTTGTTTATATTTTTTTTTTCTCGAAATTATTTTCTTGAACATGTATAGCTTGTTAATTTAAAAAAAAATATTAACAAATATATTCTAAATTGAATGTTAATTTTAAAAATTTCGAAAGATTTTTTAATGAATTCCATTCACAACATAATGTCCAAATGTTAACATGAGATGAACAGATAACGCTTTTAAAATTAACGTTATTTTTTTGTTGACATTTGTTAACACATGATTTTTTTAACATTTCTTTTTTGCCTGATCATTTTTGGAAATATGATTAAAATTTGGAATCTTTCATTGACAGAACAAGATGCAGTGGAATATTTTCAAAATTGCAGGATAGTGCCTGCCTGAAAAGTATGTAATAAAGGGCTGATATTGTACTTTATGTACAAACGGAAATGCAATGGGGTCATGTGTGAACATGTTCTAAGCACCTATATGTTTGAAAAGAAATGTGATTAGAAGGCTCCAAAACATCATTTGTTTGCTTAATCATGTTTCATTTCTTTACTGCACTTACATTAAAAAAGTTTTAATTACAACCCTTTTGAATTTTGTGTTTCTTTATCGTTTTATTAAATAAAAAACCATAAATATTGAATACAATAAATTAGAGTCAACTATATTGTTTATACCATCTGTTGAAAATAGATAATTTAAAATAAAATGGGTAGCAAGCTTTTCAGCAACAAACTATGTAAGTACCAAAAAAACTATAATATAATGTGCTTAAGGATTAAAAATCAATTTTTCATATAATAAATCAGAATATGGAAAGAGCACAGTAAGTGAAATATTTTATGTATTGAAATTAATGGACCATTTTGAATAAAAGGGGAAGAATATTTATTAATAAAGTTCTTATTAATGAAGTATTAATTTATTTAACTATTCTGTTACATGAGTAAGTAAGATTTTAATATTTTAATCTTAATTTCTTTACGTGTCAAAATTGGGATTTAAAAAATGTGAAATTTTTCTGATTAGATTCTTGTTGTTTAAAATGTTTAACTTTTAAAAAATTAACAAAAGACCTTCAAGCAGTAAAGAGCTTCTTCATTGCTGTCTAAAACCTTCAGTTTTCTTTTTCATACTTATATCTCTTACACTTCTGTTGCATCAGATCTTTTAAACTATTAATTAGTTGGAGAAAATTTATAGCATTAACTTCTATACTAAATAATTCATCTCAGCTTCATACTGCATTCATTAATCTCAAATGCAACATATTTGCAGATCAGTTGAAGGAGTAATTTATGTCCTAGATGTGAATGAATACACTTGGTCTATCTTACAATTAAATGTAATGATAATTTTTTCTATAAGGTAAGACATTTTTGGATCATTCTAGATGGGCTGAATATGTTTTTTAAGAAGTATGCTCACAACTTTCATTTGACTTACCATTGTCTTAACTAAGTTTACACTAATGTAATTTAAACCATCAACATCACATGATCACCATTTCTATTCTAGCACATAATTTGTTGTAAACAAAGGCAACACAGGGTGGCACTACTGTATGGGGAGTTTTGCCTTTGTTTACAACAAATTATGTGCTAGTATAGAGATGGTGATCATGTGATGTTGATGGTTTAACACCAATCCTGCCTAATAGGATAGTGGTGGCTATGGTTGTTTAAGAGCCAAAGACACCAAAACGTATGGGTGCTGAATTGAGTTCAGACCCATATGACTATATAAGCTATTGAGCTTAGATTGAAGATATTAACAATGTTTTCAATTTCATTCTCATAGTTATGTAGTAAAGTAGAGTTAAAAGGTGGCTGCTGGAGGGTTGCATTAGATCCTAAGATCTAGGTGCAGTGCTCTCAGATCCAAGGCTCCTCACTGATGATGGCCACAAGCCAGAAACTAGTCTGGGGATATTGGATGAGTAGGCACTAGATAGGGATTTTATGCACAAGCCTTCTGGCATCCATTGATTGTTTGGCACAGGGTGGCACTACTGTATGGGGAGTTTTGCCTTTGTTTACTAATGTAATTTGTTAAGAGTTGAAGTAACTAAATTGTTTTTTAAAATTTGAATGCTGCTATAATTAATATTACATAATCTGTTGCCATAGAATCATATAATGATCAAGCTTTCAAATAACAGGCTGGCCATACCATTTTATTGTATTGATAAAACAATTTTTAAAAAAGCCCCTCAATTAGAAACCAATTTAGTGATCTTGAGTTATTACTTTATCACTATATATATTAAATATTTTCATATATCATGAATTTAGTGTGTCACACCTTAGGTTCAAGGATATCTTTAACTGAAGTTTATATATGGGCTAAGGATAATCTCTAGTTTAGAAAATGATTAGTGGTGGTCAATAATGTATATATCTAGAATTATCATATCAAAATTGTAGAGGAAGTAAGTTTGGTATTTGTAAATCAAAATGTAACAATTGATTATTGATAAACATTGAACATACAATAAAGAAAAATAATAATAAAATTGTGCCAACACACATATAATGTAAAGATATATAAATGATAATTAACAAATTAAAAAGGCTTAACGCTTTCGAGAAAATATATTTTTCATAATCATAGCCTGTTATGATTCACTCATAGGCATCATTACGTATGCACAATATGTAAACTTTATGCAAATGAGTCAAGTAGCCCATCTTTTGGATTTAACAAAACATGATTCTTTGTGATTAATGGCAAAGGAGTCTTCCGCTATGAAGTAAGCATCCTTTCCCTTACGTTTAACATCGTGCCTCTCAGTATGCGATCTAGGGCAATTGATGAGTATTGATTCAGCACAAAATACATTTGGGGATCATTTGTCCTTTAAAATGTCTTTTCAAGAATATATGGTGAAATGGAAATTATTAAGAACATCCAGAAAAGTTATTATATATGGGAAAAGATAAATAAATTGAATTACTCTATATGCATGTGTGTTTAATTTAAAAATAGATATATTAATCTTTAACTGAGGTTTAAAATTTATATCTGAGCTAGGGATAATCTCTAGTTTAATAAATGATAATCATTAATGTATTTGTCTGGAATGGATTGTGTCAAGTTTGATTCTTGTATATCAAAATGTAACAAATTGAAAAAGAGTTATAAAAATATATATAATAAAATAAATGATACATTGTGAAATGCAGTTTTTAACTGGTTGGTGTAAAATAACAGAATATTTGTCCTTTATTTAAATAATTATTATTATTGACTTAAATGAGCTTAAATGAGAAAAAATCAATGCCACTGAAAAAATTTAATCTGCATTAATCTATTTTTTTTATACTCTATATGCACCTTTACTATATATACTGTTGTTATCAATATAAAAATAGCAAGCATTACACAGAAATTGAGCTTTTGCTTTATTTTATTAAGGTTAAAGAAAAAGCTATGTCATTGAATTCTAATGATGTCTTCGTTCTTGAGACACCTGGGATAATATATGTATGGAAAGGACAGGTATTGACTTTTAATTTTATTAAAAATATGCATTTATTCACTATCTATCTATCTATCTATCTATCTATCTATCTATCTATCTATCTATCTATCTATCTATCTATCTATCTATCTATCTATCTATCTATCTATCTATCTATCTATCTACCTACCTATCTATCTATCTATCTATCTATCTACCTACCTACCTACCTGTCTTTCTACCTACCTACCTACCTACCTACCTATATATCTATTTCTTTCTTTCTCTCTCTCTCTATATATATATATATATCATATAACCACAGCTGATGCTTAAATAAACCAATAGAATATTAGCAATCTTTGGCAAGGCATCACTCAGATAATAAATGGAAATTCATTTATTATCTGTTTTCTTGATAACGGATTGCTAATATACTATTGTTTTATTTAAACATTGGCTGATGATATTACACATGATAACCAATTAACTGTTGGTATTCAAAATTTAATATATATTGCTTTTAATTAGGGTGCAAACCAACTTGAACGAGTGATGGCTAAAAGTGTTGCTGAGAGAATTTGCCAGACACAGTAAGCAATAAAATTTATTATTAAAACTTAAATCATAAACTTAATTATTTTCTTTCCTGTCATTTACCTGAAATTTAAAGATCATTACATTTATCCTATTTTCTAAATATTTAAATGCATTACTCTCTGCTAATGCAGTTTTTTCCCATTATTATATTTAATTTTTTTGTTATACATTCCAATGTTATCCTTTATGCTCTATTTTTATATATTATATTAATACTGTTCATTGCTTTCTGAAGCTCAATTTAATTAATACCCTAGGCAAATTTTTCAGTGCAATATGCCAACCTTTTTTATTACTTAATCCTAGCAATATCATTTTTTTATTAGTTTTAATTTTTTCTAATGTAGTTTATAAAATTTAATTTAGTATTAATAAGCTTTTCAACAATTAAAAGAATGTGTTCAGAATGATTGAACTTCCAATCTTCCTGACATTACTTCTACTAGTGTTTATGAAAATTAATTAATGAGTCTATTTTTTTGATTTGAAAGATGATATTTGATTAAGTTGTCATCAAAGAAAGTCTATCTATTGCTGAAAAAATTTATAAGATGGCTTTGAAGAAAGCCCTGGCCAGTAACCTGGCGATTTTAATTGTGCACTGATGGGTGACCATCTGCAAATCTCATGTCTAAAATGAAAATCAAGGATTTGGAGTGCAGATAAATGAAATACTTTTTAAATCATATGTGGATGGTATGGACAAGGCTTCTGGTTATCATTGTGATGCTATTAATTATGAAAGGTTTTAAAGATTTCTTTGATTGAAACATATATAAGAAGTCAGATTTACATATTCTCTTTCTCAAGATTACATAAAGAAAAGTTATTAATGAGACAAATGTAAAAATTAAGAAATATTACCTAGATCCATGAATGTTGGAAAATATCTGTAGGAGAAATGTTTAGACTTTCAATTATAATATATTTGACTACTCTTTCCTATTGCATTGCCAAATGTATACCATATAATACTCAATTGTCCAAACACTTTACTACTTTTACAATGCTTTATTTTCCACCCTTTTCTACCATTTACAGTTTCAATTGCCCTAGAAATCTTCTTTAGAACATTATATTTCTTACACTTCTTCTGAACATTATATCTCCTGTAGGAGATATAATATTCTGAAGAAGATTGCTGGGGCAATCGAAAATGTAAACGGTAGAAAAGGATGGAAAATAAAGCATTATAAAAATAGTGAAGTGTTTGAACAATTGAGTATTATATGGTATAATATATTTGCTGGTACCACAAACATAAAAAGTTACTATGAGCTGAAGATCCTTCTATCAAGTATCCAATAAATATTGAAAGGGTGAGTGAAGCTAAATGAAGATCAACTTTAAAATGTAATCTAGTTGCTTATAGAGACAAATATTAGAAAGCATCAGATTATATAAACTTCAATGCTAAAGGACTGTCAATAAAAGTTGTGAAAATGGAATATAGGTCTAATGTCAAATATTTTGTGTATTGCTTTAACAAGGTCAGTAAAAATAATTGTTTGCCTTTGGTTTTCAAGATTTCTGCTGCTTATTCATATAAGGACAAAAGACTAATAGGCAGTGGAAGAGAAGGATTTAGGAAATAAAAAATAATAAAATATATACTCATAAAAATAAAATTTACCAATTTTAAAACTACTAATACCTTAAATGTTTTTAAAATAATATGTTGATAAAGTTTTCTAATGAAGTGTATAGATCTTAATTATTTTAAGTCAGCTATCTTTTTTTTTTCATTTATAGAGGAGGCTTATGATGTTTTTGCTTTAAATTTTCACATAGAAAAATGTAAATTCTTCTGATGTTAGCAAGGAATAAACATGAGTCCATATTCTACATGTTTTATCTCAAAATATCTTTTGAAATTATTAAGAAAAGTGGCTGTCAAAAAGAAAAACTGTGTAAGAACTTTATATCTGTTATAATGGGGCTAACCTTATAAAAGTTTATTTTCAATAGTTGTTTTTAAAGCATCTTCAGCTTTTGAACCATCAGTAGTTTTAATGATTAGTCTATATACATATGACTATGTTTAATTCCTATAATGTTGCTTTTATAAATATAGATTTTGTAAATAAAAGTATTTAAATCTCCATTTACACAACATTTTGTTCACCAGTATATATACTTTTAGAAAACTTATTGGGTAACATTAGTTTTCAATAATCTTTTAAATGATTTGATATAAAATATATTGGATTGAATATTTGGGGGCAAGAATTTAACCAAAATGTGATCATATTAATCATATGTATTATTAGTAGCCAGAATTGTGAAATTGATTAGTGTACAAAAAAGGCCACATAATGCAAGTATACTCTTCAGGCATGGCAGTTATTTTTATTTTGGTCAGTAGGTATTATATATAGGGATAAGTTTCATGTGCTAGATGAGAATATTTTTTATTATTTATTTATTAGCAATTAGACCATATCAAAAATGTATATATTGGTATGCCAAATATTTTTCATAATAAACCAGTAAATATTTCAAGTTTAGATCTTTATATGGAAATCCAGCATGCTACTGAATTAGTTATTAAATATGATGATCCAGAAATTTAAGCAAATTTAGTTCTTTTGGTCTCTATCAACTGTAAAATGGGGTCATTTTTGTATTACTTTTTTTTTCCCAATGCCTACATATATAATGTCTAAAATGATCATTTTTATAAATACCTTCAAAATTGGATTCATATATGTATTTAATACAATTTTGGAATTCTGAGGAGACAGGTGACAGTTTTAAGAAATTTTTGTTTATAATAAATCTGTTTTTCTTATAACTAGTGTTAGTACATGGCAATTGCATATTTGTGTTCTGTATTGCTCTTATGATGAATATATAATTCTTCTTAACATAATGTGATTTTTTGATAAATGGTAATAGATAGTGGCATAAAAAATGATGATTGTGTGATGTTTAGTGGTTTAATACCAATACTGCCTAATAGAATAGTGGTGGCTATGTTTATTAAAGAACCAAAAACACCAAAATGTATGGGTACTAAACTGAGTTCAGACCTATATGACTATATAAGCTAATGAACTTAGATTGAAAATATTGTGTTTTCAATTTTATTCTCATAGTTTTGTAGTTAAGTAGAGATAAAAGGTGGCTGTTGGAGGGTTGCATTACATCCTAAGATCTAGGTGCAGTGCTTTCAGATCCAAGGCTCCTCACTGACAAGCCAGAAACTAGTCTGGGAATATTGGATGAGTAGGCATTAGATAGATATTTTATGCATAAGCCTTCTAGCATCCATTGATTACTCTGGCTTGCATTGAGTGGCACAACTGCATAGAGAGTTTTGCCTATTTTAATTTATAAAGTACTGTTTTTGTTCAAATGCATTGGCTGCCTTACTGATCAATATTTAATGCTTGAAGATATAGTAGAGTTAAAAATATTTCTATAATCAGCATTTATTAAAATCTTTTTTCAAAATATTTCTCAGTGGAGAAATAATTTATGACTTTTTCAGTAATCTGATTCTGTTTTGAATCTCTTAGCTATTTTTTTTTCTCCATATGTCATAGCATCGGCCAGGAGGCGAACCCGCAATAACCGTCTGCAACCAACTGCTTGCTTGCAATGCAGCTGCACTGACCTCTCGGCTAACAACGCTTGACATTTTTTTATGCATTATATTGAATATGATTTCATTATTTTTTTAAATTTTATCTCAGATTGTATTGGAATTATCTCTTTTTTTTGTTATATTATATTATACTCATAATCATAACTATTTGCCATTATTTTTTCAAATTTATCTTCTTTTTCTACCAAGAATGTGTTTGAAGCATATAATGATTTTAGACCGTATGTTTGACTATTTCCATAATCTAATATTGAATGTCTTTAGAAAAAGAGAGTTCCCTCTGCAGTCATTATTACATCTGATTGTCTATCATATAAGCATTTTTAAGGCACATCTGTCAAAGGTTTCAGCCTTTCATATTATTATTAAACATTTAAAATACATTCAACTGTAATTATGGAATTTGGTGTTTTGGTTTAAATTTATTTGACTTTATATTTTCAATTGAAGATTCCCCCCCCCCTTATATTTAAATTACGAAGCTCCTTTTCTGAGAACGAATTTTCCACAAAAATATATATTTTTTATATTATCGACTGTTGCATGTTTTCAATATTCATGTTTGATATTAGGTTTTAACATTATGGTTAGACCACCAAAATGTCATCTTTTTAATAACTATTTTTATTCTAGAATATTTTTCTATTGTAACATGCATTGGTTTTTTTTTCTTCATTAACTATTTTTTCCATAACCATTTGTTTTTAATTTTTGAAGTTATTTGCTTTGCTTTTAAGTCTAAGTGCTGTTAAAATACATGGGACCATTCTTAAAAATTATTATTATTATTAGATGATGATCTTTAACCCGGAAGTCATTTGAAAAGAATTTTTCAAATTTATAAAATTTTCAACATAATAATTTATTTGCTGAAAGCAAAAATAGACTTCATTTGTTTTCTTTTTGATATGAGTTTAATATTTATTGTTAAAAAACCTCTCGTGTAGTTAACTACAATTAAATGTAATAATCAATAAAGTTTATAAATAAATTTATTTCTATTTAAAGTTTATTCATAGATTTTTAAAATACATTTTTTTCCAATTTATTTTTATTATTTGATATTTTCAAAAAAGGTTTTTATTTAAATTTAAAAATACTCTGAAAGAAAAACTAAATCTATTTTTAAAATAAAGAAAAATCGGTTTTTTGTTTTAATCTCTTTAAGACTTGTATTTTTTAAAAATGCTTTTAAAATAAAAAGTTTAATTTTTTTATGAATACCTTTAAACTTAAACCAATAACGAGAATTTAAAGTTCTAGAATGTAGAAAAAAAAAAATGTAGAGCATAATTTTTTTTTAACTTTATTAGTAACAAAATATTTACAAGAATATTTACATTAAGAGCTTTTTACATTTTTTTTTTTTTTAATATCTTAGAATGTTTTTAGAATATAATGATTTGAAACAAAATGATTACTGTCATCACATTATCAACACATTAATGAGCAACTAAGGAATACATTGCTTTGCCATATTTTTTTTGTCACATTACTAGGTATATATTTCTGAGCATAAAGATAAATGTTATACCATTCTTTGTTATTCTTTTTAAGTACATTGTATAATTTTAAAGCAATTGTTAAATGTTACTTGCTGATTGAAAATAAAAAACGAAGTGATTCTAATCTAAAAATAATAATAAAAACATTCCAAATATGCTTCCGGTGTTTATGCTGTGTATATTTTTCTATATTAACTCTCTCAACTACTTTCTGTTTTAATATTGTTGTGTATAATTATTATCATTTTGCATATCATTCTTGTTGATATTCATCTTCAACTTGTTGTTTAGTTAATTTATTTGAATTTAAAAATTAAAGTATTTAAAGTTATAATGTTTGCATATTCCAAACAACGCCCCTCCCCCAATGCATCCGATATTTGTCTCATTCTATTTTTTATTTTATTATCAATTTATCATTTTATAGTGTTTATTTTCTGCATTCTATTAGTAAATTTCTTACATCTAATTTTTTTTTTAATTATATTCAATTTTCTGCTTATAATAAAAATTTAATTTAAAATATATCTTCTTGGGATCTGTAAAAAAAATTAACAAAGTTCTGTTGTTTATTTTTGAGTAATAATTATGTTTTCATTTTTATAATAAATTTTCAAATTTAAGTCTTTATTAACATTTTTACCATTTATTTCAAGATTTATTCTTCAATAATAATCTATTTATTAGATAGATTGCTTTATTTATTTATCTTAAATATTTATAAATATGTCTTTAAAAT
Organism: Epiperipatus broadwayi; assembly: GCA_028023455.1. NCBI lineage: Eukaryota > Metazoa > Onychophora > Udeonychophora > Euonychophora > Peripatidae > Epiperipatus > Epiperipatus broadwayi. The sequence goes on from JAQFVV010006228.1 coordinate 6,886,724, forward strand.
CACATATTCAGTAATAATATGCTGCTTTTATTTGTTTTTGAAAAAAGAAAGAATAAAACATTAATATATTTGCTTAATCATAGATATGCTCATGAATAACATTCTTTTTTTTTTCAGTTGTCATTGAATTTTTGGTTTTTTAAATCGCTAATTATTCTTTACTTTTCTTCTGTTTAATAGACTTTTAAGTTTGTTCATATAACATCTTAATTTTATAACCATCACATGACCACCATTTTTTATGCTTGTGTATAACTGTTTTAAAACAGGCAAAACCCACTATACATATTGCCTTACACAGCAAGCTAGAATAATTAATGGATGCCAGAAGGCTTGTGCCTAAAATCCCCATCTAGTGCCTACTCATCCAATATCCCCAGACTAGTTTCTGGCTTGGGACCTTCATCAGTGAGGAGCTTTGGATCTGAAAGCATTGCACCTAATTGCACCTAGATCTTAGGATCTAAAGCAATCCTCCAGCAGCTACCTTTTATCTCTACTTAACTACAAAACTATGAGAATAAAATTGAAAACACAATATTTTCAATCTAAGCTCAATAGCTTATGTAGTCATATGGGTCTGAACCCAGTTCAGTACCCATACATTTTGGTGTCTTTGGCTCTTTAACAACCATAGTCACCACTATCCGATTAGACAGGATTGATTTTTAAGCCAATAAACATCACATGATTTGTTGATAAATTTACTTATTTACAATTGTTTGGAATTTAAGAATATCTGATTAATAATAAAATGTTACAGTATTAACTTTTAATTTAATAACTATATGTGTCATTAACACACATATTAATATTTTTTGTGTTTAAAATGACTTACCATTTCTTTTAGCTAGCTACTAGAATAATTAATTCTAATTTTACCATTTGCAAATGACTTCAGTAACAATAAAATTATTCCATTGTTGTTGTTCTTATAAAATATTTACTAATACATTTTTGACTATCAAAATTAAAATTATAGTAATTATGTAATATTTCAGACGAATATTATTAATTGATGAAGGAGATGAACCAGGAGATTTCTGGGCTTCATTAGGTGGTAAAGGAGAATATGCATCAATACACAGACTAAATCTGATGAGAAGTATATCTAATCAAGGACAGGTAATTTTAAATTAGCGCATTTTATATATATAATCATATATATTTTTATTTTTTTTTAACATTTTTATATTTACGTTTCAAAGCAAACTTTATTAGGCAAAAATTGGTTACATTATATTAGGTAATATATTGCATCAAACATAATATACTAGGATACATCTTGAAATACAGAAAAAAAACGTTTTCTTTTCCTTAACCATTAGAGTCTTTTGTAATTCCCACAGTTTTAGATATTTCAGTTCTTATTGTGGGTTCATTTCGGCTTTCTGTTTTCCTGAGGTTGTATTAGGTCTTTCCATTATAATACTGCTCTTATTTTAAAAAGAGACCAAGTAACAGCAAAAGCATGTTACATAAAAAATGCTATAACAAACAGAGTAAAGCATTTAAATAAAAAACTAAATCATTTCTATCAATTTAAAAATTATGCATTTTTAAGAATTGTAATAGATATTTTAGAGGGCAACCATAAAAACATTTGTCATAAAATATTTTATTTTTATATTTCTGACTGCTGTAATAATCTAAGTACCCCCCCCACCCCCCAAAAAAAAAATCTTAAAAATTCCATTTGATTGTTATTTAGTAAAATTCTTTAAAATAAATAAAACGTACTATTTTTTTAATTTTATAAACAATTCATTTATTCAATACAATGCATGTTTGTAGAAAAGTGAATTTGCTATTAAGTGAAACCATTTGATTTCTCAATGAGACTGTTTACTCATATATTCTTACCACTGCAGTGATTATATCATAGATGAACTGCTTACAATTATATATGGGACAATATGGTGAAAACAAAACCCATCAGATATCTACTAGGTTTTTTCTAAGTATCAATTATATATTTTTAATAACTGAATGAAAATACATATTTTAGTGTTTTAATATTTATAAGTTATTTTTATGACAATTAATAAAAAATCATATTTTACTCCACTTTTTAGAGATTGAAACTCTTAAATCAATATAGCAGTTATTTAAAGTAATTAATTTACTAAAAATGTTTCATATAAAACAAGACTGGCACTTTTTTAAAATATTTTTAGTAGATAAGTCATGTCAAGATATTATTTTCAAAAGAATAACAAATTTATATAAGAATTCAAATAATAATAATATAATATATATATAAATTACTATACTATGTTATTTATCGAAATATCCAACATTATAATTCTGAAAACAAATCATACTGTAAAAAAAGTCATTAGAAATAACATTTCTACTAAACATCACATGATCACTATGTATGGAGAGTTTTGTCTGTTTTAATAACATTTCTACTAATTAAAATATGAAATAAAATATATTAATTTGAAGATTTTCATGCATTTTATAAATGTTAATATTGAAAGTGTGATGGGAATATCCATGTATTTATCTAGATGAATCTTCAACTATGATATAATAATAATAAAAATAAAGCAAAACTCTCCATACAGTAGTGCCATCTTGCGCTAACAAGAGCAATTAATGGATGCCAGTAAGCTTGATTGCTCTTGTTAGCAGAAGATGGCACTACTGTATGGAGAGTTTTGCTTTGTTTTGAATTGTTTAATAACAATTATGTGTTAGTATGAGATAGTGATCATGTGATGTTTAGTGGTTTAATAATAAAAATAATAGTAATAGCCACTTGTAAATGAGTGTGGCCATTGCAACTGCAAAACAAAAGAGGAGAAATGAGTTTTGCGATGACTATCAAATGAATCTGTGAATCATAAATACATTCATATATAGAACAAGTTGATCTATTTTTCTATTTACTTGATAATTTACAATGTTGTCTTTTAATTTCTTCAGCAGAAAACTTTTCTTTCTTAAATACACCAACACCATGTCTAATTGCAGTCTCCAGTTTATTCTATTTTTTATCATTTTTCTCAATGGAAAAAAATGAGATTGTACTTCCTTAGAATGACTTTGAGATAATCTTTATGTGATCTACCTCCAAAAAAAACCAAGCTTGAATTCACTATAAAACATCTTTTTAGGAAGTTTTTTCATTGCTCATTTCTTTTGCATGTCCAATATAATGAAAGTGTTATTAGATAGAATGGAGAGTGATGGGTCATCTGAAAGTCTGTGTTCATATACCTTATATATTACATATATAGACACAGGTATAGAATAAGCCTGTGTTTCAGTTAATAATGAAATCAATATTATCACATCTAGCAAGATATCCATAACACACTCCTTAAAAGAATTCCATGCTTCAGTAATATTACAGTGCTGAAAATATTAATTCTTATTAAGAGTGATGTCAGCACGTAATACTTATATAAGGCTATAACCTTAGTACATGCGCCTTGAGTGCTTAATTTTAGCAAGAGAGACCTCTACAAATCATAACGCAAGATTCGACTTTATAAAGACAAGAGGGACCCTCTTATCTCTAACCTATTTTTCTTAATTATATAGGCAAATCTAAAGCATTTTGATTTGGGAGCATGAAACTAATAAATTCTTCACTGATTAAGTCCAATATTTCTATTAAACATTAACATTTGCGAAATCTTTAGTTTTTAATAGCTATTAAAATTTTATATAATAGACTCTAAAGAATAAAAATCAATTTTATTGTGAAAATGAAACTATCAATTTAATCTTGGAGTGTTCCAAACTATGATCTATCCAACAATCTTACTTGTAAGTGCTCATATAATGTGAACTTGTTTTGTATTCTGATTCTTAAATACCCTTGTTTTGAGTATCGATGCATTTATGTTTCTTTATAGTGTTGTTCTGGCATAAGTAAACTGTTTGTAATAGTCAATCCATATTTTTGCATAAATTCAATATCAACCCATTTGAAATTACAAATCCAATACCATTATTTCCAATATCTTTTGCTTAAAGTCTACTATTTGTACCAACATGTGCATTAAAATCTCTAGGAGAATGAATTTCATCTTTTAATGATATTGCTGTAATAATGATATTCAATAAGGAATAAAAGCTTTACTTCTATTAATTCTTTGAATTTAAAGTTGGAGCATAGGCCTAATAAAATGAGTACTAGTACTATTGTATAAGAAGGCTTTTAACACCATTAGAATTTTATTGAGACAATAGAAATTATAGAAGATACTAAATTAGGCTTTACAGAAACTCCAACACCATGCATTCTCTTTTCACTATTTGCTATGCTCCATCCATCTGTTCTATTATACTTCCTTCTTTTGAGAGATGAGTTTCACTAAGAGCAGTTATATATCAATGTTATATCTTAATAGCTGCTTAACCACCAGTACAGTTCTCCATTCTGGTCTTGAATCATTTATATCCAATTATGTACCTATATCCCATATAGATATATTTAGAAAAAAATAGACTTATAATACTTTACCAGTTCTACTGATATTATTATTTCTATGACTGAAATGAGTAATTCACCAGGCACAACTTCTAAGGTTATAGGAATGCCTAAACATATAATCTTTGTAAGCCAGAACTTCTAACCTCCTGGAATCTAGGTCTAAACTGACTTATTAGTGATTGTACTGCCTTGAGCAAAAATCACAACTAAGGAATGCCACTCTACTAGTGTGTTCCATCATTGCTTTCTTAATTCTTGAAAGCTTGTGTTAAAAAAAAAATGAAAAAGGGAATTAGAATCAGAAATGGTATGAGTGTAGTTAAAGGATATTAATGTTATTGCACAAACATTCTATTTAATTATAATAGTTCGTATAAAGAGATGTTCAATGGCATGAGAGGCAGAAGACAACAGATCCTGCAATAACTTATGAAAGAAAATATGGAGCTATTAAAAATTATTTGTATCATAAACAATATCTAGCCTTTGATGAACCAACATCCAATCCCACAAGGTAGAATCTCTTGGTAGCCACTGTTTATTTATTATTTACAGTTGGTCTTTAATAATTTTAAAGGACATTCTACTATCTATCACCTGTAAAGTCTGCCAGTATCCTGAACACGTACCTGATGTGATATAATTATCAAACAACTAATTAAAACTAGCAATTGCAAACTGAAATAACATCATTTAGTAATAGTATTTTTGGCTGAGTTATCTATAAATTAAAAGGGAACTGTTAGCACTCTAGATATAATGAGATGCAAGCCTGATATATATATATATATTTTAAATGACTGATCTTCCAATTTTCATACATATAAAACATATATACCTGACCTATGTCTCCTCTTATAATATTTAGAAGACTAAACTAAAATTTATTCTACTTTTAGTGTAAAGATAAGTCAGGCAAAGTATTACTACTAAATGATATAATTTTAGTTTGTGGTTGATAGTTGAACTCCATAAGTATATGGAAATTTCCATCATACTTTTAATATTCATATATATACACATATAATATAATTCAAATTTATTTTATAAGTGTTTATTCCAACAATCATATTACATAACAAAACATTAATAAGTCTTTTTTAGATTAACAATTACTACATATCATTTAACTTCACATAGACGCTTTAAATTTTAAGAAGTTCAAGTATAAACAATAAACATTACATGACCACCACTTCTTATGCTTGCTTATACTCTGGCTTGCTGTGTGTGGCAGTGCATGTGGTGAGTTTTGCCTGTTTTAAAAGTTCAAGTATGTTAGGTGACTTTTAAAATTTTCACCTTTATCTAATCATGTCATGTTCTTATTTATAATTATTTATTTTGTTCATTCTTACATTTTAAACGTAAGAGCAACAAGACATTAATTCAAAATGTGAATGTCGAGCACCGCTAGAAAGAGGATTTTTTTAAAAAAAACCTGAAGATTATTATGCATTTACATAAATAATATTATCGATACATTTGAATTTTGTAGCATTTCAAGTATAAATGTGAAATTAAATTAAATTGAATATTTTCTAACCTAATAAAGAATAATAAATTCTTTTAAAAATTACTCGTATAAAGTAAATGTATATTCTTTTCAATGGTAAATGCAAAATAATGATAAATGGTATTTGAAAAGCTACACGGAACATAATTTAACTGCCATTCCTGATTAGTCTTTCACGATATATGTTAGAAACCATTACCAAGTTTTTTTAATTTAATGTTTATATTGAAATGTAAGAATGAGTCATTAATTATATATATAAACTCTGATGATAAATTTTCTTGAATCTGAAGCCATCAATCTCATGAAGACATTATTTGATGTTAAAGGAAGTTGGTTTTTGAAATGAATGATGGGAAGGTTATTTATTTCGTAGAGATATGTTATTTGTATCTTGTTGAATTCCACTTGAAAAGATCTATTTGTTAATGGATGAAACCATGGTTGTGAAAGAATTTTAGTAAAAATTTTTTTTGCTAGTATTGTGATGTTATATGATTTTCTATTTTATATATATAACATTTGACATTAGTCTTTGTAGGTGCATTAGTTTATACGCACACCCATTGTATATTTTTCAACGAGCAAAAAGAGCTGCGGTTAGAGAGAAAAAATCTGTTCAATTTCCTTGAAGAGAAATCTGGAGCATTTATATACTAATGAAAGAAAGCATAAATATTTGGTTAAAATATTTAAAATTGTCAATATAATTAAAAGTATGAACATATGAATTTATTAAAAAATTCAAAACAAAGCAAAACTCTCCATATAGTAGTGCCATCTTGTGCTAACAAGAGCAATCAATGGATGCCAGAAGGCTTGTGCATAAAATCCCTATCTAGTGCCTACTCATCCAATATCCCCAGACTAGTTTCTGGCTTGTGGCCTTCATCAGTGAGGAGCCTTGGATCTGAGAGCACTGCACCTAGATCTTAGGATCTAATGCAACCCTCCAGCACCCATCTTTTAACTCTATTTAACTACAAAACTATGAGAATGAAATTGAAGCACAAGATAGCTCTACTATATGGAGAGTTTTGCTTTGTTTTGAATTGTTTAATAACAATTATGTGCTAGTATGAGATAGTGATCATGTGATGTTTAGTGGTTTAACATATGAATTTATGTGAATCAATGTCAATATTAACAACAGGCTTATAGTAGTTCATTTTCCATGGGATTATTTGAATAATTTAATGATGTGGAAAGATGTTCAATCTTTTTAAGTCTATAAAGGAAAGCAAGCTGTATCATCATCATCATCATCATCATCAACCATTATCAATCCACTGCAGGATGAAGGTCTCTCCAAATTTAATCCATCTTCTCCAATCTCTTCTCCACATCACCCCTGCACACTTTCTTATTTCATCCTTCCATCTCACATGTGGTCTCTTTATGGGTCTTTTAAATCTCTTGGAATCCAGTTTGAGATTTCAATTGTCCATCTATTATCATCTCTTCTAGCAATATGTCCAGCCCAACTCAACTTCAATCTTTTAATTTTTTCAATGAGGTCAGTAACACCTGTTTGTTCTCTTACCATACCTTGTGTTTTCGATCTCTTCTTGTTTTTCCAACATGCATCTCTCCATACTTCTTTGAGTGGTCTGGAGTCTCTGTATTGCTCTTCTATTAAGTGTCCAAGTCTCAGATCCATAAGTAAGAACTGGTAAAACACATTTGTTAAAAACCTTCCTTTTCAAACATATAGGCATATTTCCTTTTAGTATCAAATTATTTCTACCAAAAGCACTCCAACCAATATGTTTATATATATATAAATAAACAAGAAAGTGTTAAAGAAATAATGTTCTGTCAAAGAAGAAATAAGTAAACTGCAATATGTATATCTGGATCTATCTAACATTTTTTCATAACTACCATTTGTTTTCTTTAGTCCTGAAACCATTACTATGGAAATGAAAACTATTTTTTTTGTAAATCCATTATTTTTCACTATTTTTACACATATATTATTAAAAAAATCATGGCATCGCTGGAATGTTTTTCTTCAAGGATAGTTTTTTTTCTTTTAATTTGATATGATTAAAAGTGTGATGAAAATCTCGGCCTCAGGGTGGCCTTTGAGCATTCCATCATCAGATTTTCAATTGGATGGATGGTTGAAAAGTTGGAGTGTGGAGTGGATTGAAGCCTGACCATTAATATATCTGAGAACTTGTTGCATATATGTGTAGAGATGATAATCTGGACCAACTGATGATTGCTGTTTTAGCATGAAATACCATTATTGGTGATTATTTATCTTTTCGACATATATGTGTTCAAGTGTATCAGGGTTATGAGATAGAATGGACAGTGGTGGGTCGTCTGAAAGTTTGTGCTCATAGACCCTATATATTACATATATTGATACAGGTATATAATAAATCTGTATTTCAGTTATTGTATATAGGTTATAATTAATTTATTCAATATTTCATTCCAATATCAGCCTTTCAAGCTAATTGAGCATGCACCTTTTGAGAGTGTTAAATAAATGAATACTCTCCTCTTCAATCCAAGATATAGTATTTATGCAGGAATAAAAAGAATCCCTCTTATTCCTACAACTCAAAGTCTTTTATATGAGCAAATCTAAAGAACTGTTGAAGAGAACGATGTTTTTTGACTGAATGACGTTGGTGTAATTACTTAGAATTTACTAAACGTCATTCTTACTGAAACTTGATAAAATATTTGCTTATTTATTCAATATTGAATATTATTTTATTAACTTTAATTATAAATAATTTTAAAAATACACAAAGTAATCTAATAATTTTTCAAAAACATTTTCATGATTTTCTTACTATTAAATTTTTTCCAATTTTTATATTATTCCAGGTATTTACTTAGAAACAGTTTTATTATCAAAAAATAGTTAATTGAAGTTTATTTCTTATCAAAATAAAAACTTATCTCAGGTAATGCTTTAGTTTTCTTAAATTCCTCAGATTGAATAATCTACAAATACACTAAACTTCTTATTTTAAGTTGAAGAAATATCAATAAGATTTTAAATAAATATACGATTGATAAGAAGAAAATATGTGTATGTGATATTAAAATTACACCCATGCATATATTGTATTTATATTATAATGATACAGGGAAATATGGGGCCATACCTGGGAGTAATGGGCACCAGTACATGAACATCAACTACCCTAAATTGGTTAGCCATTGGTAACTCTCCAGAAAATTGGGGTTCAAATCATGAGGAATCTGAGGAATTGTATTTTTATCCTCAAGGTAAAAAAAATAAAATTTATAAAGACCAAACTAAATAAAAGGTAATGCTCTTTGCACCAACCTAGGAATCATTATCACCATCATCTGGATGCCCATACACTAAATATAAACCCCCTAACCCATATAACTGTTATGCAAAATATAGCTCAGGAAGCAAGAACTCTATTATTTATTGCTATGAGCAAGAGGGAAATAAATAAATAAATTAGTTTATTATAAATAATCTTAATCAATTCATGCTGGGCTTCTCCTATTTATAAATAATTAGTTTTATTGGGATCATCAAGAAAAAATAAACTAAATCTTAGAATATAAGCTGTCATGATATAAGGTCACACACACATTGCACTTAACGAAACAGGAATTGGATAAAATAAAGTAATTAAGACTAGAAAGAATATTTTTTTTAAAAATCAATTATTTAATATCTAATTAATAACAACAACAAAAAAAGACATGATAATAGATAATTCCAAACATCCATTTCATCAAAAAAAAAATACATTTTACAAAATTATATTAACCAATTAATTAATTTTTATTCATGGATTAACTTTCATTAGGTCCTTTCTTTACAATTTTTAAGAGTTTGTTAAACATGTTCACAAAAAAAAATCAAAGATAGCAATCTTTGATTCTATTCAGAGAACAAATTGAGAGAGAGAAAAAAAACTTGATTACATTTATGAAACAAAAAAAAATTTCTATTAATAAAAAAAATAGTGTGTACACATAGTAAAAAAAATAATACTTATAGCCATGGCTCTCTTGTCTACAAAGGCCTTTCCAATTGCAATGGCAGTTTTTCCTAATAGATTTTCATCTTGAAGGCTTCTAAACATGGACCTGATTAAATTTGTCCTTTCCTGAGTCTGTAGCAATTCCAGGTAAACAAAAATAGCAATTTTTGTCCATTTTTGTGCCTCTTGAATTTATATGTAGACAGAGATTCATTGCTTTTGGTTGAAGTCAAGGCTGCAGACAGCCTAAAGGGTTTTTTACCTTCCCTACATTTTCTACCACTGAAGGTAGATTACATAAAAGAAAGTGACACCCAGATTCTAGCTGAATCTAGATCATTGCTTTCATGGTACAAACCATTTTTAGTGCTAAACTCATAGTATGCTAAAAGCTGGATTCAAATTTTCTATTATTTATTTTCAATAGCTTGGTTAAGATTCCTGATATGTTATACCACAGGTTGGTAAAGGCTTCTGCTTCTTTCTTTTCAGAAGCTGGATTAAAACTTTACTACTTTCTTTTCATCAGCTAAGTTAGGATTACTTTCTTCTACTATGTTTTTCAGCAGCAAAATTAAGATTTGACTGCTTTCTTCAACAGTTAAGTTAGCAATAACCTCTCCCCAGACACTTGGGTATAGTTACTAATTCACACCCCCACAGATATTTTTTAGAGCAATCTTGCCCACAAGCCAATTACAATCTGTCTCTTACATTATCATTTTCATGACAACCAATTAAATAAAATTCCATAACTACAATTATTCAGAGAATTATCTCCTTAACCACAGATTAAAAACAAGTTAAGAACTAGAATTTAACAACATAAAATTCTTGACATTCCTTTGTAATTAAAAATTAAATCTTGCAAAAAGACAACAACAAAAAAACAAGATAATCTGTTAATTGCATTGATTTAATTTTTTTCATTTCATTAAATAGAGATAAAAAAAGGAAAACAATTCTGATAAATTAAAATTTACAAAATTATTAAAATCCTATTTTTGCTCTTCCCTTTCTTTTTTTTTTTTTTAAAAAAAAATATACACTTAAATATATTTAATGTTTGAGAATTTTCATACTATCATATGGGGATTTTACAATGACTGAGTTAAATAATGACTCTTTAATAAAAAATAGGTCTAAGAAAATTTAAATATTTTTCTCCATTAATAAAATAATTTATTTTCTTTAATTCTCAAACCTGAGGAATATGCTGTCAACTATCTAATTATTTATTTTTTCTACTGTAGCTATGTAACCAACTGTTGCAATATATTGGACTATTATTCTCAAAGCTTGTTAAGAGCTTATTTTATGAGCTCTATATATAACATTTGTAAATACAAGCTTATTAAATTAGGTCATGTGACATCTGACTTGATTTTTTTGTAATTTTTATTTTTTGGTATTAAGACTTTGGTGAGTTTATATTGCTAAAGCTATTAATACATGGTGTACATGAACTTAGTTCAATCCCATATGGCTATTTAAGTTAGATAGCTGGATTGGAAGACATATGGATGTCTGAAAATTTCAGATTTTCTACTTAATAGTTATACCTTAAATAAAGTGCTGGGCTTGTCTTGGTATTTTTAATCTAATGCTTGAATATCCTAGCACCTCACTGATGATGCCAGTAGCAGAAACCGGTCTGGGGTTGGGGATATTCTCAAAGCTTGTTAAGAGCTTATTTTGTGAGCTCTCTATATAACAATAATATTGAGTATTGAATGGCTTTAGAAATTTTTTTAACTTTATTTAAATTTTCAAAGTAATAGCACACAGGTTAATATATACACAATATTTTGAGAGGTATTATTCTCCTCTCTTCTTCAGATATTGCTGACCTAACCAGCAACAGTACTAGCATGGGAATCAAACCTTGACTCTTAGATTCTAGAATATTATATTTTTAAGATGACACCCTAACCAACTGAGCCATCCTACCAAAGCAACAGTCAGTAGAAATTTCATATACTTATCTATGAGGTTCCTCCTGATTTCTCCATTTTTTCTTTAAGGACAATGTTGATTGGTGGTTTCCATATATTATATATAGATATACTAGGGTGACTTATGGGCTATTCACTATTGTCATGTGAGCAGCTTTCTTGCATTTTTTTTTTTGCACCTTTTCCTCACATGACAATGGTGAATAACCCCATAAGTCAACCTAGGGTGACTATACATAATGTATGGAATCACTAATCAATTTTGCCCATAGGAAAAAGTGGAGAAATCAGGAAGAACTTCATAGATAAGTATATGAAATTTCTACTAACTGTTGCCTTGGCAGGATGACTCATTTGGTTAGAGCATTATCTTAAAATTCAATATTCAAGAATCTAAGGGACCATGTTCAATTCTGATGCTAGTGCTGTCACTAGTCAGGTCAGCAACATCTAAAGAAGAGAGAAGATACCTTTCAAAACATTGTGCATATACTAACCTTTGTGATATGAAGTTACATTTTTCAAAAGACATTCGATACTCATTATTAGATGATGAAAATAGTCCAATATATAAATACAACTAAAACACCATCATCACAAGCATTCAGGAAACACATGTATATATGTATTATTTTGAGAATAATAAGGGTGGAATGCTTTGAATTAAATAATCTTTATATTATAGTCCTGCATATTTCAATGCAATAGTAAAATGAAGGAACCTGAAGCTCAAAATTCATAGTGCCAACTCCACTGTATCTTTTCAGGTGCTCAAACTGCTTATGAACACCTGAAGAATAAAAAACATTTGATTTTGTTTTTATTTTATTAAATTGTTTTTATCTATAATCCTTAATAGAATTTTAATTCTGCCATTTTCCCATATCTATTGTTTATTTTTATCCTTGAAAAATGATGAATCAAGAGTTTGCTATGTATATATATATATATAAAAGAGAGAAATGAATTTTATTTTAGGAAAAGCTGTCTGCATTATCTATAAATAAAAAATAAAAATAAAATACATTTTATTTTAAGAAAGTTTAAAAAATAAACTCTTTTTGAGGTAAAATACAACTGTATCCAAATAAAAGGTGACTGGCTCCTGATTTTCTCTACAAGCAAACGACAGTATATCAATGCATGTGTTAGGTAATGTTATTCAGCTCCAAAATTTTAAAGCACTAGTATACCTGGATCACGAGTTATAACTACTCTTTCTTTTTGCATTGCCAAATGTATGTCATATAATACTAAATTGTCCAAGCACATTACTGCTGTTACACAATGCTTTATTTACCACCCTTTTTTAAAGCGTACAGTTTCGATTGTCCCAGCTATCTTCTTAACAGTTGAGTTCGGAGATATAAAGTTCTGAAGAAGATTGCTGGGGCAATCGAAACTGTAAACTGTAAGAAAGAGTGGTAAATAAAGCATTGTGTAACAGTAGTAAAGTTCTTGGATATTTTAGTATTATATCACAAGTTATAGTATGAAATATGACAATGTGTTTCATATTTTAACTCATAATGGAACAGTGTGTACTAACATTAATTTTTTTTTAAAATTGAAAAAAAAAATGGTATTGAATATTTGAAATAATTCATACTATATATGGAAGTGAAGCCATGAATCAGAAGAATATTTTTAAAAAGTTCATAAATTTCATGATGGAAAGAAAATATTGAAGGTGATCTACTAAGATATAAAATACAGTCTTGTTCAATGTCATATATGCTAGCATCTTAACTTTTTTATAATAACTAACTAAATAATGTTGCTAAGTAACCAACACATGCATTTATTCAGAGATGACATTACAAGCAGCTTCAACAGAAAACTAATCACTCATTGAGACACAGTGTGTAAGCAGATAAAAGTTAATTACAAATTTAATCAGAGATTTATGCTTTCCAATATTTTATAATTTAGTTTTTTTAGTAATTTAGTTGTCAAGCCAAAGAGAAATTTAGAATTAATAAATATCATAAATGATATATTGAAATTTTAAAATGTAATGGTAAGTATTGGTATAAAAATCATCATTACAATTTGTTGTTTTAAAATATTCACTAAAAGATGATAATAATTATCATAATGTATAATTCATTTTGATACATTCAAAGCTAGTAAATTCTAGACAATTTCACTGACGTCATTCATTCAGACATCGTATATAGTAATTTAAAGTGACTGTTCCGTCTTCACGCTTTCTTTCCCAGTACTTCAGATTTGCTCATATATAAGCATTTGAGTCATAGGAATAAGTGGATTCATTTTATTCCTGCATAAATACTATATCTTGTATTGGAGAGAAAGTATTCATTTATTATTATTAACACTCGCAAAAGAATATGCACAATTAGCTTGAAAGGCTGATATTTGAATGTAATAGATTCAAAGCTGTAAATATTTTTGTAAGTACTGCTTATAATGCTTTCATATATATGTTTGGGTAGATTTTTTAATCTACTGATGATGAATATATGTGCATTTAGATTGCTTTTACACAAATTGCTCCCTTATTTCAATTTGAGATACGATTAAAGTAAAAGTCAGATGAATTCAGCACAATGGCATTAGTTCAATGTAAACAATACATTCTTATCACAATTTCACACATTTATACATAAATATATGTAACATTTGGGGTAATAAACCTCTTACCATTAATTATATAAATATAAATGCTATCTAGTATTAAAATTAATCAATTTATAAACAAAAATTAATCCTTATTTATCAAAGCTCTTATTGTTATCTTCATTCTAATCTATGATCCAAGTAAGAGTTTGTACAAACAAAAGTAGATTCATTTTGTAATTTGATTAACTTTAATACTAAATGGTGCATTTCAATTCTTGAATATTTATATTTCCAAATATTACCGATTTGTCAGCCCTCTAAAAATTCTATTATTATGTATAAATATAAATTTATTTATTCTATTATATGTAAAAAGTTTAAGTATCCAAATATATTTTGTAGAATTAGGCAAAAACATGTCACTATAAGAAGATTATACAAAATGTATTTATATAATATTATTAATTTAAATTTATAATAAGATAAAGATTAAACAGCTTTCAGATAGCCCACTGCAGGGCTTTGAAATGTAAATGAGAAAACATTACTTAACCTTTAGGCTGACAGAGCAGCCATATTGAATATTTAAAAATTTAAGCCACAAATTTTATCATAATATATATTTGTATTACTCAAAAATGATATAATATATATTATTTGAAACATGAAACATCAAAGAATGTAATGAAGCTGAAAAAATATAGTCATTGATATTCAAAGTAATAAAAAAAAAAGAATAAAAGTTAATATTTCTAATAATTATTTTCATATTATTTCATAAATTCAAAATTATCATGCATACAACTTAAATTTATATTTTTGTTAGTAGGTTAGTTGGATTCATCATAAAATTTCTAAAAAAAATTGGTATATAATAATACTTACCTAAGGTAATCCATCACTTGAAAACTTTGTAGAATAAAGACATTAGTACCTTTCATTTTTTTCTAGTAGCCCTTCAAAATGTATTTCCATACAGGTGTTTGCAATGAATATGTTATCCCTAATAATATCCCTTATAACAAGTGTTGAAAAATAATTAGTATAATTTGAATATTATAATAAAGAACTTCAACACAGTTTGTAATTTATTAAAAATTACTACTAAAATAATTACTATATTCTAAATAAAATAATAAATGAATGAAATATTAAATTCATTATAGAGTTATGCTTGAGGTACATAAGTTAGTAGTTTAGAGTCAACGATGTAGTATTATTTATCCTATCTTTATAGGTTTTGAGGGCTCATATTGCTTCATGCTACTATGATCATAAATTTAGTAATAGCTTCATCAACCACCACCTCTCTTTGCATTTGATATGCAGCTTTGAAATTTACATTGCAGTAGTGTATAATCGGCTTAAGTTTATGTACTGTCAAAATCTTTACTGTTAGTATTTACCTATTTTTATTATTATTAAAATGTAGACAAGTCATTATAGAAAAAATTTAAATCGGGTCATAATATTTGCAAAATATGTTTGTCTTTGTGATATCACCTAATTTAAATATTGGACCCAAGCTCACATCATACCGAAAAATGCAGATAATTCACGATATACATTTATACAATCACGAGCTATTTTTTTGATCAGCAGTTTCAATAGTATTTTTTTCATATATTTTTTATCAAATATAAATTCAAATAATAATTAAAATATATATAAAAATAAAATAATAATTAAAAAATAAAGACTTACCATTGGCCCCCAATAACGTTGTCTTCAAAATACATCCGGCTAAAGTTGTGTTTTTTCTGATGTACTTGTCATGATAAATTTTATTCCATAAAACATTTAAAAACTCAGAAAAATAAAAAAATTCAATTTACTTAATCACACAAATTATATAAAATTTTTATTTTTAATTGTATAAAAATAAAACTTACCTTTTCAGAAACTAGAAAGAAATATGGAAACGAGGTTGTAAAAAGCACATGTGTAGACTGCATAGCTTTCCATTAATCTTAAGCAACCCAGATGTTTATAATTTGAAAATGCTTGTCCACATTATGCAGGCATAAGAACGAGTTAAAGAACTGCTGAGCATTAAAAATGTTATGGTTTTTTATTCTTATAGCTTATCCATCAACAATTGAATGACTATAAGATTTGTTACCTGCTCCCCTTTCCAAAATCCTAAGTATGCTTATAAACTAAAAAAATACATCATAGATTAAAACCTACAGTCATGGACATAGCAAGTTGAAATATATATAAATGAGATTTACATATATTATCAATATTACCATGTATAAGACTGTAAGTTTATATAAATTTCTATAAAGAGATAAATACAAAGCATTAATAGATTATATATTTATATGGTGTTTAATTAATTAATTGATTGCAAAGTTATTTTAAAATTAGTTGTATTATAAGCTCTGCCTGGTCAATTAATATTAAGTCAATACAAAGGAGACTTTAATTACTGCTAACAGTCATTTTTAAAATTTAACATAAAGTTGAGCATTATGAGTCTATTTAAATGGAAACTGATTTGTGAATCTATTTAAGAGGGATCTAAATTGCTATGTTTGATTATAATCTAAACTGATTTCCTGTGTAATTGATTAAGTCAGATTTTATTGACACATATCCTGCTGATTTTCCACAAACCATTCTCAAAAACAAGGCTGTTTCTATAAAAGTCATCAATAAGTAATATTACTAGATTACATATTTATATGGGATTCAATTAATTATTATTTATCTACTGAAAAAGATTTTCACAGGTAAAAGATATAGTGCAATTCATGGAAGATGTAGGATATTGAAATATATAATTACTAGTGTTTAGATAAAATAATTATAGTCTTTAGTGGGTGAAGATGAAATTACATATTCATTGCAAAGGTACTGAAACTTGTAAAAAGTTTATGAAGAAATACTAAAAGAAGTAGAACATGGAATTTTAGAACAAAATAGAAAAGGTTAAAGACTGCATTATTTATATGATCAAAATGAAAATACTAATAAAATAATGAAAGAAAGTCAAATTTGAGGTTGGAAGACTGATCAGTTGAATTTTAGTTGACAGTTTTTATTTATTTATGTAAAGAAACTCTCTCATTTATTATTACAATTTGGTCTCTTCACAATTTTCATAGTCTTTAAATATTCTTTGATGATAATTGTTGCATTAAAATAGGAGTTAACCTGTCTAAGATATGGAGAGTAAGGTTGAAAATGATGAATAATTTTTATTACATTAACATTCTCATCTTTTTTGCATTGATATGATTATTCATTCCTATATATGTAGTTTGGTATAATCCATACAGAATTTCAAAAATTTAATTAAATTCACTATGAAAACAGAGATGGATGGACATTTCTCTTTCTTTAACATTCTTTTCAAACAAACAATAATATATTAACACTGTCTACATATATACAATGTACACATACTGATAGATAAACATCACATGACCACCACCTCTTATGCTTGTGCATAACTGTTGGTAAAACAGACAAAACTCACTATATATATTGCCACACACAGCAAGCTAGAGTAATCAATGGGATTTTATGCACTAGCCTTCTGGCATCCATTGATTACTCTAGCTTGTTGTGTGTGGCAATATATATATATATAGTGAGTTTTGCCTGTTATATTGATAGATACTTAAAGTGACCATTTCATCACTCTTCAGATCAGATCTTTTCTGTAACTAAATCACTTTTTAAAAAGACCTTTCTTTTAAATAAAGCTAGGGAGCAAATATATACAATGTATTTTATTACTGAATGATTATAATATTATTATAAATAGAGCAATGCATCATATTAAAAAACTTTTATTGCAGTATGCATTTCTTATATAAAAGAAACCACATACAAAATTGGACATGTATTAAGATGCTACAATTACAAACATTTTCCTCTGAATACAAAAAAAAATCTGATCAAACTTAAAAATGTAATCTCTATTGAGCTCTAAGAACCTATGATATTTCCTGTGGGATGTGTCAGGCTACTTATATAGGAATGAATAATCATTGCTTCAATGCTGTAAGAGATATTTATATTAATACAATTTAAAAAAATCATTCATTATCTTCAGCTCTTGCTCTTTATGACTTATATATTGGCCATTATATAAATTTCTCAAAAACTAAAATCCAATCCACATACAAAAATAATTATCAAATAAAATAAAAACTGTTAACTAAATTTATATCCCACTAATTACTCCTCAAACATCAAATTTGATTCTCACTCTTTATTATTATTTTGATGGACAAAAAATGCAGTTATTTTTTATTTTCTGAGAATTGCACAATTATTTTTTCTCCTTATACAAATAGTTTTTTTTTCTATTTATTTTATTGATTTGCTGCTTTAGTTATTACTTTTGCTTCTCAGTTTTACAGACAAGAAATACTTAGTTAAATTTTTTTTTTGCAGAATATAAATAAAGGTGGAGAACTTTACATTTTAAATAAAAGTTATAGTAAATATTAAGCAATATTTATTAAAATCATCTGAATTTATTGAATAAGGTATATAAAAATAGTTATCGGTAGGCTATATTGGAATCTTCATGTTCAAGAAAGTGATTCTGGAAAAATGAAAATAAAATACATTGTAATACAAAATAATCTTTGATATATCTCATAATGTATATAGTAACCAGAGTTTAAACTCATTAGGTTGTTATAATCCCTAGAATAAACATTTATTCTGGAGTTGTACATCAATATGGGGTAGATTAAAATAGAAAATAAGTGTATAAAAATTGGGATGCCTTGTATTTTTATTATTTGTATTCTTGAAATTGCAACAATCAAACAGTATCTAGAAAGAATATAAAACTTTTAATGGGGAAAAATCTCAAATTCTCTGATAGAATTAGTGGAGTATGCAAACTTCTTACTCATTGTTCAAGAATAAGTCTTAAGTACTCGATAATTAGTAAATTAAAATGATTGGAAAACTCAGAAAAGATGTTTAACATCATTACTATGTTTTTTAAGCCAATATTTATTTATCCAAGCTGCATCAATTAGAGTGCTACCATCTTGGAAGATGACAATTCTGACTGAAGACAGTGTTTGCATCTTGAGAAAGAATTGGCCAAATAGACTGGTTGGTAGACGTTTGATAGGTTCTAGACATAAATTTGGTAGTAATTTGTTCATTGTGAATTTATATATTTGACTAGTTTTTTGTAATATCCATCAATCCCTTTGATGGTCATTAATCTCAATGCAGTTGACTCTAGATTTTTTTTTCTTCCATACTTAGCAAATGCAATTATTATTCTTATGACTACTGATCTTGAACCAATAAGTTCTTTAATCGTTTTGTACACTAATGTTTTGGTAAATGAGGGCTTTTCTGAAAGATAACCCTTACCAGCCCTGTAGATTTTGTATGTATAAAAAGTAATACTGTACATTGACATGTATTCTCACTACATGTGCTGTAAGATTTCAAAAATATGATATGGCAGACATTTCCCTTATTTAAAATCACCCTCTATAAACAATAATATTCCATATGGAGATCATTCTCTGCAACTTTATCAATTACCAGTTAATGAGAATATTTATGATAAACTTCCTTACTTTATCCTCTATTTATTAATAGCCTAAATACTATTGAAAATACTTATATGCACATGACACTGCCCCCATCATGTGAGAGAATTTAGTCATATTACTATCTGATTTTCATTTATGATCACTGCATTTAGATTCATTTGATTAATCTAGATTAACTTAATAGTTTGCCTATAAATGGGCGTGCTAATTTGATAGTTGTTTGGGTCAGTAATCTATTTTATTACTTCTGTCTTAATCTTTGTTGCTTCTATCTATAATTATTATTTTAGACATTTATTTTTTCATACTTTCTACAGAGTTAATTAATTTTACTTTAATTATTTGAAAAATAAATGGCTCCAATCTGGAGGTGGACTTAGATTAAGATCATGATAATAAACATTACCAAATAAAATAAATGCAAACAAAATTCAACATGTCAGTGTGGTAAATTGTATCAAACATCTTTATTGCTTTAATGTTTTTAACAGTCTTATAATCAATCCGAAAAAAAATATTTTTGAACTAAAAGTCATGATAAATAATATTAAGTAAAATTTTCTTCTAGTCATGTTTGTATTATTTTGTCAATCTGTATCCTTTTTTTTGTTCAAAGCAATTCTAAAATTTAACAGATAAAAGCTTATAATATAGGATATTTGAACACAGACTTTCAAGCTTCCTTCAGTCAATTCACTCTATCTTATACAATTGATACACATGATCACATACATATGAAAAAGATAAATGAGCTCCAATATATGTATTTTGAGCTGAACCAACTGATGAGTGCTGGTTTAGCCTGAAATATATATTGGAGATCATTTATTTTTTTCACACGTGTATGGTCATGTCATGTGTATCGGTTGTATGAGATAGAGTGGATGGCTGAAAGTCTATTCAAATCCCCTATATTAATTCTAAACTCCAGATGAGTAAAATATACTTGTATTTAAAAAGAAAAAGTTATATTTAATGCAATAATATGTTGGACTATTTTCATTATCTATCAGTAAATGTTGAATGTATAGTACATTTTAAAATATTTAAACTTCAAATACAAACAACTTGTTAGTAATAACACACAAATAGATAACACAGGTTAGTAATGATAATATCTGAAGATGAGTGGATATTACTACTAGAAACGTGTCATTACTAAACTGTGTTGTCTATTTATGTGTTAAAACAGGCAAAACTCTCCATACAGTATTCCACTCAGTGTGATGTTTATTGGCTATTTATGTGTTATTACTAACAAGTTGTTTCTATTCAAAAAGTTTAAAATTTTCTATACATTCAACATTTAAGCCAATAAACATCACATGATCACCACTTCTTATGCTTGTGTACAACTGTTGTTAAAACAGGCAAAACTCACTATACGTATTGCCACACACAGCAAGCTAGAGAAATCGATGGATGCCAAGGCTCCTCATTGACGAAGGCCACAAGCCAGAACTAGTCTGGGGATATTGGCTGAGTAGGCAGTAGACGGGGATTTTATGCACAAGCCTTCTGGCATCCATTGATTACTCTCGATGGCTGTGTGTGGTAATACGTTTAGTGAGTTTTGCCTGTTTTATCATTCAACATTTACTGATAGATGATGGAAATAGTTCAACATATTATCACTTCTCAAAAGGTTTATATTCATTTTTTTTATTAAATAATATCAAAATTTTTTCACTCATCTTTTTTTATTTTTTACATATGAACGAATAGTTGAAAAGGTTCCTATATGTGAAGGAATATATACCCCCCCCCCCACTGACATTTTTTTTTTAAAAAATAACTTCAAAAGAAAAAAGTGTGGAAATAGTCGATACGTACTTTCAAATTAATAACTATGCAGGGTATATTATGTCTTTAAAATGCCAGTTTGTTATTTAAAAGAAAACTTTAGTCTAAACATTTATAGATTCGTAAGTCATGAGAATTTGGTAATAATTAAAGCAATCTTTAAAATATTAATTAGTTTCAATTTGCAGTTAAATATATATGAAGATATGTAAAGTTTTTTGATAAATATTTATTTGGAAAATTGTGAGAGTTAAGAGAGATTATATTTTCGATTTTTTTAAAAAAAGAAATATGAGTAATCTGTTTTTAATAAACTCAATCCTTCAACTACGTTCTGCCTTGTTACCAAGAGAGATAAGAGGCTGTACAGCAGCATTGTTATTTCTTTATAAACGAACAACAACAATAAAAAGTGATAAAAAAAATAAAGGGTGTAACCAAATATTCGTAAGCATATGATATTATAAATAATTAAAACATGCCTCGTAACTTTTTTAAAAAAATATTTTATAAAATATCATTTGCAAAATAAATTTTATACAATTATCTGATTAAATGACGAATATAATTAGTTAATATTATATTTTAAACAATAATTCTTGTATAATTCTATAGTATTTTTTTTTCTATCAACTTTTTAAGAGAGGATGATTAAAGTTTAATTTAACGGAAATACATCACGAATTCCAAGTACGGAAGTGATGAAAACAAATAAAAAAAATACAATATTAATGTCAAGACTAAATCTAAAATTACAACAACAAAAAGTTGCTAAAAGAAAATTGTATTAAAAAAATTAAAATTAACATCTGGATTATAAGTCCGATTTGAAGACAAATAAAATATTAGATAAAAGTATCAAAAAATATAGTGTCAAAGAATTCGATGCAAAATTTTATTTATAATTTGATAGAGACAGATTAAATAAATTTTTAATTTTATAAACAATAGTAGTTCTAGCGAGAGTATTTATAAATATCTACCAGAAATTTGATTGCTCATATATATATATGTGCTTGTTAGACATTTTGATTAGAATGCTTTCTGTATACAGTATATATAATTATATTTACTTGGATATATATTATTTTTTATAAATCTCCACATATACACTCAAAAGCAAATTTTTTAAATATAATTCCTTTAATTTTTTTTGTATACGTGGAGATTTATAAAAAGTAATATATATGAAGGAATGAAAAAAAAAAAAATAAACGAGAAGATATAAGATTATATATATTTGCTTTGTTTTTTTTTTTTTTATGTGTCAAAAGCGCCGGCCGGGAAGGGAACCCGGGACAACTGCTTGTAAGGCAGCTGCGCTAACCACTCGGCCACCAACACTTTCCATATTGTTTGCTCAAAATAAAAATTGATTTAGAATCTGGGCTTACGTAGAACTTTTGATTAAAAACATCTATTAAAACAGTCACCTTTATTATTTTTATTATTTTATATCGCATTTATCGTTATTTTTATTGAGTTGCGTAATTTAGTCCAGTGGTAGGGAGCACAAAGTCCTCGAATCATATGAACTCCCGAATAATAAAGCCATTCGATTATTTAGTAATTATTTCCATTATCAAATAACAAATTATCTACATTCTTAAAAGAATTAACATGCCCTATTACTTTCTTCCACTTTGTAATTATTACCTTTATCTATAATTACTGCTTTAGACTTTAATGTATTTAATTTTAGTTCAGATTTTCTACATAATCATCCTTAATATTTTATTAAAGACATTCTCAATATTTCTACGTACTGTCATGTTAGCAGAAAAATCGATGCAATGATTTTATCTATCTCCAGTCTAATTTTACCTTCTCCCAAATAACCCATTTATCAATTCATCTTGATACCTTTATTGTACAAGTTTGTATTTCTTCAATCATTAATGTTTGATAAATTGGTTATAATCTAGCTCCTCACTTTTGCAAATATACACTTATTTGAAATTCCTTTTCATTTTCAATGTCTTTGCAAATATTTTTTCTGATCCTCTTTGCAATTTTCTATTGTGTTTCTTTAAAAAAAATTTTATATATTTTTTATAAGTATTTCTTTTGTAATATATTGCCTAATAAATATCTTTTCCCTTCTCAATCTATGCTTTTCTTCTTCAAAATATCAAACAAAATGATCATATAATTTTTTAATATCAGTAAAAAATGCTTTTTTTTTTTTTGGACAATTGAAATCTTAAACCAGATTCCAAGAGATTGTAAAAGACCCAGAAATAGACCACATGTGAGATGGATGGATGAAATAAAAAAGTGTGCAGCGGTGATGTGGAGAAGAGAAACTAAAGATCGGAGATGGATTGAACTTGGAGTGACCTTCATCCTGCAGTGGATTGATGATGATGATCTTATCAATGCTCTGCATCATTCCTATTACATCTTCGCTATCTATATTCTTTCTAAATATAAACTGGTCTTAATTCATAAAAATGTTTGACTTTTTGTAGATAAGGTTATTCATTTTCCTCAACATTGCTTTAGCTGCATGTGAATTATTATCATAATGCTCTTCAGATTTTTTTTTGGCCAATTTAATATTAAAGGGAAAACTGTACTGAGTTTAATAAAATATTGTGGAAACTCCATAAACGGAATAGAATTGACAGAGTTTATTTCAATATAAGCAACTAATTCTTCCAAACTTTCTTCTCCATAGTTTTCAAAAACTAATTACAATTTCATCTATTACTATAGTTAGTAAACCATGGGTCTAAATTTTTTGACTGGTTAATGGATTTTACTAATACAATAATTAGACTTAAATGAAAAAAGCTAATTATCTACAGAATCAAAATAAAATAAAGCCATCGATATTCAAGAGTGGATTGCATAGTTTATATTAACAAAATAATTCCCAATTCATTATTTTTTAAAAAAATTATGATTGCATTAGTATATATAAATAAAAAGAAAATCCTTATTGGTGTTTATTTTACCATTATATTGCTAATAAATAATTTAAAATTTTAATCATGTCAGTTTATTGACAATGTATTTTTTTTACTTAATTGCATTTTTATAAAAAAAAAGAATACTTTTAAAAATTAAATGTATTAAAATGGAATTACAAAACCAAGTTGAAATGTAAATAAATAATCTTGCTAAATTTACACAGCTAATTGAAATACCATCTATGATTATCATATAAAACAAAAATACCACATCTCCCATACCTTACATCCAATCTGTATTTGATATCAATAATGAATTATTTTGTCAAATGCAAATTTATTGTAAACTAGAGGTGTTTTGCAGTTATTTTATTTCTGGTATATATCATCTTTTTGTTAAAAGATCAAATGTGTTTATAGAGCACTAAAACATGCAGATATTAAGTCAGATTAATAGAAAAATCAGTGTGCTTGGAGACAAAATCTTAGGATGTTTGAAAATTCAATCCATTAGTGCTATCACATGGAAAATTCCAGAATAAATCTATGAATTTTTCCCCATAATTCCTTGGTGTTCATTAATTATTTATACTTGCATTCATATTTCACAAATAGAATGATATTAGATATGGCTTTAATTTTACAATGAATTTTTATCTAGTTCTAATTACAGTTCAATTGAAGATTTCCCAATAGTTTAAATAATGACTTTTACTATAGATGTTGTTATTATAAGCAAGCTAGTATTAAAATAGATTAGCATGCACATTTATATAAGAAAATTCAAATCAGCATGCTGAATAAAGAAGATCATCACAGTATAGTGACATAACACATCTGTTCACTAAGTCCGCAATCCGAGACTTGATTCATACTGAAACTTGCAATTATTTCTGTTTTTAAGCAAATGCAATATTTTTCAGGGAATTAATCTATATCCAACCATCTAGATATTAATTGATAAATAGGTAACTGCTATATTGATCAGAGAATAAAACAAATAAGAAAAAACATATCATTCAGTAAGTATTGTCTTCTCCACTGTTGTCTGAAGAGAGTTGCTGAAGTCTTTGTGCTGTAGTGAGCTACTTAAGGAATGCTTTATTTAACAAAAACATAAAAGTGAAAGATTAGCTTTAGCACCATCATCATCAAAATAATAATAATAATAAAATGATTTATTGATCAGGAATTCATAAAAAATTGAAGCAGCAGAAATGACAAAGATACCTGGATTATGATCCATGTATCTTGAGTTCTATATAATTTACCTCTCTCACACTGCACCAAACTATCCAGGATAAGCTTAGGCATATTTTTCAATTGATTGGCAATTGTTCAGATTCTCAAAAACTACAAATTATTTTGTCAATCCTTTTTTTTTATAAAAAAAGAAAAGAAGAACAATTAGTTTATTTACATTACCATTTTTATCTTGTAAAGTTTAGTTTTTTAAAAAACTAAATTGGAATTTTTATTTCTTTAATTTTTTAAAACTGATGAAATTCATAGTTCGCCATAAAACAGACAATTGTAAAAATAGTCATCTAACTAAAATATAGATAAATATTTTTTACTCATTAATGCATTATTTTTTTTTCTTCAAAACTATTGTAGAAACATTTATCTAGAAAATTATCGTTTGAATTTGAAGTTAAAAGATCATTAAATGTTTAGTATTGTGTATATAAAACAGTTGTTTTACACTAAATATACAATTGTATACAGTAAAAAAAAAATTCTAATAATTTAAACAAACTTGTAAATAGTTACAGCTTATCAAATATGTCCAAAAACATTACTGCGATAACTCACAAGTCAGATTCCACAGAATCATTTAAACTGAATAAATTAGCATTGTCTCAAGAAAATGGTTATTTGCAAGTTTATTTAAATGATTCTTTAGAATCTGATTTGTGAATTCTTGTAGTAATGTTTTCAAACTTAGTTATTCTGTGAATAGATTTACATTGGGGAAAAAATATGTTAATACTTCCTAGGATAACATTTTGATCCAAGTCTTTTCTACCAGATATTTCTGTGAATAACTTACTACTAAAATAGAAATCTTTTAAAGTAAATTTGTATAATATCCAATAAATACAAAACAACAGTATGAAGCAGTTGGGCTTGGCTTAATTAAAGAGACTTGACTGAATTGAAATGGAAGAATAATCAGTAGTTTAACTTTAAAACATATAAGATTATGGCCTATAAAAACATGATTGCACAATTGTGTATAAAGTATTATATACTTTAAATAATCAAATTTCAATATTAAAATTTGTCCAAAATGTTACCTTCTATATATAAAATTAAAAATAATCAATTTAAAAACAAACTGAAACATATAACTCATTATAAATAGAAAAAATTATTTGATGAGTTAAATATTTTTTATTTATTTATAGTTTGTTTTAAATTGATTATTTTTAATTTTAAAGTATTATACACATATATGAAGTTTATTAAATTTAGAAACTTTATCTAAGATGAAAAGAAATATAATTATTTTTAATTTAATAAAAAATAATAAGTATTTATTTATTGCTGTAAATAAGTACTAAAACTAAAAAACTCTTTAAATTAAATTTGTTTAATTTATCTATATATTCACAATATAAGATTATAAAAATCAGCTTTATTCAGTAGTTATTCTTTTTTTAACTTTATTCTTGTAATCATAATATATCAGATAACATTAATGGATCAGAAGTATTTTGTTAACAATTTATTTATAATAGATATTAAATTTCAATAAACATAACTAAATAAGTACTACAGTTTCTTTACACTCAGCAATTCCTTTTATTATGTTTAATGCCATATTATGTGATTTACAACTTTTTCTTTGTTTGCTTCTACTTAGTGTTAATGTTAATAATTTTAAAATATTTTTTTAACTTGTTATGTATAGTTTTTCAAGATTTTAAAAGTTTTCTATATTTTAACTCATACTATCACATTATTACTAATATTGGCCTAAAAATTCTTGTAATAATAAAAAATTACAAGTTAAAATTGAATAAAAATCAATAAGTTAAAATTGTACATTACATTACCCCAACCCATACTTAAATAATTCAATATAATATCATCAATATGTTCTCAATGCAACATTCAGATAATAAATGGAATTCATTTATTATTTCTGAGTGATGCCTTGAAATCAGGATTCTGATATCCTATTGGTTTATTTAAGCATTTTCTGGTATAAAGTGATTTACATATAATAACCAATTATTTGTTGGAACTTTATTATAATCACATAAATAATAAAATTTAATAAATAATTAGGAAGTCAATATGTGGAGTTCATGATTTTAACTCTTAACAGATACTTTTAATTCTACAAAACAGGCTTTTTATTAATTCATTTCATACTTAATTCACTTTCAATATTTTTATATTAAGTTCTTGATTAATACATATGCTAGGCATTATGAATAAAATTTATACATTAGTAATTTTAAAAAAAATTAATTTTTACTTAATTCAATACTATTAGAATATTGATTCTTCACATATTTTGGAATTAATAATGATCCACATCTTTTTGATATATATATATATTTAATATTATTTTTCTTTAAAAAATAATATTCTTTCTCAGATCTGCCTTTGTTTTATGATCTAAGAAATGTAGAAGTATACATATAGCTGTAGAAAGAAGTTTGTTGTTAACTGAAAAGAAGCATTTTGATTCATCTTTGAGATCTTAAAAGAACTAAGCAATAAAAATTCCTAATATTCATTCCATATGTTCTTATTGTGAAAGCTGTTATTACTATATGATTCATATTGTAAATAAATATGGATGGGATGTTTACCAACATGTATCAGCAGTTTAGTGAGTTTATTGGCATTTTACCTCTGAGTTTAAAAGCAAGAAACAGCATGGTATTTATTCTTAGTTGCCTGATTGAATATTTGTGTATGGATGGTCTTTTTTAGACATTTATAATCATGACAGACAAAACTAAACTATGGCATTTATTCCCAGAAAACTTATATCATCAGCTATGACAGTAATTGGTTGCAAAGGTGAAGGATACTAAATCCTTTAATTGCAACCCAGGAAGCCATGATGACCTTTTATTAGCTATCTACAACTGCAGATCACATTCAAATGAATGCATCTTAGATAAACTGGAAGAATGGCATAGTATTAAATGGGGTATATTAACTTGTAAAGTTAAAAGAAAAAGTAAAGAGACAATTGATTTGAAAAATGGATGTGTACTTTACTACAAAGATACACATATTTAAGCACCACTATGGGATTCATTATAAATAAAAAATGAAAGAATTACAGTATGAAGATTGATAGTATATCAGACAGAGTATCAAAATTAGTTGTTTAACTTAACCAAAGATACCACGTGTGGATAATTCAAGTTCATTCTTCAACAGGTCCTCATTGTGATTAAGAAGTAAAAGATATTTATATATACATATACACAATTCTTTTTATTACACCAAACAATATTTCAAAATTATTATGGGAGACATTAACTATACAGAACATCAACTTTCAGAGGCATTTGATTAGAGAAATTCAGAAAAAGATCTTGTAATCATATTTTTAAAAAATTGCATTTGTATAGCTATCTATTGAAATAATTTGCTAATTTTTTTTAATTCATAAATTTGCATACTTTTAAAATATTGATTTTTAAATAGAAAAGCAAAATAAGTCAGTATAACTGAATAGGGCAAAGTCAGTGAGTTTTAGCATGCTTCCTTCTCTTTGATTTTTTACTTTGTCATCCACTTCATTGAGATAAATTTTGGAATAATTAAAATTTTGAGTTTTTTTGTTAAGTTTATTAAGATTCATGATTAATTTTACAATAATTGTGTAATAATTATTAAAAATCAAAAGTATACATTTTGTATGTGTTTTATTTTTAAAAATCAAAAGTGATAACTTATAGTGTAAAGTTAACAAACAAAACTATTGCAGACACTGTATTATGATAATTTGAGATATAATACAGATTAGTAAACAATTTTAATATTTTAAAACAAAATTTGATAGATTTATCAGAGACTGACAATTATTCGTTCACATTTTGAATCCAAATTTCAATTAAAAAAGACTTTGTTCATTTTCTAAAATTACTGTTCTATCAAGAATTCAATGATGAAAGCACCTTTTGTTGTCATTTACAATTTCATTTTTTCAGTATTTTCAAAGTCCATATTTTGTTTTTCATTTGCAAATGTATATTACTGCCAAATCAAGTTCATTTTATTGAATTCTGACATACAATAATGGTTTAATACTGAAATCAAAAGTTGAAATCTTAGAAAAAGTCTCATCAATGAGAACAATTAAATCTGGCAATATACAGAAGAATGATAGTATTGGAAATTGATTGAAAGATGAAAATGCCATTGGGTAAATTTGGTAATGGTGATAGAAATGAAAGAGGAAACAAATTTGTGGAATTTTTAGAATAAGAAAAAGTGTGTATTATGAATTCTTTCTTTAAAAAAATTATTAAATAAAAATGGATATGGAAACATCCAAATAAAGATACAATAGAATAGCATGTATTACAAGATTGTATTGATTGATTAGTGAGGTAAGATATATGATAATGCAAAACTAGAGAGACAAAAACTAATAAAAAAGTTAGTACCAACAGCTAATTAGAAATTTAAATTATAACTTGCTAATCATTTTAAAATATTTACAGACTTTGAAAATAATTCAAACATAACCGAGATCAATAAAAAAATATCTGATAAAGTTTTAAGAACTGCAACAAAGATAACTGGTATAAAAAAGTAGTAATTCACCAATAAGTTTTCACTTGAGATAAGATAATATACAAAAATAGAAAAATGAAAATATTTTAAAATGACCCATTAAGAAAAATTGAATATTTGAAGTTCTGTAAATGGTATGAAAAAGAGTTAATAATGATAAAATAAAATATAACTGTGTTTTGGCAAGAAAAGCTTTAGAAAAGAATAAAAGTTTCAAAAGTATAAAAGTACATAGTGATATTGGAAGAAAAATTATATCAGCAATAATAAAGAAAGATGGAATTATTCCTAAAAAGAAGGATGGCATTGTTAAATATGTGAAAGAATTCTACAAAAAAATTAGTTAGTAATACAAAACAAAATAAATCACTACAATTATTATTTTATGAACTGCCAAGAATTTTAAATGAAGATGTGAGACATTCTATAAAGAAGGAAAACTTCAAGAAGTGATAGAATTATTATTGATATTTTGAAGAAAAAAATGAAGTAAAAAAAATGCTGATAAAATTATATATCAAATGTCTAAATGATAAATATGTACCAGATGATTATAAAAATGCAGTAGTAATATTGATATTTAAGAAAGATGATAGATATTAGAAATTATAGACTTTTCAATCTGCCATTAGTTCTATGTAAAATTTTTACCACGGTAATTGTAATTACAACTCATCTGCAGAAAACATTGGATTCAAACCAAACATAATAACAAGTTGGATTTGAAAATAATTTTAGTACAATGGATCACATCCAAAAATTAAAAGAAATTGTTATTATACTCTTACTATTACTTTTTTATAAATCTCCTCATATACACTTTAATGCAATTTTTTTATATAATTCCTCCTTTATTTTTCTAACAGTTTTGACCATCATACAGTCTTCATCAGAACTATGACATTTAAACATATAATCATCTAACCACTATTTTATATACATATAAAAACACATATTTTACATTATTATTCATAATCATATTTTATTTTTAACTTTATAGCTTTACTTCTCTTATTTTCTAATTATTATTTTTTTATTATTTCTACTTCCTTTTTACTTTTACTTTTTATTTCTTCTTTTAGCTTATCTATCATTCTACATTATTCTTTAATATATCTCTATCATCTTTCTATTTTTTTATTTTAATACTTATTAATCTAATTTCTTTTCTTCCTTTCTATTATTTATTAATACTTATGCTTTATTCATAATTTTTATTTATTCCTATTCCTATCCTTAATTAATTATTCTCATTTTTAATTTACTTATTCATCTTTTTATAAGCTTTTTTTTTTATATTTATAACTGATTCTTTTTTAAATTCTTTAGCCTCTTTTTCATATAAAGAATTTTAAAAAGAGTCAATTATAAATATAAAAAAGGAACAAGGTTATAAAAAGATGAGTAAAATAAATAAGTAAATTAAAAATGAGAATAATTAATAAAGATAGGAATAGGAATAAATAAAAATTGTTAATAAAAGAATAAGTATAGATAAATAATAGAAAGGAAGAAAAGAAATTAGATTAATAAGTATTAAAATAAAAAATAAGATAGAAAGGTGATAGAGATATATTAAAAAATAACGTAGAATGATATAGGCTAGAAGAAGAAATAAAAATAAAAAGGAAAAAGGAAGTAGAAATAAGAATAAAAAGAAAGTAGAAATAATAAGAAAACAATAATTAGGAAATAAGAGAAGTAAAGGTATAGAGTTAAAAATAAAATATGATTATGAATAATAATGTAAAATATGTATATAAAATAATGATTATATGTTTAAATGTTGTAGCTCTGATAAATACTGCAGGACAGTTGAAACCGTTAGAAAAATAAAGGAGGAATTATATAAAAAATTCCATTAAAGTGTATATGAGATTTATAAAAAGTAATATATATGAATATATGAAGAAATGCAAAAAATGTAAAGGAGAAGATATAAGAATAAATACTCTGACTGTGTAGATTATGAAAAGGCATTTGATTCTATAAGCATTTCTACAATGATTGAAACATTGGCACATCAAGATATAAACTGAGGATATCATATTCAGAAGAATATTTTTCAAAATTCAACAATTATTAGATTATATGCTAACAATTGTAAGAGTGTAGACTGTAAAGTTTTACAAAAAGTATTTTGTGGATTTTTAAAATGGAAAATCAAAGGACTACAAATACATGGAGATTATTTCAGCCATATAAATTTTTCAGATGTGGCTATTTTTGTAAATGCTTCAGAAATCTAGAAAATGTTGAAAGACAAATGTAAGAAAATCATCTAAAGATAAATAGTAAAAAAATTAATGTTAAATAGATTTTCTCAGATAAAAGAAATAAAGATTGATAATCATGAATTTTACCTTGGTCAGATTATTCATATAGATGGGAACTTCATGGCTGAAATTGATCATAGAATTAAACTTAGAAGTGCCTTCGTTAGAAGTAATTTATTATTGTAAAGAAATATTTATATGTATTTGAAAATAAAGGTTTTTTTAATTTGCCAGTTCTTATTTATGGATCTGAGATTTGGACATTTAACATAAAAATAGTGTGAAGACTTCAAACTAGTCAACAAAATATGGATATATATATATAAGGAGTAAAAAGAAGAGATCAAAAATATATTACTTAGATAAGAGAATGAATAGTTATTAATGAACATAAATGAAAGAATTAAGAGATTGAATTGAAGCTGGACTGGACATTTCTAGAAGGGATAATAGCTGGATAATAGAAGATCTAAAAAGAGACCTTATATGAGATGGATAGATTTATGGAAGCTCTTGGATATGTCAGGGTCATATAAACTGAATTAAACTTAAGGAGACATTCTTGCAGTGGATCAAAAATATTTGAAAATGATGATGGGGATATAGAGCTTGATTTAGCTCTATTATATAGACATATATATATATATATTATGTTATTTTAAACACCAGTTTCATTCTTATTTCATAGATGTAATATGCAATCTTTTTCAAAATATATAATGGATCACATTTGAATGATCTGTCTTTGCAGCTTATCATTGATATTGTTTGAAATCCTATTAAGGTTAAAGTAGTTTTATAATCTTATGTTAATGTCATTTTGATATTTTTTTCAAGTAGGTTTGTTTTTGAAATAAAAGATACTGAAATCTATCTAATATGTTTGTTATTTGTATTATCATTTTTAAAATTAATTTTTATATATTTTATATACTGAAATGGATAATCCTCAATTTTCAAAACAAACTATAATACTGTTCAAAGGTAGGTTGTATTAGTATGCAAAAGGAAATTACCATATTTGTGATTGCTTATTATTTCCTTAAGACATTTATTCTAATATTTTAATATTTAGAACTATACTATAAACTTTAATCAATTCTTCACATAATTAAGATGCATAAAGTAATCATAGTAAATATTTGAAGACTGGTTAATTTGTTATCAGATACATTATTGAATTAACCTAGATCAACAATATTTATGTATAGAAATTAAGTGATTTTATTTCAGGATACTAAAAATAAAACGAATTTCAAAAGCTTATGAAATCTTGTTAACAATTATTATGCATAGACTTTTCATCAAATTTGCTATGCCTCATAAAATTTCTATGCAAATTAAAGTATAATTTACAAGTTTGACAGAAGTTTTTAAAACATGATTAATAGAATTTTAAAATGAATGTAAAAATGATTGCAAAAAAAATAAGAAAAACACTTTACCACCATTATCTAGCCAATAGAATTCACTAAAAAAACAATTTATGTTATATATATATATATAATAACATTCATGTTATTTTAGTTTTAATATACAAAAGACTAAACATCATATGCCTATTATTAATAATAGCAGCCAATGTCTGTCACACTATTAATAATTTAGTTATTCTTATTTATATAATAATCAATTGACAAAACACTTTATTACTTTTACAATGCTTTATTATCCACCCTTTCCTTCAGTTAATAGTTTCGATTGCCCCAGCAAATCTTCTTCAGAACCTTATATCTCCTAATCTCACTTATTTATTCTTATATAGCTACCAGCAGCAGCCATTTTCAAGTGAGTTTGGTCATTCCAATTTCAAGAAAAAAGATGAAAAGACAAATGACAACAATAATAAAAGAGATGAGTTTTATAATGACTATACAAACTGATGTATGAATCACAATTATGATCGCATACAAAATACTCTGGTCCCTTATTTGTATTTTATATGGCTATCTTTTAACTTCTGCAGAAAATAATTCTTTCAGGAATATTTAAATATCATGTCTAACTGTAGCTTTCCATTATATTCTACCCCCATTATACTAATGAAATCAACACTGCACTATTTTTAGAATTTCTTTGAAGTAATATTTATAAATGTGAATGATGCCATTTCTCTCATGAATTTCACCAATAAAATACCTTTTTAGTGTGACTTTACAATAGTGGACTCTGTGGTCTTCCATCAAGGAAGTTGAAGAACATGTTGATTAATCTTATGATAATGGCATAGCAGGTTTAAAATTTTAAGGAGCATTCTTAAATAGAACTTTTCTAATGCCTTTATAATATATTAATGGAATGTTTGTCTCACTTCCATACAAATTAGGTAGAATAACATCACTATATATAGCTTATTTAATTGCACTAATTATTTTATTGTTTTGAAATATTATTTTATCTTGTTAAGAGTGGCAACAGTTTATTGGAATTCTCAAGTTGATAAACATCCAAGTTAAGTTTTTGAAATTTTTTTTTGAGATTAGTGGTTAATAAAGAATTTGAGTTTTTTTTTAACATTAATAATTAAGTCAGTCTTTATATATTGCATTCAAAACAGTAAGTACATTCTATAGATTATCTATTAAACTGAAAAAAATAGCACAATTATCAACATATTGCAAATCTAGAATTTAAGAAAATGAAGTTTTTGTTTTTATACTCAAATGCAAACGTAGAAATTCTCTCTTTCATATCACACACCATATCCATATGATAGTAAAAGTAAATGTTTTATAAGACAATAATTTATAAAGTTTCAACTCATCTTTTAAGTTAATTTTTGTACTTTCTTGATGGCCAAAGGGTTAGCCTAAACATTTAGACCATTTTTATTAAGTATTTTAAAACTAACTGTTTGTAAATCTTTGCTAGTATTTTTGATGATGAAACTCATTTAGGCTAATTAGTAGATTATTCCAAGTTTGAAGTATAATTCTAAGTTGTAACATTAATTAAACTTAAAATAGTAATGATGAAAATTTTAATGATCTCATTGTTTTATTTAATTTATAGATAGTATATATTCTACACACACATATATATATATATATTTCAGAGTGATAATAACACACCTTCAGAGCTTATAGTTTTTAAGTTGTAAGATTTAAAAGACCACTTATCTTTACATATTAAAAAAAAAAACAGATGTAAAATCTGAAAAAGATGTGCTCCAATAACAGCTCCCAAATACTCTAGGAAGAAAATGACAAACCAATGTTTTTTTTCAAGAATATTTACATATAGATAGCACTACTTGTCCAAATAGATATATTAAGTTTCGTGGTCATATGCAAATATGTATATAGTTGTTTTCATTTTAATAATATATATGTATTTTTTTCGGAAATTAAAAATGAATTATTGTTATTTTTGGTTAAAAGAAAAGTAAATTCCAATATGTATATACAATTATGAGAAAATTATTTAAAGAGTGGAGACATTGCAAAATTTACCCAAAATATAGTCGCACATCAAATATTACAGAAATAAATATAGTGATACATGTATATAAATATACTCCATGATTTCATCTGAATATATATATAAAGTCACATATAAAAATAATTTATCTCTGCTGAGTGTAATATGAATGTTGTCAAAAGGTTCATTAAAATTAAATCCACATCAGAAATTTTAATGAACCTTTTGACAACATTCATATTACACTCAGCAGAGATAAATTATTTTTATATGTGACTTTATGAATATTATAAGGTTTTAATTGATTAATATTAAATAATATATATATATATGTTCAGATGAAATCATGAAGTATATTTATATACATGTATCACTATATTTATTTTTGTAATATTTGATATGCAACTATATTTTGGGTAAATTTTGCAATGTATCCACTCTTTAAATAATTTTCTCATAATTGTGTATACATATATATTGGAATTTACTTTTCTTTTAACCAAAAATAACAATAATTCATTTTTAATTTCCGAAAAAAATACATATATATATTATTAAAATGAAAACAATTATATACATATTTGCATACGACCAAAAAACTTAATATATCGATTTGGACAAGTAGTGCTATCTATATGTAAATATTCTTGAAAAAAAAAAAAACATTGTTTGTCATTTTCTTCCTAGTGTATTTGGGGGCTGTTATTGGAGCACATCTTTTTCAGATTTTACATCTGTTTTTTTTTTTTAATATGTAACGATAAGTCGTCTTTTAAATCTTACAACTTAAAACTATAAGCTCTGAAGGTGTGTTATTATCACTCTGAAATATCAGTTGTTTATTATATTATTTTCATAAGGTTTATATATATATAATTAAGAAGAGCAAACCACTCTCCCCTAAAGCTATGAATAAATAATACTCATATGTTTAACAAAAATCAAGAATAAAGTGGATATAAATACTTTTAAACTATTTATGTTTGGGGTGGAAATTCAGGTGAATTTAATATACCAGCTAGTTGGAAATATGACATTAATAATCATTAAACTATTAATTAATTATCCAATGTTGGACACAGAATCTCCGTTTTAATAACTAAGATTTAATAATCAAACAAATTAATTATTGTAAATTTAAAATTAGCATGTAATTATGAAGCTAAACTATTGGCTCTTATGATTAAATAATGTTCTAGATGTTTAGCAAAGATCAAGACTAAAATGGACTAACCAATTTTTTAAGATTTTGGAGTTTATAAGCTTAACCTTGCCAATATTGATAGAAATTCAGAGTGAATTTAATTTGTCAACCAGATAAAAATATGTCATTAATAATTATTAAACTAATAATTATCCACTTGTAATTGATTATTAATTTAATAATTAATTATTAGTTTGATTATTAGTTTAATAATTATTGTTATATTTTCATCTGACTAGTATATTAATTTCAGTCTAAATGTCCATTAATATTAACAATGTTAAGCTTATATTCACCAAAAGCCTAGAGAATAGAATAGTTCATTCTATTCCTAATTTTTATTAAACAGAAAGAGCATTATTTATTCATAGCCTGAGAAGAATGATTTGCTCTCTTAATTACATATATGTTAAGCTATGTAATTTCATATTGTGTGTATATAAAAAATTTGAAGATGATCTCTGTACAAAGAGGTAGAAAGATGGATAGAAAATAAGTAATAACTACAAAAACAATTAATTTCTGTCAACATATTTCAGTAGTAGAAAGAAATTATGCATCTATAGAAATAATAGAATATAACAATATAATTTAAAATAGATCACAAAATAAAATTATAAATATGTAAAAAAAAAAATACTTTGGTTTTTAAAAATAAAAAAAGAATATTTTTGGTGTTGTGAAGAACATTTTATGTCATATATTAATTATAATGTTAGTTAGTTAATGATTTATGTGTGTATATATATTCACAGAGAGATGTTCACATTATTTATCTTTTACAGGATTCGGATTCAATTTTTCTTCCAAGATTATTTCAATGTTCTAATGCATCTGGTCGATTTTATTTAGAAGAAATTTTAAATTTTGATCAAGAGGTATGACTAAGATGATGATGTTATTTATATATAATAAAGTAATTCACAATGTAATTCTTATTTAATAAATGATTGTGTTTAATGTTATATATATATATATGTATCTATACATATACTGCCATTATTTCTTTATTATATATTAGGATTTAATTGAAGATGATGTAATGCTGCTTGATGCAATGAATGAGGTAAATCCACACATTTGCAAATGTATTATTCTTTCAATTTCAAATGTATAATTTGTATTTGTGCAGATATATGTTGCTAAAGTGATAGTTATATTTTGAATTTAGTTAGACATTTATTTCAAACTTCAAAAATTATTATTACAGTTATTAGAAGATTATTTTATTTGTCATTGTTAAAATAAATTGTGTTGGTAAATTGTTCTTGAGGTTAGAGCAAGCATTTTTTGTCATAGTTCCCCAGGAATCATCGCTCTGCTGCTATTAATACTAATGTGTAGTGCAATTAAGTTTTAACCTTTAAAAAATAAATTAGATTCTCTAATTTTAGTATTATCAATTAATTTCTCATTTATTTTACTATCTTTTCTCTTAATGTAATTGACAACAATCATTTTTTAGATATATTAAGCTATCCTACATTATTAGCTAATTTAATTATTCATCTATTTTTGCCTCTTAAATTTGCTTCTTTTCATTTTGCACTTCTAGTGCTTTTTTATTTACTTCATTATTCTGTGGTATTAAAAAGTCATTGTCTAACGTTTTTATATAATAGATATGCAAACTTGTTATTTTTCAAAATGGCAACATTCTCACTGTATTCATAAAAAATAAAAAAATTCTTTTAACTTTTAATATTTGATGAAATTTTAAATAAATTGATTACCTTTTTGTTTGTATTTGGGGCCAACTTTATTATTAGCAGTATTATAATCCATTTCATTACCTTTAAACAGATATATTTTACTGATACTAATTTATCTTATTGGAATCTTTGCACTTTGTATTGCAAAATCTCAGTTGTGGGCTGCTAATTTCCAAAAAATTTTTAATTCAGTGAACCAGTTATTAAAATGATACAATATTTATTTATTTTACAAAATCAGTTCTATTCTTTAAACAACAGTAACAATGAATTCACATAATTATCACACAAAAAAATTATATTATTTATCAATAGTATATGTTTTGTTTATAAAAGTTTGTATTATTATTACACATGACTGGAATAATTATAAAATTCAAAAATACAAGCACATCTCCAATCTTCACTCATTCTTAATTCCATTTTGAAAGTGTTTGTTCATTATCAGATATGCTCCTGTGAGAAACAGCTGTGTCTGTTGGCAGTAGATTTAATGTAATGACACATCAACAAAAAATCAATTATAACTAAATTAATTGTTTATAGTTTGTCAATCATTGATCAAAGGACTTTGGTTGTCAGCACATTTTGAGCAGATATTTGTTGCTGTAAATCTTGCACACACACCCTTCCCAACGGCTGGATATTGTGTACAATTGATGCATACTGAATTTTCCTTCTTAGTAAGATTTTAAACAAAAAAAAAATAACGATTCTATTCTATAATTAATATTGTGTGCTTATACAAATTAATCGATAATTTTATTACTAAATAATGATTTATTTATTTTTGTCTGTGCTTTACCATTACCTGTATAAAAAGTTGTATTTTTCATATTTTTTTTTTTTTGCAGCTCTTTTACTATTCTTATTTAATAATAAACAACTTTTTAATATATTGTTCATATGTATAATTAAAATGACCATTACTGCAGGAATTTGTTATTAAATTATTTAAATTCCACCACTGCAAATCTTAACAATTCTTACCTAATATACTATTTCTACTAAATAATATCCTATTTTTAGACTTAAATTAAATTTTGATTCTACATGTGATCTATTCATAAAGTGCCCGAAAGATATATTCTACTAATTCTTCAAACTTCATTAAAACTTAAACTATTATATTAATTTTTTATTAATAGTCATTATCAAGATGCTGCTATATAATTATGCTTAAAATTTTAATCTTTACAAAGACCATCTGAATAACATGGGCAACAAAAGCGTTGATGGTCGAGTGGTCAGCACAGCTTCCCTACAAGCAGTTGTCCCGGGTTAGCGGGTTCGCTTCCCAACCGTTGCTTTGTTAACACATGGAAAACTATGCCTCTTTATTTGGTAATTAAAAAAATAAACTAAAAACAGTTAAATAAAAAAATCAAGATTAATTTAACAAATATTTAAATTAAATTTATTATTCAGAAAAAAATATAATTAAAACCTGACAATTGGGCAATTTACTAATAGTGTATTTTGCATTAATTTCTGCGTTATTATTATTTTTTTAATCATATATTAGTTTTGTTGAAGTCAGCAACATTGGGATTTAATTTCACATTGTGAATTATAAATTTCTGTGATTTTTAAATAATAATAACAATAAGTATAATTCTCATGGAAGCATGTATTTTATTGGAGTGTAAATTGGATTGACTAGCTATATAATTATTATATATCAAAATATAAATATGCTATAGCAATTTATTTATTGATATAGTAGAAAATTTAGAGTTAATTCCAATATTTTATTATATATTATTTTGTGTGATATTTTATATACATTGCAACAGTAATTGGGGATAGCTGATGATATGCACAAATAGGTACAAGCTTTGATTCAAATAAATACTAAATATGGTGAAAGTTGAATAGTTAAAAAAAATTGAATAAAAATGATTCAATTCAAGTATATATAATAATACTAACCAAACATATAAGATAATGATTTAAAACCTAGTATGTGAAGGTTTAAACTAAGTACAAGTTCTCCCAAATATTTTAATTTGTTTTTCTAGTTTCAATCATAAAAAAGTGAAACTTTGAGCCACCAAACCTTCTAATACATTAAAGCTCAGCCTTTCAAGCTATTGTGCATGCACTTTTTATGAGTGTTAATAATAAATGAATACTTTCACTCCCAACACAAGATATAGTATTTAAGAAAGAA
Organism: Epiperipatus broadwayi; assembly: GCA_028023455.1. Classification (NCBI taxonomy): domain Eukaryota; kingdom Metazoa; phylum Onychophora; class Udeonychophora; order Euonychophora; family Peripatidae; genus Epiperipatus; species Epiperipatus broadwayi. The sequence continues at coordinate 6,928,065 of JAQFVV010006228.1, forward strand.
TAAAATGAATCCACTTAGTCTTTCCAACCCAAATGCTTATATATGGGCAAATCTTAAGTACTAGAAGTGAAAGCGTGAGGATAGACCACTCATTTTAAATTACTGTTTACAATGTCTGAATGAATGATGCCGATGAAATTATCTAGAATTTACTAAACATCATTCTCAAATGAAACTTAAACATATGTAAACATATTTACGAACCTTCTAAATAGAAAGTTTACTTTTGGAAAACTTATTAATGCCTGATCATCATCATTTACAAATTATTATTGCCATTGATGCATGTTCCCCATTGCATGATTTCTCAGGATTGTGAATATTACTAATATGTTAAAAGTATAATGTTTGGATTGAGTGGATAATCAACACAAACTAAATTAATTAATAAAAAAAACAATTTATTAACAATGAATATATAAAACTGTTGCTTATATACTTGAAACTATCACTAGGTTGGAAAAATATTAAAAGATAATAAAATAAATATTTGAAATTTAAGGCCTCATAACATCTATAATAATAATATCTTACTATGTGAAATATTTAAACAGTTCCAAACCGTGATTTTCTGCAGATATGGTTCTTTTAATATATTTATGGATGTCTTCATTAGTTTTTACAAAAATGATAGCTATTCTCCTAGTGCACTGATATTAGGTAGGAAATATAGTACCATTGGTGACATTAAATAGGGTATACTATTAGTAGGTCTTGGATCATTCTTATGATACTGTATACTTTTTTCTTCATTATTGAAGCAGGCAATGGCTGGTCTTAGTAAATTTCATAGTTTCTGAACTTGATTGCATTTTGGGTGTTTGACTGAGTATTGAAAAATACTGGGTAAAACAGCATAGTATTAACCAGCAATTTCTATCCTCTGCATAGGATCGCTGTGAGACTACTTCTTGAGTTGAGTCTTCAGAGAAACTAGATTTAGACTGGAATGCTGAATTGTACTGGACTAGCCCAAATTGTTTCAGAACTATTTATACTCATGCGATGAATGTTTTTCAAACAGATTCATTACCAAGTAGTTAAGAGGTTTGATCTCTGTTTCTTTACAATATGTTTTTTGAAAAATATTTTTTTTATCCTTATCACAACATGCTGTGGAAACAAATAATTTTATAGATATTTTAACATTATATCATAATTTGATAATTTACGTTAGTTAGCGATTGGAAGAAAGAAAAAATCATTACCCACTTTTAAAAATTAAATGATAATTTTTAAAATTTTATTAAGTCCGCAATTTTAATAGCATATTTAGATTTGCCAAGAATTAACAATATTTTTTTTAAACTTCCATTTAGTAGGGAGATCAAAAAGGTACAAAATGCTTTAGATTTTTATAACTCCGCAATTCAAATTTCACGCAAGTATCAGAACTATTTTTCTTTCTTCCCTTATATTTCAATATATGATTTTATTGTTTCTCACATATTACAAATTAACTTAATAAAGTATTTAATAATATGATTAAATGCATGAAGTAATTGTTATTTTAATTTTCTTAAGCCAAACAATTTTTTTCCCATGCAGTTTGTAATATAATTAATTCAAGCTGCTATCAGATTTGTTTTTGTTACAAACTCTTTTCCTTTAAAACAGATAATGGAAACCACTTTGTCTTATAATTCCCTTGTTTTATTATGAGTATGTCTACAGGGGGAGAGATGCAAAAAGTCTGCAAATTGGAATCCATGATGACATGGTGCAGCAGGTGAAGGGATTTAGATATTTGGGTTGTTGGTTAAGTGAGGATGGAAGAAGTGAAGATGAAGTTAAAAGAAGAATAGCATTGGCAAAGGTGACATTTGTAAAAAGAAAGAAGGGAAGGAATGGTGAGTGGAAATAAAAAGAAACGATGGAAGAGATTGACATTATTGGATGATATACGAGATGGAAGGGGTTATGTGGAATTGAGGAAGTGGGCAAGGAAGAGAATGGAATGGAAGAATGGATGAACTGATGTAGTGACTACTCTCTGGACCTGTCTATTGGACAGACTACTATTGATTGAATGGGACAGTATAACTTTTCATTTCTCATTTCTATACTTACTGCAAAAAATTTAACTTTATTTCCCTAATTATTTTTGGCAGTTCATTTGCGTAAATAGTGCTTTATAGAATACATATGTCCATGATTTCACTGTTCAGAGATTTGATTGATGTTAAACTGTATAAAGAATGATCAGGATTTCAATTACAGGATTTAAAAAAATTCAACTATTGGACATTAAAATATATGATGAAGCATGAACATTGAAAAGATTATCTCAGTTTGACTTCTATTACATTTCCCACAACACATCAAAAATCAGATATAAGCCTTGCTCCCTTTTGGGTCTTAAATGCTCATAAATTCAACAAACATTCAAACTGTACCTTGCTTCCTCTGAGCCTTACAGGTGAGTGAATAAATGACTTGAAAAAAATGTTGTAGCAGGGTTTGAGACAACATACACTTCAATTATTACATGACAACATAGGGTCTTATGTACATGACCAAATCCTAATACATCATTAGAAGTAGAATATATTTAAACAAACTTTAATAAAAGAATCCATTCTTGTCATATGTTTAATAGTTGTTGACACCATCTATTTATCACTTAAGTGATTACTATTTTGTTATGAATGTTATCCATAAAAGTTTTCAAGCAAATTGGTAATTTCTCTTTTTGTTAATTTTAATGTCACTTTCAGTATTGTCATATATTTTACCTTTTAACTTATCACAAGTAATTTTCTCCTTAAATCATTTATCCTTTTAAACAGATTCAAAGTTGATGAAGAATAAGCCATCCTTAATTCTTCTATAATCAAGTTTTATTTCTATCCAGATATTTATTTAGTGGTGGAGATATCATTTGTGATAACACAAAAAAAATATTTTCTTCATTTTGGAGTAGATCTTTTACTTTTTCGCATTTTCTTTTTTATTCACTGCTCTGGCAGGGGAACTTGATGATCTGTCAGGGGTAATCCATTTATTCAAACTCAGAATATTAGAGCATTTTATTCTTTGATCTTCTTATATTATTTAAACTTTTTTATTTGTAAGCTATACAATGTCAAGTACTTCTATTTTTAATTTTCTTCACATCTTTTTCATCATCATCCTTCTTTTTAATATTCATACAGCAGAATTAATCTTGTAAAATCTCATCTACATCAGTACTCGTTTTCACGGATGCCTAAAATTTGACTTTCTCAAAGTTTACTTATTTTAAAGAATCTATTTTAGGATCTTCACTAAATTCAAGTTCAATACTTCCTTGGTCTCCTTTATTACCACATTTAGTTCTGAATGTAGTGTTTGTATTATATAACGATAATTTGGGTGAACTGATGATATACACAAATATGTACCAGTAAACTTTGATTCAAATAAATATTAAATATAGTGAAAGTTGAAAGGTTAATAAAATTTGAATAAGATTCATTTCAAATATATATGATAATACTAACCAAATGTGTAAGATGATGATAATTTAAAACCTAACATTGAAGATTTAAACTAAGTACAAGTCCTTCCAAAAGTATTTTAATTTGTTTTTCTGGTTTCATATCATAAAAAAGTGAAAGTTTAAAATGCAAAACTTTTGGAAAACTTATTAACATCCAATCATCATCATCTACAAATTATTACTGCTATACCTGAATGTCTCCCAGTGAATTTCATGATTTCTCAGAATTGTGGATATTACTAGCATATTGGATGTTAAAAGCATGTTTGAAATGAGTGATAAGCAACACAAAACTAAATGGATTAATAAAAAAAATGACTTAACAATTTATTAATAATGATTATATAAAACTGTTGCTTATATACTTGCAACTGTCACTAGCTTGACAAAATATTAAAGATAATAAAATAATTAGAAATATTTTAAATTTAAGGCCTTATAACATCTATAATGATAAGATCTTATTACATGAAATATTTAAATAGTTACAAATCATGGTTTTCTGCAGATATCGTTCTTTTAATATATTTACAGATGCCTTCATTAGTTCCTTCAAAGATAGTAGTTATCCTGTGGTAACATTATATAGGAAATACAGTAATATAGATGACATTAAACAGTGAAGAGTATCAGTAGGTCTTTGGTCATTCTTACAGCACTGTATGCTTCTTTCTTCACAGCATTATTTAAAGCAGGCACTGGCTAGTTTTAGCAAACTTCGTTTGTTTCTGGATCTAATTCACATTTGACTGATGTCTAGCCACACATTCTAGATGGGTTTCTGTTAGGAATATTGAAAAATACTGTAAAATAGAAAAATATGGCTATACAAATTATGGTGGAAAATAGTTTTACCCAGCAGTTTCTCTCCTCTGCATGGGATCACTTCAATACTGCTTCTTGAGTTGAATCTTCAGATAAACTAGAGTACACTGTACTATCAGAGTAAACTGGACTAGCCTGATTTATTTGTTTCAAACCTATTTATACCTATTCAATGGATGTTTTCCAAACAATAGAGTTGTCACCAGCTAGTTATAAGATTTGATCTATGTTTTTTTACAACGACAGTTTTTTGAAAAACATTTTCTTTATCCTTTTTATAACATGTTGGGGAAACAAATAATTTTATAAATCTTTTAACATTATATCATTTGATAAGTAAATAAATGAAAGAAAAAATAGTTTTTTTTCTTTATTTACATCAATTAGCAGTTGAAAGAAAAATCATTACCGATTTTTAAAACTTAAATAATTTTTAAAATTTTGTAACTCCAAAATTTTAATAGCATATTTAGATTTTCCATCTCATTTGCTACAAGAATTGACGAGACATATCAAAAAGTTACAAAATGCTTTAGATTTTTATAACTATATAATTCAAATTGCTTGCACATATCAAAACTATTTTTCTTTCTTCCCTTACATTGCAATTCATTATATTATTATTTCTCACATATTACAAAGTAATTTTATAAAATATTTAATAATATGATTAAATGCATGAACTAATTTTTCTTTTAATTTTCTTAAACCAGAGAATTTTTTTTTTTCATGCATCTTTGCAATCGGATTTGTTTTAATTACAGTATATCTATATATTGTAACAGAAATAAATAAAAATGATATGTGCTTGTCTGGAGCTTTTTGTATTTGATATTTATATCACTAAAGCTATAATTTAAATATTATAAAAGCTAGCGTCATATATACTTTAAATATGAAATTATCCATTTATAACTTATATAGATCTGTTATAATATAAAATTCTTTTATTAAATACTTAATTTGCATGAAATAAATATATTAAAATAGCAGAAAGTTAAGATGAAAGTGCTTCTACTAAGTGCAATATATACTTGATGTTTAAGTTACTTCTCTTACATCTAAACACCTATAATTAAATATATTTCAAACACCATTGCACGAAAAATATAGCTATTTTTTCTCCATGTTAAGTATCACATAAATACATATCAAGAATACAACTAAACTACATGCAGGGCAATCGCAAAATGAAATATATTCTACCATATACTAAACTGTCCATGCACTTTACTACTGTTACACAATGCTTTATTTACCACCCTTTTTGCAGTTTTGATTGCCCCAGCAATCTTCTTCAGAACTTTATATCTCCTAGCCTCAGCTGCTAAATTCAAACACCATTTAGCAGCTGAGGCTAGGAGATATAAAGTTTTGAAGAAAATTGCTGGGCAATCAAAACTGTAAAAAATGGTGGTAAATAAAGCATTGTGTAACAGTAGTAAAGTGCATGGACAGTTTAGTATTATATGGTATACATTTGGCAATGCAATAAGAAAGAGTAGTTATTATACTTTTTGAAATATATTCTCAGATACTATTATTGATAAATTTAAATAACTTTTATTATATTATATTCAATTGCATAATAAAATTATAATAACAATAACAAAAAAAGTTTATATTTGACTGAAAACAATATTTTATTCTTCCATATTTTACAATCTCGTTTTTAAATGTTGAATTAATTTTATTTTATTAGAAATAATTATTGCATATGAGTACATTTCTGAGGAAAAGTAAGGTCAAATAAATGATTTAAAAATATGTTGTTATAATCACACATATTTCAAATAATCTGCACTCATCCTCCTAATACAAATATATGCCAAAGTGTAATGACAAAATCCTGTTAATAATGAAATATGTTTTAACATTCATTCAAGTAATGCATATATTTTATCCTACTCACTTTATGTGTATTATGTTATACTATATATTGAATATTGGCACAATATTTTGAATAATCCTGAAAATGATAAGTATTCTAGCCTTATGCTATAGTAGTGGTAAAAGAGAAATATAACTTTATATAGCCCATGATTTCAAACTGGATTCCAAGAGATTGTAAAAGACCCAGAAAGAGACTACATGTGAGATGGATGGATGAAATAAAAGTGTGCAGGGTGATGTGGAGAAGAGAAGCTAATGATAGGAAAAGATGGATTGAACTTAGAGAGACCATCCTGCAGTGGATTGATAATGGTTGTTGATGAATAAACTACAATATGCTTTATAATATTAACATAAACATGCCTGCATTCTTGGAAATAAATTTAATCTTCAAAGCACCTTGTCACTAAATATATAATTCACATTGTACAAAACATTTGGGGACAAAAATACAGCTCTTTTTTCTGTGTCTAATATTTACACTTATCAATTTCTTAATAATGTTTGGTCCATTTTTCTGCAAGGTCTTATGTATATCTTTCTAATATTTATTACAGTAGAAATGTAAATCCACTATATCTTGTTCCAAAAACTTTTAATGGATGGTATAAATTAGCAGATAGTAGCTTACATTTTATTTGTTTATAATTGTATATAATGGAACTGCCATAAACTTAAATAAATTATTTAAAGTACACAACTCCTATGTGTATAAATCACTCATCAGCAATCATTCATAAACCAATATTGCCATTTCAACTCAAAAAATAGTCCAGAGGTGAATTTCGTGATGACTATACAAACCAATCTATGAATCATAAATACTTTCTCATATAGAATGTTCTGGTTCATTTTTCTGTTTGATATTTTGCAACGGTATTGTTTAATTTTTTTCTGCGGAAAACTTTTCTTTTTGAAATACTTCAATACTGTGCCTAATTCTAACAGTCCAGTATATTTTATTCTCTGTTACATTTTCCTAATGAAAGCAATAAACATTACACTTTTTTAATATATTATATAGTCCTTCTAAATTCTTTTCTACCTCCTCTGTTTTTGCTGTCTTCATATATAATATTGAATTTCAAAAATCTTACACTTTTCAGCAAAAAAACTTTTATTGTTGATTACAGTTTGATAGGAATTTAATAATTTTATATAAAATAATGTATTTTAATGGTTGTATTTTTATATGTGTTCAAATTTTGTAGATCCGATGAAGACTGCATGATACAGTTGAAACTATAATCAATAATAAAAGTTTTTTTTTGCTGAAAAGTGAAAGCATGTAAGATTTTGGAAATTCAAAATTATTACACTTTTTTACAATGCCTTTGAGGTAAACTTTATTAATAAGTATGATCTACCTCTCCCACTAAAACTACATTCAAATTCCCATAAAACTCTGTATTGCTTATTCATTTCACATATCAATTCAGTGGAACGTGATTTTACAATAGTGAAAACTCTATATTATAACATCCAATAAAATGAAAAACAGTGATTGATTTTATAATCTTACCATTATATATTTTGAATTTAGTAGAACATCTTTAAACAAACCTTTTCTAATGCCTTTATATTGCATTGATAAGATGTCTAGGTCTCACTTCCATATGTCGTTACTTTAATTGTAGAAGTTATTTTCCTGTGATGAAATAAAGTGTCTTTAAAATTTTCTAAAAGCAGCAACAAATTGGAGTATGAACTGCACTTCAACAAATTCACTTTTCAACTTTTAAAATATCAAGATATTTAAATTAGTTAAATTTATAATCATCCAACTAAAAGTTACTCAGGATTTTTCTTTCATCATTGGTTGACAAATTTTTTGAACATCAATTTTTAAACCAAAGTTTTTATATGTTGTATTTAAAACATTATGTGACATTCTGTAGGCTGTTTATTATCAGCATATAGCAAATCCAAAGAAATGAAGTTCTTGTTTTTATTTTTAATTTATTCAAATTGAAAAATCCACCATCAAATCTGAATCACACTTTGATTTCTTTTTATTTGGTTGCCTATAAACAGTTTCAAAGATCACTGTCATAAAAGATGAACACAATACAGGAGCAAGTACACTTCATTTTTAAACCCTAGTTTGCATTCAATAATAATTCTTTCTCTTCTTTCATCAGCTAGAAGCTATACAATATGCACAAATTTTTGGTGAATAACAAATTAATTTCAAACAATTCCATTGACCTATTGGTTGTATCAAATATTTTAACCAAATTAATAAAAGCAATATATAAATCATTATTTTGCTTCTGACTCTTGTCTTGTATTTGCATAATAATAATAAAAAAAGCATGTCTCTTGTGCTTTTTGATTTTCTAAAGCCACATTGAGTGTTTGGTAACTATCCATCTACGACTGGAAGAAATATGTTCAACAAAATGCTTGAAAATATGGTGGATAATGATCCACCATGGAAAGTATTGCAAACTTTCCCCTTTATTTTTAAAACTTGGAAAAATAGAAGCATTTTAAAGATCAAATGGCATAACACTCATGGACCTATATATTCCTAAAAAATTCCAATATTTTTGAAGCTAACATATCACACCATACTTTAAAAATTCTCCAAGTATTTGATCAAGATTTGCAGTCTTACTTTAAGATTTTGACTTCACTAAGCTGAATATCTTTGTTCAAATCTAAATGAGTAGATAAAATGAATTTATTGTCATCAGTTCAATTCTTCTGCCATTATTCAAAAGATGATCAATAACACTGCCATTGTATAAAAGAATTCCATGTCTGTATTTAATAGGATTATGATACCATTTTTCAGCTGCATCAAAAAAAAAAAAGACCTAGAATGACAATAACCAAAAATTTGTATCTCCTTTGCAGTTCTAATAAATCAATCATTTTCAAACGTCTTGTCAATCATTAGATTTCTGCCTTTAAATCTCTATGTTATTATTAGAAAATATTCACGATTCTTCATTTTAGTGAGCCCAGGGATAGATTTATTTCTATCTATAACATATTCCTTAGAGAATTCTGCATGGCAATAATATGGAAATCCTGAAGGTCCAAATTAATTTTGATGTTGATCAAATTTAATACATAAGAAATGAACATCAATTTTTTTATGAATATGATTGGAATAAAAGCAACTTTTTATGTAAATGTCATTTTAATCATATGAATTTCTTTTTATTCTGACTTCTAATTATAAAGTAATATGTGCTATTGTTTTAAGTGCTGATGCACTTATGCACCTTTATAGTAATTATTTTGCTTAAACAAATTGTAATAATATCTATAAATTGTGCAAAAATTCAATAACAATTTGAATTTATAGCACCATTACTATTTTTTTTAACAATTTTGGGCCAAAGTTTTATTTGTACCAACATGTTTATCAAACTCACTTAAAAGGCAAATTCAATCTTTTAATGTGATTGCTGTAATAATGTTATCCAGCAAGGTAAAAAAAGCTCTTTTTTAAAATGAATTCTTTGAATCTAATCTTGGAAATTTTGTGCTAATAAAAGAAGCATTGGTATCATTTTACAAGGCAAGATTTAATATCATTAGTCTTTGATTGATACAATGATGGATTCCAAGAATAGAATATATTAATTTAGATTTTAAACTATTATTAATTTTCTTTTTTTTCTGAGTCATGGATATGATAAAAAAAACTACCTTTTCTGTGAATATGTTCATTAATTATCAGATATTAATTTAGATTTCACAAAAATCCAACATTTTGCCTTTTTCTTTTATTAATTGACCTGCCCTTTTTAAAAATTTTGTAGCTGTTTTCCTGTTCTATTAACTTCCTTCCTCCAGAAAATAGATTTTACCAATATAGCAGTTACATCAATCTTAAATCTTGACAGTTTTTTACCCATCAATATTGTTCTCCATTCTGGTCTTGAAAAGTTTGTATTAAGCTTGGATATTCTACATACTTTTTTAAAAAAAGTTTATAATACTTATTAGTAATATTATCAGTGCCTTCTTCTTTACTATTATTACTGATAACATTATTATTTTTATTGCTTAACAAATAATCCTCAAGGCATAACAACCTAGCCAGACTATGTGAGATAGACCATGTTTAGATCATATTTTTGTTCACCTCTATGGTAGGCAGAACAATCCCTAAATAGAGTTGCTTAGACATAGAATCTTTGTCAGCTGAAACTTCTGTCTCAAATATAATTCTAAACTGACTCATTAATAGTTATACTGCCTCAAAGATCACAACTAAGAACTGTCAGATTAATATGCCTATCACCCTCATTGCTTTCTTAATTCTTAAAATTCTTGAATTAAACAAAAAAATGTAAAAGAGAATTGGAATTCAAAATTTTGTGCTTTTCAAGAATGAAAATGGTAACATAAACACAATCCCATTATCACAGTTATATAGGGAAATTACCATTAGCACGAGAGACACCCAAATGACTAGGTTCTACCTTAACTAGTAACCAAAGAAGACAAAAAAATTTGTTTACATCAGAAACAATAGGTGGATTTTATGGACCAATATTTTATAGGATAAAGCAGCAAATATGTTTTTTTATTCAGTTATCTCATATCTGAAATTTATTTCACTATCAGCCATATGAAGAGAGTAGCTTGAATACAGAACCTGACATGTGTGTAAATAATATATATATATATATATATTGTATTTACTTATATTTACAATATAATTACGCACATTCTTATTTATGAATAAAAATATTGTATGCTTCTGTATTTAGAATCAATCTGCTAGATGCATTCATCTTTGTGTGTGTGTTTGTTATTGATTTATTTATCTTCTATTTATCTTTGATTGAATAAAAGAGAATTTTTTTAAAAATAATAATTTACTATATTGCTGTATACAACAGACTTATATTAAGAATTTAAAAAAATTGTAAGAGCAATTTTCTTTTTTATCTTATTTTATTTCAATGATTTTTCCTTCCTCTCCCCCTAATTTTATATAAAAAATAACTGCCAGAAACAATCTTTAAGAAAAAAAAAAAAACTAACAAGCTTTTATAGCAAAGGCAATTAAAAGAGAAAAGATTCAGAGATAGTTTTATAGTACTGTAGGTTAGAAAAAAACAGGGAATAAGCATTCCATTTATATATATTAAAATGAAATATATGCATTTATTTTATGCAAATAATAGTTTGATAAAAATTGCTGATGCTAAAATGCAAAAGATATAAAATCTATATGATATTAAATTGAGTACTATAATCCCAAAACATATAAATTTTGCTGTCAAAGCAGTTTTGATGTTAACTAAAAAATTAAACATTTCATTTTCTTTACAAATTTTTATTTTTTATTATTGGGGAAGGCATTATTGTGTTCAGAAATACTGATGTACTCTAAATGCCTTCCTTATTATTAGAGAAATGAGATAAATGTGTTAATTAGTCATATTAGCCTTCATTTTTAGCATATTCAATCAGAAATAACTTAATTTTAAATATATTTAATTAAAAAATTATTCTATTCATTTAAATAATTTCAAGTACAATGTATTGTATATATATATATCTGAGATCCATTGGTTATAAATATTTTTTTAGGTAACCATAAGCGAACATGGAAACTTAAAAAAAAAAAGACAAATGAGTATTGTTTTTGTGAAGAGGTTGTCTTCATTGTAAAGATTCTCTCAAAGACATTCTAAAAAAAGTGCAATGTTAACTGTTTTCATTGAGAACATATGGCAAAGAGTAGAACACATTGATGAATTGCAATTAGATATAATGTCTGAGTATTTCAGAAATAAAAGTTTTCTACAGAGATTAAAAATACAGTATTGCAAAATATTAAACAAACAGGAAAATGGGTCAGAATATTTTACATATGAATTTACCGTATTTCACAAATTGATTTATATAGTCATCACAAAACTCATCTCTAATTTTTTTTCTTGGTATTAAAATAACCATGCTCATTTACAAATGGCTGCTGCCACTGATTAGTACACTATTGTTTTAGCACAGTGACAAAATAGTGGATTCAAGGTAAAAATTTCTGAATTGATTTTCAGTGGTAAAACAATCTTAATTTGGTCAGTTAACTGAAAGAATCACTAATCTTTCATTTAAGGTGAACATCATGAGGAACTAACCATGCCATTATTTTTATGCTATATATATATATAACTGCGAGTCTGCATTTCTATTATTGGATTCAATTATCACAACTTTCTTGATAATGCTTTTGCTAAATTTTGATACTTATATAATTAAAAAAAAAGAGGTTAATTTAAATCTATTACAAAAAGTTTATAGAATATACAATGCATTTTATTAATTTATAATTGATTTTTTTTTATAAACTATTCATTCTATTACATGTTTCTAGCAATTATTAAAGTTATATGTATATATTTTTTAATTAAGAGATCCCACCTATTATAACCATGATTTGAGCTTCAAATCTAAGCTGGATGAAACTTGATATTTAAATAGTGAGTCAAAAGAATTGTAAATTCATTCCATCCAGCATTTGAGTAGTTTTCTTTCTCATGATTTTTCTGTAGAGGGGTTACTTCTGCTCAATAATAAACTATTTAAAAAGTGTTTTACTTTTATCGATATGCATTTGGAATTATTTTCTTGTCTTTTTACATTATAGATATTCATATGGATCGGAATAGGAGCTAATGCTGAAGAAAAAACAGAAGCTATGAAAGCCGCACAGGTATGATATTTAGAATTTATGGATTTTAAATTAAAAACTACACAGTGTTGAAGAGAAAATATAAATATATTATAAAAATATTACATTGTGTTTTAAATATTACATAGTATTTTCAAGTATAATAATTATACATTTAATGTGTATTTTAAAAGCTAGTAATTGGTAAATTTTAGTGGTTTTAAATTTTTAAAATATATATATAACTTAATTCAATTTTTTGAAATTTAAATGACATTACTTAAATTTGTTTCAATTTTGCTGGTCGTATTACGCTAGTATCAGCTATTTTATAATAATAACACTTTATATAATAAATTATCACTAGCAAAATTTATTAATATCAAAATATGTAAACTAAAAAAATAAATAACTTAATTCTACATATGAGTAGATTCAATATAATTTATTTAGCCTAGTGCAATGTATGAACAAATGAATATATATGAGAACCAAATATATATATATATGCATATGTAAATAAAGTAATTTTTGGGTTACATTGTGTATTATTTTTGATAACTTCCCAAAACATTTCAACAAAATGTCATCTGCCATTGTCATGGTTAAGTTTTTAAAGCAAAACAGTCAGATCTCATATAGTAATGAGATTGAGTGTGATGTAAAGAATGAGACTAAGTATGAAGTAATTGAGCATTAAGAATATGTGGATTAACAAAATGTTTATTTTCTTCAGTTTCATTGTTAATTGATTTTAAGTTTATATTAGGTAAAGAAGAGATAAAATAACTAGTCTCCACAAGGCTAGAATACATTATGCTTCATCAGCTTTATTTAAACCAGTTGGTCTTTTTAATATTTTAATAGATTCGCTCATGTTTCTCAAATCATACTTTTTCATATTAGCAAACATTTTAGCATTATCAAAATCAGGTTTGTGACCAATTTTTAAAAAATGTGAAGTAAAAGCTAATGTATTTAACTTTTGATTGAAGGCATTTTTGTGTTTCTTAATTCTGACATTAATTTGTCTACTGGATTCACCTACATAGCTTTTCAAGAACTGTAAACATGGAATTTCATAAACACCTTGGTATTCTAAAAAAAATAATCTATCTTTAAGTTTATGGAAATAATCAATTTTTTTGCTCATATATATATTCATTTTCAACTATTATTGATTTACTATAGGATGAAGGTCTCTAAGTTTAATCCAGTTTTTATGATATTAGCCTTTTTTCTCCATATAATACCAACAAACATCTTTATTTTATCCAACCAACTTACATATGGTATCTTTATAAGTCTTTTACAATGTGCGTTTAACTAAATTTATAATTACAACTTTAAATTATCGTAATAGATTTCTCACTATAAAATCTTTACATTGACTCATAGTAAATCGAAAGATTTCATGAGTATTAATGTGTAATAAGAAATGTGGACTTAATTATTGAAGTATTGAGTAACTTCACGCTCTCAGATCGAACCGCTTTAGCTTCACCTATTTAAATAGAAAGTAGGTTGAAGTAAAAAAAAGTTCCCCTCTTTTCTTCCAAAGAGTAAATTTAAGACCTGTAGAGGTTCCTACTGTTGCATTTTTATACACATGTGCTTGAGGCTACAGCCTTAATGAATATTACTTACGTAATCAATGTGTGTTTAAATAAATTTATAATTACAACTTTAAAATATCTTAGAATACAATTTAAGAATTTCTTCTGTTCATAAATTATTATCACTTCTACCAGTATATTCAACCCACCTCCATTTCAGTCTTGTAATTCTTTCAGTGATTGTTTGTTTTCTTACTCAATGATACTCATTTATTCTCTTATTTAAGTATTTTATATTCAATTGCTTTTTGTTATTAAATGGATAGCTCCTGTGCATGGTCTGAGATCATTGTATTGCCCTTCTGTTAAGTATCCAAGTCTCAGATCCATAAGTAAAAATTTGTAAAACATTTTTTAATCATGCTGCTCTTCTGTTAAGTATCCGAGTCTCAGATCCATAAGTAAAAATTTGTAAAACACATATTTTTTAATCATGTAGGCATATTTTCTTTTATTTTAAGGCATTTCTACCAAAAGCATTATATTCAAAGTTTAATTCTATAATTAATTTCATCCATTATTTTTTTATCCACTCTACCTTGTTTTAACACTTTTTAGCAAAAAAAAAAAAAACTTTTTTATTGTACATATATGAATTTTATTTTGTTTCATTATATCATATCTCTGAAGAAGACTGCAGGACAGTCAAAACATAAGAGTATTTCCACAATTAAAAGGTTTTTTTGCTAAAAAGTGTTCAAAGTAGAATGGATAAATTGCAATTATATTTCTTGAAGCTCTGAAGAATTTCTTGCAAAAACAATAACATCATCTACAAAAACTAGGCAACTTAAATAATATCCATATATTTTTATTTCATTAATTTCTCATTTTAATCCACAAAATACTTTTTTTAAAACTGTTATAAAGTTTTGGAGATATGATATCATCTGCACCTTTATCAATATTAATTTTCTTTATGTTACCATGTAACTAATCATGGTATTGAATTTTGATAAATATTATTCAGATTATTATAGTATCATAGGTATATATATAATGATGTTTTAAAGCTTTAACTCTGCAGAAATGCATGTAGAATCAAATGCCTTTAACAGTCTACAAATCCAAAGCAGAATATTAGTATATTCATTGCCCTTTTTGTAATTTCTTTCACTATGATCCACTGTGCTGGAAATACTTTTAAATCCAGCTAATTCTTTCAGTCACATTTGAGTCTAAAGTTCACTAGAAATAAAGATTTAGTATAGAACTGATAGAATACTGATAGATGTGTAATTTCTAATATCTTCTGTATCATCTTTTTAAAATATCAATATTATTACTACATTTTCCCAATCATATGGCACCCCTTTATCATTTAATATTGGATGTATAGTTTTTCAAAAAAATTTCTATTTATTTATCACCTTCTTTTAAGGTGTCAATAATATTTTTATTATTTCCTGAAGCTTTTTCCATCTTCATAGATCTAATAGCATGTCTGAAGATTAATTAATTGCAGTAACTATTTTGTTTTATAGTTCTTTATTTCTATATAATTTCTTGTAGAACTCTTCCATACATTTCATAATGCTCTCCTTTTTAGTAATAGTTCTATTTTTCTTCCTATTGCTAAAACAACTTCTTACAATATCAAAATATTGTTTTATTCTTTTGAAACTTTTGTGCTCTTCTATAGTTTTCCTATAGTTTTTTATATCATTATTAATTCTTTTTTATATTATTTAATGGAATTCCAGATATTTAATTCTTTTTTAATGAATCATTTTTAATATTTTCAAATTCTTTCTTTTCTACCTGCATTATCTTGTCTCAGATGAAAATTTACTGGAGAATTGCCTTTATATATATATAACTCTCTTTGTTCAATTTTTAACAGTTTCAGATAAATTTGAATCATCTTCAAAATCTATCAATATTTTAAATGATTAGTGTTTTTAATTTAAGTTCTTTGGAATGATTCTGAAGTTTAGAAATATAAATTATTAATATAGTTTTTTTTAAGTAGCTTTCATCTTTTTACTTTAGCATTAAAACTTACCTTATATCTCACTAAGCAATGATCATTTCCTATGTTGAATTTATTAAGATTATTACAGTCTTGAAACACAAATTTTCTGTTAATCAAAATATATTTCAATTCTGCTGTACCTGAATTTGGATATTTCAATGTCCATTTCGTTTTAGCATTTTTCTGAAATAAAAAAAAAATTCCTTTTTCTAAAAATTTCACGTCTGTGTTCTCTCTCATTTCTGTCACCATAGATAAATTACCTATAACATCATCTTTTAATAATTTACTAAAATGTAGTTTGGTTTGATCAAAAGTATTTTGTTCATCCATTTAAATGTCCTCTATGTCTTTATCACAATGAGAATTTGTTGGGACATAAATCTGAATTTGATACTTTCCATTAAGTTGAATAATTAATCTTAACCATTTTATCTAATATCAGATCAGTTTTCATAGTGTTGTTATTCCACTTTTAATATATAAATCTTGCTTTATTTAGTTCTTGTTATATTTATATCATGGTAGTAAAGTCTATATTCACTTTTGTAATCACGTGTCTCTTCACTTTCTCTTCTAACTCCAAAAATTATAACAATGTCCTATTTCATATTAGCCAGTTCTTCCAATTTATGCAATCTTAGTTCACCCAAAGGTGAACTGCAAGTTTAAGTAGCAAAATAAAAAGGTATTACTTTGGTTATACAATTAGAGATTCTTATCACACTCTGACTTTGGCTGACAACCATTGCCTTGGCCGATAACTTTGCAGCATTCTGTGAATAAGGGCCACAATTTAGTTTTGTCTATCATGCTTATGAATATCTAATTTAAAAAAATAATTCACAAACATATTTATCCTACTTCAAGAAAACCCAACTAATGTTTCAGTTCATAAAAGTGAACAGAAATATCATTATGTTTCGTGGAATTAAACTTAGCGATAAATGACCAATATTTATGCTTGTAAGAAGATCATCTATGTTTGTTTGCCATATGAATAATAAAATGTATGGATTGAACATTGCTATTCATCCTGTTCTTAAAAAAACAGCGTTTCCTTTCAGATTACATATATATATATTGTATCAGACACACTCTCCATTCCTTAGAATATTGGTCACTTGAGGATGCCACCAAAATACAAAGAGAAGTAGGAAGCCATGCATTAGATGCAAATATGTGGACGCAAAGAAGGCAATTCAAGGAGAAATGGGATGGTCAGGTTTTTATATGAGAGATGCAAAAAGAAAAATGAAAATGTTCTGTAGATTGAAAATTTATGGATAAGTGTAAAGGTCAGGCAACAAGATGGGTAAGAAAGGTGGTATGATATGCAGAAGATTTGGATAAAGAATTTATGTCAGTATAATTATACAAACGATGGGATGATTGTGTTGGGAGAATTGTTGAGTGTTGGAGAAATGGAGAACTAGTATGGAGAATAAAAAGAGTTTAAATATATATAGAAATAAACAGAATACCGTTGCTTAATTTATGATAATAGCAAAGAAAGTAGCTGTTTAAGGCTCAAACAGGATTTTTAGCAACAAGTAAATATACACATAAATGGAAAAATGTGAGTGATTTAGTCTGCAAATTAGGCATTTGTTAATTGAATGTAAATGCCTGAAAGCAGAAAGGGTACAAAAAATGAAGTTGTGGAAGAATAAATATAAGCCAAATGATTATACAGAAAGTGGGTTCTTGTTTTTTATGCTGGATTTGGGAAAAGATAAGAGGAATTTACATATAAAGGCCATAGAGTTGATAAAGATTATGTTGTGGAAATGGGATGGAGCAGGATAGAGAAGAATATGGGAAAAACTTAGAGTGGGGAATGAAAAGGGAAAGTAAAGTGGCTAACAGGTTTTTCTAAGCGCAGTGGGTGAGAGTCCTGACTCTGATAAAGGAGAAGCCACAGTGCATCATATCACTAGAAATTTTATTTGGGTGACTAGATATCCACAAACAATAACGAGCAGTTCCTAACATAAAATAAATTACTTTGCCCCTAACACTGGCTCAGCTTAGAGTATGAGACTCATAACTATTAAACAATTGATAAATAGATAACAGCAAACAAATATCAGCCAAATTGATTTAATAATAACAAAGTTTATTACGATTAGAAGAAAATATACTTCATTTAAGGATGTCTTGATAGAGTACTTACTTTAATTACTGACAGCCTTGTCAGTTAAATTGTTCTCTCCTTTTTATTTAATTCGATAATAAAATAATATTTTAAAAGTGGTTGTTATGATATGTAATATATGTGTGAATAACTTTTACTAAAATAAGAAATAACTGAAACACACAGACTTATTATATACCTGTGTCTATATATGTAATATATAGGGTATATGAGCACAGACTTTCACACGACCCACCACTATCCACACTATCTCATAACACTGATACACTTGAACACATATATGATGAAAAGATAAATAATCACCAATATATGTATTTCATGCTAAACCAGTAATCATCAGTTGGTCCATATGCTATAAGTGCTCAGATATATATTAAGATAGCCAAACATCATACTTTAATGGACAGGCTTCAACAGTGGAGAGTGGTGGGTCGTGTGAAAGTCTGTGCTCATATACCTTATATAAAATAAAGAAAAATATTCAATTTATCTCATCAAATATCTATACAGATATGCACTTAATAGAAAGATTCGTGTGTGTGTCCACATCCATACTACCAGTAATTATACGGAAAATAATCAGGGTTATTAAATATGAGAGACATGAGAAGCTATTTCGGAGCTGGCGCATGCATAAATAACGAAGTTGGCAATTTCAGATGCTGGGATCCGGTTTAAAAGAATATGAGCTTGAGTGAAACTTGGCGAATCAGAGGCTCTTAGAATTTGCCAATATATAGCAATAATATAAAACAAAGAAAACGTGGTAGCTATTTTCAAAGATAGGCCACGCCAGACTAAATAAACTTTGGTTAAAGCAGTATGACTGCATGATCAGAAGTAATATAAAATAATATCAACTGTGTATAGACATATCTAATAGCGGTGAAGTAAAAGAAAAGCCCTGGAAAATAGAAGTAGTCTTCATATCGATTTATTTTATGTTCACACACACAAGTACATTAATACTTTTATATAATAGCATGTTATACATAAGCTGAAAATATATTTAACAAATCTAAAACTATATCCCATATATATATAATAAACTGATTAACACTATTTAAAAGAAAAAGTTAATTTTAAACATCATTACGAAGACTGCTTTCCTTTACAAAAGAAAAATATTTAGGTTTTAAATATTCAAAGAGAGGAGAGAAGAGGATTGAATAACTTTACAGTAATAATCAACTCATTCAAAATTAAGACTTCATTAATAACTGGCAAAACTCTCAATGAAAGAAAAGAAAATTTCTTCAATAAATATTTTTAAAACATAAATTCTAATTTAATCCTTTTATATATATATATATGTCAAAGTGTTGATCGGGAAGCGAATCTGGGCCAGCTGCTTCGAAGGCAGCTATGCTAACTGCTAGCCCACCAACGCTTGACAAAAATCCTTACTCTAATAAAATAGTAAAATATTCATTAATGACATTATAAAATAGTATATACATAAAATAAAATAAAAAACATTTAAATCTAAGATTACTGTTAAAAATGTGTATATACATAATGAATATAATTCTAACCACACCTGGATTATTTAAGGTATACAAAAGTTTATATTACCATATTTAAAGCCCGTCAGTGTGCCACTTTTATTTTCTGCAAATTCATTGTAGAAATAGCTATTATTGTCCATTTTGTAGGTATCTTATTATCGGTTAGTTAAGAGAGCCTCCATATAGGTTGATATTTCAGAAGGTCAGCTTTTTACAAGTTTATGAATTTAAGACATTCTGGCGAATGAAGTTAGGCTTAGAGCATGGAATTCATCTTGTTAAAGCACTTAGCCATGCATATTTCAGAGAACATCACTAGGAATAATGTGTATGTTTATTTTATAACTACAGGCTGTTTGTCACGAACTGTTTGTGAGGTACTAATAATTTTGACAAATTAGCTAGCAATGAATGCAGCTTGACTAGCAGAATGAAAAGTTGCAGCATTTTGAATGTGATCTTGACTAGTAGAGTCTGAAATAATCTAATAAATTAATGATCAATGCATGGAAAAAAGCATGGAATAGAATCTGATGAATGAATCTACAATATATTTTGGGGAGCTTTTATACACATCATGGTAGATTGTACTCCCACACACATTAAAATTTTCTAGATTTACATTTTTAGATAAGACAGGTTTTTTAATTAAGAAATTCTTGTACATATTTCAAAAATAAACCAGGTTTTTAACTAAGAAATTTTTGCATTCCACATTAATTAATTCAATTACATGTCTTATCTGAACAATGCTTAACTTTTAGATTTTGTTACCACAACAAATTAAAGCTTTTTTATAGATTAAGCATTGTTGTGCAACATTAAAAAAAATCTTATATAAACAATAACAAAATTTATTTACAAATTTCACTTTTCTTAAAAATATTATATTATTTTTAATAAATAACAAATATTTTACATATTCGTGTGTGTGCATTTATATATGTAGATCACACTTTTATAACACATGTTAACTATAAAATTAAATTAACAAAATTTTCCAAATTAATTTACAAGTAGAATTTTTGCTGAAGCCACCTATTTTTTACATACATATTTAAAACATAGCAAAGCATCTATTTCAACTGCCCCTTATGCCACAAAAAAAAATAAATAAATGAAATTTTCATTTCTTTTTTTTAACATTTTAAACCTTGGATATAACAAAGTTAAAATTTGATGAGTATTTGTATGTTATCTGTCCACTGACTTTATTTTCAACTAACATTTATTTTCTGGTCTGTACTGTAAGTCTGGCCTTTTTGCTATTTGTATCCTATCTGGAGGTTCTTTTTTCTTTTTAACAATTTTAAATTTGAGACCAATTGATATAATGCTCAATTTATCTACTTGGGCTTGTTCTCTTTTATTTTTGTATATTTTGAGCTTAGCCAGATTTGGCCCTTCCCCTAAGCTCCTAGGATATATTCAAGTACAACTTTAGAATCAATTAAGTATTTTTCTGGCTGAGTCAAACAACTGATACTTAAATGTCCAAACGTGTAGTATTATTAGCCAACTTTCTAACAAGATTTTATTATCCAAAAGTTCAACATATTTCATGACTGACACTGGCATTAATGATGTGGGAGAATATTTAAAAACTTTATTTTTCTCCTTCCATGATCCTTGAGTTTTCCCTAAAATTTCTCTAAAATTATATTTTTTAAAATGAATCTTTGGCTCTTTAATTATATATAGGTCATCAATAGTACAAATAATTTTTTGAAAACTGTTGAAATCACTGCCATGTTGCTCATTATAAGTAATAAATTTTCTTTTTAGATGTAACATTTCATTATTGGATTTGAAGTCAGCCTGGAATTCTTTTTTGTGCTCCTGGTACAAATAGTCCTTAACTTCTTTTATTATTTCAGTACTAACAACTTCTTTTACCAACTCTTCTCTTATACTTTCTAATCTTACTTCTCTATTTTCACTTATATCTTCTTTCACTACCTTTACTTCCTGTTCTTCTTCCTCAATCTCTTTATGTAAATCTGTCTCTACTGTCTCTATTACCTCCTGATTATTATCAACCCTATCCCTTATCTCTTGCTTCATTTCTTTTAACTCCTGTTTCATTGTTTGTTGATTTAATTTTCCTATTAACCCCTGTTGATTTATGCTTAAACTCATCCATTTGCTGCTCCATCACATCCTGCTTATTTTGAATTACATTACTAGCATTATTGCCTGCTGACTTTGTCTCATTTCTAATATCACACTCATCACCATTTGCATCTCTGTAGGTTTATTTATATTTTCGTTCACTTCATGGTTTTTAAAAGTAATGGGGCTACCTTCTTCTCAAATAAAAAACTTTTTTATTATATAATCATTTATAAAATAATCATAGAATATGAAAATATTTATGAAAAAAACGTTTTGAGTCTTGTAATTAAGTCTTGATAAATATGTTTTTGAAAAACCAACTTGATTACATGTTAGATGTTAAAAAAATGAAAAAACATGTAAGAATATGAGGTATAAATAGATCTGAAAAGAAACATGGGAGTAGTCTAGTATAAGTTTTGACTAGAAGAAAACAGTGCAGAGTGGTTCCATGAAGATAGGAGAAACCACTGATTAAATTCCTCCAAATAGTTTTGGATAGCTATACTTTGCTGACTATTTTAATAAAGTATTTTTCAATGCTCTATCCATCTCAGCCAATGTGAGGATATTAGACTCACAAAAGGCTTTAATATGGCTAGCTAGAAAACTGAATCCACATCTCTCAAAAGATTTGGAATTATGCAATTGGATCCAGACAAACATTGAAGTTGCATAGAATGAAACATTGCCAGCCTTAAAGAAAACCATCACCAGTTTTCAAAGATGATAATCACAGATAAGACCAGATTGATAGACTATTGATAAAGATGTGCACATATGCAGTAAATATAATATCTTCAGCAGACTATGGTTTAAAACTTTAAACCTTTATAGTTAACCATAAGGCCTTAAGATTTAATATTTATAATCATTATTTTTTTCTTCTTTTCAATATTTTTTATCTAATTGATTGTATTTATCTGGTTGAAATTGGAAAAGTATAAGCAACAATTTCATATTTTACTTATTTACAGTAAATAAATTGTAAGTTTAGCTTTTTATTAATCAATTTACTTTGTCTTTGCTTTTTGAATTCCTTCCAAACATATGCCATTAATATCCACTAACCCTGAAAAGCCATGCAAACCATGGTGGACATGCAAAGATAATGGTAGTAATCTAAAATGATGATTAGAAGTTTTAAGATTTTCAGAAGTAAGTTTTATATTTTTTCTCATGTGTCATAGCATCAGCCGGGAAGTGAACCCACTAACCTGGGACAACTGCACCGTCGCTGACCTCTCGACCACCAATGCTTGACAAAGTAAGCTTTATATTTAGAAAGTCTGGCATCTGAAGATTGATTTTAAATTGAATATCGAAAAAGAAATTAACAGTGCTAGATTATTTAATCATAATCATCATTAAATAGTGGTTACACTAAATGTATATATGTGATTTTGTTAATCATTTCTAATTATTAAAGTTTACTATAATTAGGGTCAAAACAATATATAGCATAATGAAATCTTTAAATTTTCATATATATATAATGCTATAGTTGTTTTATTCTACTATGGAGTTTTGCTTTGCTTTGTTCATCTGTAAATATGAGATGCTAGATTAAAAATCTATGTGCATTTAATTATCCTAAACTGTGTTTAGTTAAAATCATTTAATATTGAAATTTGTGGACTAAACATCTGAACCTGACTTCAGTCAAAGAATCAATCCATACAAATAAACTCATATACATATATGAAATGTTTATTACTCTATTAAAATTATTAAAGTCATCAAAAAAATACATGAATTCAGTAAGTGTGATGCTTATATACATAAAATATCTTTTACATAAAATTAATCTGCAATGAAGGCTAGGATATAAAGATTATATTTTTTAGTTCAGTAAATTGTTGAATTTCAAAATGTTAAATTTTGATTTAAAATTAATAAATGTAAATGTTTATTTGAAATCTACACATATTTCAATAAATGTCTGTAAGTTAAGTTTGTTGTATGGAGACAATAAATGATGTAGCTATCATTTGTTTACCACTGGTAGAAGTTTACTAATCTCTTACAACTTCATTTTTTTTAATATCTCAGTATTTAGAGTTATAACATAGTATCTAATAATTTTTTCATGTAGTAAGTACATTATAATGTATACATCATTAAATGTTTATGAATGTGTAAATATATCTGTATGCAGAATTTTACTTCCCCAAATTTTTTGTATGTAGGAATATGTTCGTACAGATCCTTCCAGCAGATCTTTAGAAGATGTTGTATTTATAACAGTCAAACAAAGTCATGAGCCTATTAGTTTTACAGCATATTTCCATGGATGGAATTCTGAAAAAAAAAGTGTAAGTTTGACATGAATTATTTAGTTATTTCATTTTATAATAATTTGTTTACATACATTTAATAATAAAATTTAAATACAAAATATTTAAGACTCTCCAAATTTGTTTTAACATATTATCTAAATATTGAACTTTTATTAAAAAGGTTAATAACATTTAAAAATAATGGGTATAAGGTCTTATAGTAAAGTATATGAGTATATGCATTTATTCACATTTTGTAGAATATTAATCTATTTTCCCATTATTTGTTGATTTGTTTATTACTATTTATTAAATAAATGGTGTCTATAATTGATTAAGATTATAGACAAACATTGCAATATTTTCTGTCTTCTGAATAATATATTCCAATATTATATCTCACATTAAAAGTAGTTTTAATTATATAAAAAAAGCAAAAACTATGAATAGTTCTGATTTTATCTATGAGACTAGACTTATGTATTAGTTTTTTTAAAAATTGCTTTTTTTTCTTGTTTGTTTATTTCTGCAACATAACATTCTTTTTTTCATTTTATAGTGCATTCTGTCATCAGAATGATTATTATATTACCATTATTAATCCCAAATCCCTGGTTCTAGCATTTTTGGGGATTTCTAAAATCCACATTTTTATCCCCATTGTAAACACAAACCTAAATAAAAAATGTAAATAAACAATTGTGTTTATTATTAACAATTTAAACTTTAAAATATAAAGATTAATTATGGCATTTATCAAAAATTAAATAGAGGTATTACAAATAGGTATTCTTCAATATCTATTACAAAAAATCATAATTTATCTAGCTATTTTTTAAATTCCAAAAATTGTTTCAATTTCTTCTTTTTTTAAAACATAGTCCAGTTTCAATATTACTACTTTTATATTTAATAGCTATTCAATCTTTTGAAAATTTGTTTATTTTTCTCTTCCACTACATTATAGATAAAATATGATATTAATAGACATATTTCATGTCAAGATTACAGATTCATTAAGTCAGCTATTATAATCTTTAGCACATAAATTGACAATCAAAACAAATATGGCCCACTAAACATGAAAAATATCTTTAGCACACTTTTTAAAAAAAATTGTTTGGTAAAGTATTCTATGAACTAGATATTTGAAACTAGTTTGAGTCAAACAATATTTTAGTCCTGGTTTAATTTTCTAACTGAATATCTATACTCATTTGCCTATTGATGTTTGACGAATTAACTGAATTAGCTATACGATACTACCTAAACAAAAACTATTCAGTATTTGAAAAAAATTCTGTTTTACCTGGCTTCTTATCTAGGTTGTGAGGATGGAGATGAATGGATTAACAAAATTTCTAGATATAAATATATTGTTAAATATTACTTATTGAAATAAATTTATTTAGTTAACATTTAGATCAGTCAATACTCAAAAGCAGGACAAAACTATGGTATGTTATGAAAGTCAAGTTTTTAGATGTGCTGCCAAATCTCATTAATGAGATTATACCTGAACCAACATCACTTAACTGTACAAACTGCTCACTCATCAAGAAATATAAGAGATAAAATCTAGAGCCAAGATATTTAGACTTTTTTATTAAAATAAACCTCTACGCCCTTCCTACAGGACAATTTCTACTATTAAGCAGGGGATTTTCTTCAATAGATCCAATATGCACACTATGTCACAAAGAAGATGACACAATACACCACATTTTCAATCAGTGCCACACCCTCCAAGGCTGTAGAGACTTGATCCATAGAATTTACAGAAATAAACAACCAATAATAAATACTCTCATACAAAGTATTGCTTCTGGCAAGTATAGTGTTATTAAAAGCTCAACCTTCATATTATATGCTCTATGGGTTGTTAGATGTATCTTCCTATTTGAAACAATAGAGATTGACTCAAGAATAATTTTCATTCAAAAATTAAAGTCAATCAAAGAAAGGGATACAAGGATAGCTCCGCATGCCACAGCAAAACACACTTGGGATATAATAAATTTTGAACTCTCATCATAATATGATGCCTTAATTTTTTCTAAGTTAATAAACAACTTTTGATAAAAAAATAAAAAATACCCCTCCCCCCAGATATTTGTCAATTTATTGTTGTTTATATTTATATTTATCTTGTTATTATAAATATAATCACAACTGGTACATTTTTAAGAATAATGGTTGCACAGAGAATAGTTTATAATATAGTTATTAACTTTCCTACAGTGATACACATTTCTGTTAAAATTTATTATTGCTTTCTGATACAATGTAAGGGAATAAAAAAAATGATGATTTCTGTTTTAATTTTGCTTGTTTTGGTGAGTGACACTTTTCGCATTTGTTTTATGCAATTGTATATAACATTAATAATCATATTTTTACTTAAATAACTTTCAAACGTTAAATTTAAAATTGCCAATTTCCAGAAAAATGATAATTTATCTGTTCTATCTATTGCATATATTGTCAATCTTGAAATAAAAGATAAATTAAAAATTTGGCACACTACTTAAAATTCTCTTTTATTGTTCTGTGGATATAAGATAAAAAACTTAGAAGTAACTATTAATTGTGTAAAAAAAATGTCTTATTTAGGAAATAATATAAATTACAAGATTCATAATATGTGTATTAAATGCTGCTTAAAAAAATATTTTCAGGGTTTTTAATCAATGAAGATTATGTCTTGCAAATAGAATGATGTCAAAATATTATTGTGATTCAATGACTTCATTATGTTATTATTGTTCAATTTAAAAATAACACTTCTCTATTTACACTTTTTAATAATTTTATTTTATTTTCCAAATCAGTTGAACCAACAGCTTCCTCAGAGATCTGTAAATATTTTATGTTATTACATTATTTTACAAATTGTTAAATATCAACTTCAAATATATTTTGTTAAAAAATAAAATAAAAAAAAACACAAATTCTTTAATTTACTTTTTCTTTTCAAATCTTGCTTTTTTTTTAATTGTATCAATTTTTTTTTTAATTCAATTTTTCTCCAACATTTCAACAATATTACATGTTCATTGTCAAGAATCGTTTATTTCTATAATATATATATGTTTGCAAAGAATTTTCATAAACAACATAATAAAAATATTTTATAACAAATTTTTCTAATTTACTTCTTTTTACTTTCCTGTGTAGACATTCTTTCGCATTTTAAATTCTTCTTTAATTTACATTTTTATATAAAATACCCTTCAGTTATTATAACTACACTTTTATAATTACACCAGATTCTTAAGAAAGTTTATATTAAAAATGAGAAAAATAGTTTTGAATAGAAAATGTTAAGAATCTAGTGCAATTACAGAAATATAATTATAATAATTGATTTTATATAAAAATATAAATTAAAAAAATGTAAAAGGACATAGATACATAAAAAGGTAAGCAAAACATAAATTAACAAAATTTGTAATTTATGACATAACATATTTTTGTTATTTATGAAAATTCCTTGTAAAAATATACTTGTATATATATATACTTTATAGGAATAACAATCCATGATAATGACCATATAATATGATCAAAACATTGGAGGAAAACTGAAATAATAGTAAAAAAAATATTTGAAAAGTAAAAATGTGTTAAAGAATTTATTTTTAATATATTAATCAACCATATTTATAAAAAAAACTGAAATGATTATTATTGAATTTTATTAAATGATTTTTTTTTTTTTCAAGTGTCATAGCATTGGCCGGGATGCGAACACGCAACCTGGACAACTGCTTGTAAGGCAGTCGTGCTGACCTCTCGACCACCAATGCAAGACTGATTTTATTTTTGTATTTAAAATGAATACAATTTTACATAAACATATTCTAAGAAAATTAAAATAATTTTAAAATCTTTAATACGTATAAAAACATGTCAATTATTAATATTTGATATATACTTACAAAATACCCAAGTCAATAAAAATGAATATAGAGTAGGGATGAGGAACCTTTTTTCTGTCAAGAGCCATTTGGATAATTATAATATCACTCACAGACCACACAAAATTATTGACTTAAAAATTAGCCTTCAAAATTTGATCAAAAATTTAATTAATTTACCCCTAATCATTAGGAGTGGCAATCTTTTCAATTGGTAGTCCAATTTCAAACTTTTCTTTTAAAACTAGGGCCAAATTTTTTTATGAATTAAAAATAAAGTAACATCATTATTATTAATGATTGTTCCACATTTAATGACAACTTTTTTTAAATTTCCTCCTAACTATTCTTCATGACATATTTATATGCTTGAGTTTCTTTTTATGTTCTAGATTAATTCTATAGCAGCTAGGATGCAGTTTTTTATAAACTTCCTTCAGAAAATGGTTTCAAATTTTCTTTTTTTTTTAAATACTGTAACTTGCTATCACAGAATTTCCTGACTTTTACCAAAACATGTTAACTACTGGTGAAGATTCTTTTCAAGTTTACTATTTTTATTCTTTCTTCCCCAATCAGATAATAAATAGTGCCTCTTACTATTAGGTTCATTATTCAGTTTATTATTTCTCTCTATAAATATAAAAAAAGGTATTTGTCCATTTCTTTTGAAATGTGAGATATTCTGTGTCAATTTTTTTTATCTTACTCAGTGTGTCATCCTAATATATATATATATGCAAAATAATAATAAAATGAAGTAAAATTCACGTTTATTTTTGATAATATATGTTCCTCTGTGAAAATCACTATAAAAATAAACAAAATGCTCTCAGTATCATATTAATTCCATAAGTCAGGTGGAATAGTACACCTCTGATAGAATGAAGTAGAACTCTTACAAAAGTTGGAAAAAGATGTTGTTGAAAAAATAAATATTTTATTTTATTTAACTCTTAAATCAAAATTTACACTACATGTGCCCATGTTTAAATAGAAGTTTTATATAAGGCCATTTTGTATATGTTTTTGAAAATGTCCATAGCCAGATTGTGAACTTTGAAGGGCTTGCAGTTCAGCACTCCTGACTTAGAGGTATATATTAATGAGTGATTTAATTTTTGGATGCAGAAAGAAATTTGCTTTCAATTCAAAGATCTTTTATTTCACTTTGAAGCCACTTAAAGGAGCTGAATTAGATAAATTCCTATTGCTTAGTTGCCTGATAATTCTTAACTGAAATATCAGTTTTTCTTCAAGACATGATGAATGTATGTGAACTTTCTCTCTCTCTCTCTTTCTCTCTCTCTATATATATATTCTAACCTCCCCCCGCGCATCCTCACCCCAAAATATACTGTTTATTACGAATATTACGGGTTCTAGCTCAGTTAACAAATAAATAAATGAAATATTCAGCATTAATTAAAATGATTACTAGCTCTAATTTTAAAATACAAATACGGTTCAATTTTAAAATGAATTAACAAATATTTACTATTTTCATGAGACATGGAGTGACAATACAGGGAACGAGATAGACTACATTGAGCCATTATCCACATGATACTACCTCAATGGCATAAGAACACTATCCCCCCTTTTTACTATACCAAATAACTAACTCATAGTATTCTTACGACTTTCTGAGCTCTATTCACTACGATTAAAATAATAATCATATCTTTATCTTCTTTATAACAAGAATCTAGCTCAATTAAATAAAATGAAGTAAAATAAATAAAATCTCAGGTTCATAAATTGTATTCTCACTGATTTAAAATTACGGTAGTAAAATATGAAAAGGGAATTTTATGTCATAATCTACTACACAGCAACTAATAATAATAAAAAATAATAATAACAATAATAATATAATATAATCTTATTTCTTCCTAAATGAAATAAATAAATACGTATGCGGTAGTATTTAATAATCTGACAACAGAATACGTGTGGCAACATTAGCATATAATTTAATGTAATATTGTGGCAACCGACTTATGACCAATAAATAATATAAAATTATGATCTTTTAATTTTAACATACCAATAAATTCTCAAAATTCTTATAACACTTTTATGTTTACCTTTTGTGCAAAACTTATATGTCTGTTTCAATTATAAATGTATCGTGATTTCATGCATCCATATGGAGAAATAACAACTCGGACACAAAACTTTAAAACAAATTTAAAACAAAGTTTATTAACAACATAAATAAATTAACAATATTTTTACACTATATACATTGGATATCCCTTACTCTCATATCTCAACTTAGTTTATTAGTTTATAAAATGAAATCAAAATATTATTTACTTTTCCTAGTTAAATCTTTTTTTTTTTTTTAACACTTAAGAAAATACAGTATTATTACTTGATTTATTATTATGGTTATCTTATTACAAAATGCATTTCTTATATGATTATCACAAACACTTTTCATCCCTAATATTATTAAAATTACATTTTTTACAAAATTTACATTCATAATAAAATTCTACAAAATAATAAAATTTAGTTTCATATTGGTTGTATGGAAACTTACAAAGTCAAAACACTATTCTACATTCGGTATTAGGTTTTTATTATTCATTATCCGATGTTTATTAATCCTAATATTCTCATTCAAACCTTACTTTGGATGATATTATTATAACTATTAATATACCATGCACAAGTATATGTTTATTATACTTTATTAAATTTTTTCTTGATAAATATGCAATACTCATTCCCTCCAACATTAATATTAAAAAAAAAAATTCATTCAAATTTTATTATCACTTTTAAAATACTTGGTTTAGATTTCTTTTCAAAATCTTATATTCATTTCTGAATTAATTTTACAATGTATTATATGATTCTTTCTCTCTTTATGATATTTTGGACTTTCAATTTTAAAGTTACACAATTCTATACATTCAAGCAAATAAACTATTCTTACATAAACGATAACATATCTTCAGTTCTATTTTATTCATTATTTCTTTGAAAATATCTTTCTGACCGATGCAGATTCACGAAATAAGGATAGCGAAGATAGATGCATAGGATCAAAATACAACTAGAATATTACTCGTCATATACCTTGACAATCATGGCACAGCGAATTAAAAGACACTATAGAGGAGTGACCTTTACCTGTCTACCAACCTCTATCATAGGAACGATGCTAAAGCTATTTCTTCAGCTTTATTCTAACATCAAAAGTTTAAAGATATGCAAAACACTGTCCAAACCATATGTGTTCAGTCATAGGACTCAGTTAACTATACTAAATCACACAAAACTAAATATGATCCAAATCCCTTATATTTTCCTATTTCTTAAAAAAAACACATCATCTTGGTTTCCTCTCCACTAGTACTTCCAAGTCACTATCCGATCTTATTTCTCAAGATTTTTTCTATACTGTACATTGACAAATACATATCTGCATTACTAACAATAATAAAATTCATTGATATTTTAAAACTATTCCACTGTTCTATAAGAAAATCTTTTACTACTTTCCTCCGTATATGTAATCATATACAAACTATTTAAATATCTGAATACTTTATCACATGAAAGTTCAAAAGAATCACACAATTGTTCTGTTAAATTATATTATTAATATACTTTAAATAAATTGTTGCATGCATATTCCGAATTACTCCTATCTCATTATATGTTAAAATGTTGCATAAAATGTGTACATATAATTAAGACTTTCACACTTCATTCTTAGGTCAATAGATGATCTAAAAAAAAAAATACATTATGCATTATAAATAACTATCAAAATTACCAAACGACCTTTATCTCCTCAATCGCGTTCCGTAGGCTTCACCATCCATTTGATCCTTGTAGATATAAGATTCACATCCATACACTTTATTTTAAACACTATTTCTATAATTTTATCAAGCTATTATATTTAAATTTTAATATTACTAAATTTATGTTTTATGTTTCCCTAATCTCACATAACATTTTATATTTTAAAATAAATTAGTAAAAATATTCAAACTATATTTACTGTACTCCTTCATCAAATTTTCCTGAAAACCGTTCATACTAAAGCCAAAAAAAATTGTTTATCATTTCTTTTCCATTCACTTAATGTTCCTCTCCCTGCTTGTTCAATTTTAAGGTAAAACAAATATTACTTCGTTCAATAAATATTCATGAATGATAATCCTTGGTTTTTATAATATTTAATACAATTATTAATTATGATATTAGTTAATCCCGTAAAGAAAACTTCTAAATATTCTCTTCTAATGTTTCTTGCTAATATTTTCTCCCGCGCGACTTTTACGATGCATCTTCTCAGTACTTTGATTTAAATATTCAATAAAACTTTTCTGTTTCCATGGATCTATTTCATTAAGTAAATTAGATTTATATTTCCAAATCTTTATCTTTATTAAGCATTTCTCTAATGAACACTTTATAATATTTTTAATTCTTCTTAGAGAAAGTTTTTTGGTTCCTTTTCCATAAAAAAACACAATAGCCCTTTCATATTATTATTCTGTAACTTTTTTCCTTCTTTTAAAATTCTGGTACTATATACTTTGTAATGTTTCCTTTAAAAAGACAAACATTCTTTCTCCATTATAACTTTTACATAATTTTTTCTTTATGATATACGCATCTTAATTTTTCCATAGAGAAGAATAAAAAAAAACTTCGGAGTAGCCTTTTAAAATTGTGCGGCATAATTTTTCCTGACGGCAAATAACTTTTCTTTTAAGTTTTCGGTATAATGTCCAAATTATATTTATCTGAGTTCTAATGATTTCCTGGTTGATAACAAACAAACTGTATTCAAGACACTTTACAATTATTTTTACTTTATCAATACTTTTAGGTATTTTTTTCTGTAGTATTTCCATTTTATTGCAAGGTTTCAGCTAAACTTGAATAAAAACCCTGGTAAGAAATCTTTTAAATTAGCCTTCCATTTAAAGGCAGTTCAAAATATTATATTTTAAAACAAAACTTTTAAAATAAATACAAAATTTTTTTTTAAATTATAACACTTTTCTAGCTTACGATCTTATACAGCTAAAAAAATATGTTCCTCCTTCCTTTACTTACACATTCCTTCTCCCGCTCCGTCTAATTCCTATTTTTCATTTGCTAAATTACCTCCGTTGATTGGTTAATGACTTTTTTTAGCGCGAACAAATTTACACATTTTTAGTTTTATAATAGATTAAACTTTTTAAAATAAAGAATTTATGACGTCATGTTTTAAAATATTACTTAGAATAGTATTTTTAAACTCAATTATAGTTTTATCAAAATCATTTAAATTTTAAAACAATTATTAAAATAACATTCAATATTTCAACTTTTACTTTAACGATAGATAGCAATTATATTTAGTTTTATAATTCACAAACTTTATTATTATATTCTAACAAGCGTGTGTGTGAAGGTATATAATATACAGTCACATGATTACTAACTTTATCAGATGATTTTTTTTTTTTTTAATTTACGTCTCGGTCTAAATTACCAAAACTGATATATTTTATAAAAATTTGGAAAATAATTTAAAATGTAGAACTAAATATAATTCTCACCATCCCCAAAGTTTATCTTAAAATATATTAGATTAAATTTGAATATTAATTATAATTATAATATTACATATAGCGTTTATTTAATTTATTAGTTTTAAAACATTACAATTGAATTGTTAATATACTTTTAACTATTTATAGCTGTATTATTTTATATGGCCAGCTTTTACAACCATAAGCAAGGATATAATTAAGCTTTATTTAACTGTTTTTTTAAAATAATCCATTACACTTTTACATACCAGGTATTTTTCAGCCTTAAATTGTACTATAAAATCTAATCGATCATACAATTATCAATATATTACACAAACGTATTTTAAAATTTAAAATTTTTTAGCAATTGACCATTCTACCTTATTATGACCTATAGATAAGGGCACAATATATATATATATATAAGGATTGCAAGATCATCAGCTAAGGCAGTGGTTGAATGTGAAGTGTGCTAAAAATTGTTTTATTATGGAAGGATCCAGGATGCCATTTGATGATGAGTTTTTGTTTAAATACTTAACAAATTCAAATCACTATCAAATGAAGAAAGAAACACTGTTTAATATTAAATGGACACTGTGAAGAAAAAAAGGTGGAAATAATTGCTATGAAAAGTGAACATTGTACTTTACTATAAAGATCAAATGAAAATTGTTCATTATAAATAAAAAGTTGAAAAACAATATTGTGGAGATTAGTATATATGAAACAGAATAATATTCAAATTAACAGAAGATAACAAATGTTTATGTTCCAACAAGTTCTCATTATATAGAGAATTTCTACATAGATATATAAAATGCCTTTATTGACATCAATCGATATTTTAAAATTGTCATGGGAGATTTTAATGACAGAATTGTAAATTATTAAAAGAAGAAAGTGCTTAGGGAAAATTTGATTATGGTGATATAAATGAGTCTTGACACAAACAAGGTGGAGTTTGAAAAAAAAAAAACCCATATAGTATGAATTCTTTCTTTGAGCAAAAAGCTAGCAAAGTAGGACATGGAAGCAGCTAAATGAATAGCAGAATTGTATTATAGTACTATCAGAAAATATGTATTTTCAGGACTGTAATGTTCTTAATAGATTCAATACAGAAAATAATTATTGATTAGTGAGATGTAAGATACATGTTTATGCAAAACTAGAGAAAAAAATTAAGAAAAACAGTGTTAACAATTGATTTTCCTAAATGTCAGAAACACTTCAATGGATAAATTAGGACTGCCAAATCATTTAAAAATATTAACAGATTTTAAAGATGGTTCAGATTTGAATGAAATCAGTAAGAAGATAACCGATACACTACCATATTAAGAACTGCCAGAAAGATAGCTGGTACAAAAAAGCAGCAATTTACAGTAAATTTTTTATTGAGATAAGACAATGTATGAAGAAAAGAAGGAATATAATTTTTTTTAAATGATCAATTAAAAAGAATTGAATATCCAGAATTGTGTATAACATGACGAAGAATTAATATCAATATAAGAAAATATAATTGTAAACTGACAAGCAAGGTTTTAGAAGAAAATAAAAGTCTCAGAAGAGTAAAACAATCTTTTGGGTTTGAAAGGAAAATTATTTCTGCAATAAGAAACAAAAATAGAACTATTACTAAAAAGAGATAATATCAAGCATCTCTTACAATTATTATATCTTCTGAATTGCCTAATGGTTTAAATGAAAAAGGGAGACATGCAATTCGATCTACGAAGAGGCAAAAAACTTCATATGATGAAATTACAATTGATATCTTAAAAAGAGTAGATGAAGAAATGGAAAATTGTTGGCAAAGATATATCAAATGTCTAAATGATAAAGATGTACCAAATGATTAGAAGAATGTAATAGTAATATTAAAATTTAAGAAAAGTGATAAAGAAGATATTAGAAGTTATAGAATTCAATATTCTATTGATTCTATACAAAATCTTTACTAAAATAACTTTGGAAACTAACAAACCAAAAGAAAAAGCTGGATTTGAAAGTGATTTTAGCATAGCGGATCATATCCAAGTATTGAGAGAAATTATAGAAAACATTAATAAATATGAGTTGCCATTATGCTTTGAAGTTGTAGATTATGAAAAGGTATTTTATTCTCTAAGCATTTCTACAATGATTAAAGCATTGGATCATCATATTATAGATTCAGGATATCATCATATTCTGAAGAATATTTATCAAAATGCAACAGCAATGATTACATTTACATAGTGCAAGCTATATATAAGTCATGTGACATCTGACTTTTTATTATTACTATTATTATTTTGCTGTTGGGGCTTTGGCTAAATTAAATGGCTAAGCCTACTATTATATGGAGTATCTGAATGAAGTTCAGGCCCATATGATTTTTTCAGTTGGAGAGCTGACTTTAAAGACATGTAGATGTCTAAAAGTTTTAGATCTTCTTCTAACAATTAACTTTTAGATAAATGCTTTGCTTGAGTTGGTTTTTTGAATCTAATGTCCCAACTCCTCACTGAAGAGACCCATAGGTCGAAACCGGTCTGGGGATGGGGACAATCCAAGATAAAAATGATTTGAATGCCTTCTCTTGTAGCATTTATCATAAATAAAAAAAGCTTGTTTAGAGCTAATTAGCATGCTCTTAATTTTACATAGTGGTGCTAGGAAAATTAACATTGAGATGGGTATATGATAGAGTGACTCCATATCTCCAAAAAATTTTATAACAGTATTGCAAGATGTATTTTATGGATTAAAATGGGAAGCTGAGGGAATAAAAGTAAATGGAGATTATTTGTCATCTAGATTTTTCAGATTCTTTAATTGTTTTTGCAAATAATGCTTCAATGTTTTAAAAAATGTTGCAAGAATAAGAAAGTAGAATTAAAGTAAATGCTAAAAAAATGACTAAAATAATGTTCAATGGATTTCCAAGAAGATAGAAGTTGATAATCATGAATTAGAAGAAGTTAACTTCAAATGTACTGAATGAAATTAATTACAGAATTAAACTTGAAGTTATTTTGATAGAAATAACTTAATATTAAAAGGAATGTATTTAAAAAGGAAGGTTTTAATAGACAAGTTTTACCATTTCTTACTTATTACTCTGAGACTTAGAAGCTTAACAAAAAATCAATTCAGAATCTTCAGGCTAATCAGTATGGAGAAACTACATTAGGAGTAATAAGAGATCAAAAATTAAGCCCATAAGTAAAGAAAGAAATGAGTAACACTGACATTATTGAAAGAATTAAGAAAATGAAATGGAGCCATGTGATATATTGCTGGAGAAGATGAATATCATATCAACAATTGAAATTTGAAAGTGTATCTCAAGTGATTGTAAAAAATCTAAAAAGAGACCGTATTTGAGATTTATAGATGAAATAAGGAAGTGTGCTGGGATGAAGAAGAGAGACTAGGAATCAGAGAAACTGGATTAAACTTTGCAATGGATATATAATGATTGAAAATAATTATGTTCATCTAATTTTTATACATAAATTTTTAACATTGTTTTTTGAATTTTTAATTGTTACAGAATATGATTATGTGTAACTGTAAATACTAAAAATATAAAATTAAAATATATTTGAAATTGATATTTAACATTTTATAATGCAATGGAATAATATTTACTAAGGCTGTAAACCTCAAGAATATGTGCATAAAAATACGAAGGTAGGGACCTCTACAGGTCTTAACCACAAGCAAACCTCAAGAATATGCACGTAAAAATGCGAAAGTAGAGACCTCTACAGGTCTTAACCACAAGCTTATGCTCCAAGCATAAACTTGTGGTTAAGAACTGTAGAGGTCCCTACCTTCACATTTTCAAACGCATATTCTTGAGGTTTACAGCCTTAGTAAATATTACTTATGTAATCAATGTGCATTTAAATAAATTTATAATGCAATGGAATATAAAATTTATAATATTTATAGATCACTGAAGAAAGCAGCAGGTTTAGCTGAAATAAATCAAATACAATAAGATGATTTGAAAAAGTGCATAACAGAAAAATGATTTTATTGTATTATTTATTATTTCATGATGTATTACATCATTCAATTACAATGTATCAGTATTAAAAATATAAAAAAATGTTTTAATTGATTTATATTTACTATGTTAATCTGCTATTACTGACCAATCCACACATCAATCTGATGTGTTAAGATCAGTATAGATTACAGTGATAACATGGTAATTGTAGTTTAGTTGATGTAATTATGAAATACATATCAAAAAAGACACAAAATAAAATCACATTAATTTATTATTAAGTATATAATATTTGCATTAATGATCAAAAATTAAGTATATAATATTTTACCAATAATATTTAAAAAGTGTGGTTTATTTTAATTTCTAAGATAGCAAACTTAATGTTACATTTTTAAATTTTTATTTAAATTATGTTTTCATTTTAGAATATTGTGCCTTATGAGGATTTAAAAAAAGAAATTAAACAAGCAAATGAACATATTCTCCAATCTCAGGTAAGTAATTCTAAGTAGTATTAATTAATTAATACAAAAAGTAATTCAAAATATTCTAAGTATTGTTTATTGATCATTTATTTTATCTTGGTACAAGAAGCATGTTATGTTTAAAAAAAAATAATTCATTCATAGCTTGGAAAGATAAATTCATTCTGTAAATTAGTGTTGAGTAAATATTTTTTCTTATCCAATATATATATAATTTTCAAACATTATCATTGCAGAATGATAATCTTTCCAAGTTGAATTCAATTTCTTAGTCCATAGCTATTTTCTCCACTTCACATCAATATCTTTTACATTCACATGAAATCCAGTTTAAGATTTTAACTGTTCATCTATTATCAGCTCAGATCTATTTCAGTTTCTTAATTCTTTCAATGGTATCTATTTGTTCTATTAGCTATGTGCTTCATTTTCTATCTTTTCTTGTTATTGCTAACATATGCTTCTCTATACTGCATTGAGTGGTATAAACTTTTATATTGCTCTTCCGTTAAGTATTCAAGTCTCACATCAATAAATAAAAACTGAAAAACACATCTATTAAAAACTTCCATTTTCAAAGCTATAGTCATATTTTTTTTAAATATTATTTCTACCAAAAGCACTTAATTCACATTTACTTCTATGATTAATTTTATCTACTACGTTTTCATCTGTATTAATAATCTGATTAAAGTATTTGTAATTGTTAACTTCTTTTAATTCACTATTATCAGTCATTTCCTTCTTTTGGGAAAATTCATTTAAAGTGTTTGTCTTTTTAGGTATTCGTATATTGTACTACTTTCTTACTTTCATCTGATAACTCTTGCAATATTTTCTGAAACTCTGAAGTATTATTTTCAATACCATATTATCTACAGAATTTAGAATACTTAAATATTATCTCCATACCTTCCCTTTTTAATCCACAAAATATTTTTTTGTAAATCTGCTATCATATACTTTTACCAATCCTAAACTTTTTAGTATCACTATGCTGTTGCATCTTGATGAATATTCTTCAGAATATAAAAATATTCTGGGGTGATGGCCTAAATTTTTAATGGAAATCCTTAATGAATTAAATGTTTTATTTATAAGTTACAAATCCAAGATATAAAGACAATTCATATTCATTGGATAACTTCTCCTAATACTTGGATATAATCCTTTGTATTGAAAGTACATTTAAATCCAGCTTATTCTTTTAGCTGGGTTGAATCCAAAAATTTCTGTATATAAGTTGTAATTATCTTGATAAATATGGTGTATAGAATTGATAAAATACTTTCTAATACCTTCTTAATATTAATATTATTACTACATTTTTACAATCATCTAGTACAACTTTATCATTGTGACATTTGTTACATAGTTTTGCCAACAATCTTTGTATTTCTTGATCTGATTCTTTTAAGATATTAATATAATTCCATTATTTCCTAGAGCTTTTTCCTTCTTCATTGATTTAATTTCATATCTCACTTCTTTATTTACAATACTTAACAGTTTTGGAGATGCAATAATTGTGCAGTTCATTTGTTTTCTTTTTATTTATTACCATATACTCCTTTGTATAACTCTTCCCCACATTTCATGATATTAGTCCTCTTTTTAATAATAATTCCACATTTTCTTATCATTACTGAAATAAATTTTCTTTCAATTCAAAGATGTTTTGAAACTTTTATTCTCTTCTATCGCTTTTATTGCAAATTCATTACTAACTGAGTTCTGTAAGAACTCCAGATATTCAATTTTTCTTAATAGAACATTTAAAATTATTTTCATATTTCTTTTTTCATACATTCTCTTGTCTCATTTGAATATTTTCTGGTGAACTGCTATTTTTTTTATCAGTTACCTTTGATGCATTTCTTAGTAGTATATCAGTTATCTTCTTATTGATTTCAGTTAAGTTAAAACCATCTTCAAATGATGCCATTATTTTAAAATGATTAGTAAATTCTAATTTAAATTCATTGGAATGTTTCTGAAGATTAGCACTGTTAATACTATTTTTTTACAACAGTTTTTGTTTCTCTAGTTTTGCATTATTATATATCTTACATCTCATTTAATAAATCTATTAAGAACATTATACTGCTGAAATACAATTTTCTATCTGTCAAAATATATTCCAATTCTGCTGTACCATCATTTAGATGTTTCTATGTCTGTTTCTATTTAATATTTTTCTCAAAAAAAGAATTCCTAATGTACAATTTTTCTTTTTTCACAAATTCTATGTGCTCTCTTATTTCTGTCACCATAGCTAAACTACAGTAGCTTCTTTTTTCAATCATTTTGTAATTCTAGCAAAGTTTTCCATGACAATTTTAAAATGTCATTTGGTGTGATCAAAACATATTATATAACCACTAAACATCACATGATCACTATCTCTTATACTAGCACATAATTGTTATTAAACAAGCCAGAAACTAGTCTGGGGATATTGGATGAGTAGGCACTAGATAGGGATTTTATGCACAAGCCTTCTGGCATCCATTGACTACTCTGGTTGGCACAGGGTGGTATTACTGTATGGAGAGTTTTGCCTTGTTTAACATATTGTATACATATAAATCCATTTGACTAATCTTACCATTATCTGATATAACATCAATTTTAGAAATAATTGTACTTTCACTTTTTAAATAATGAATTTCATTCCACTCAACTTTCCAAGACTTGTATTGTTATAGTAA
This sequence comes from Epiperipatus broadwayi, assembly GCA_028023455.1. Taxonomy (NCBI): domain Eukaryota; kingdom Metazoa; phylum Onychophora; class Udeonychophora; order Euonychophora; family Peripatidae; genus Epiperipatus; species Epiperipatus broadwayi. The sequence continues at coordinate 6,969,256 of JAQFVV010006228.1, forward strand.
AGTACATATCCACTTTTCATATCAATTATCCTTTCATTTTCTTCTAATTTCATAAAGTTCAAAAATATCCAGTTCAATATTAGACAATTCTTTTTCCAGTATGTGTATCCTTCCTTCATTTGAAAGTAATCAGCCATTGTAAATAAAAAATCATCACTGAAGGGTATCATGGGACCTTAGCATGCTCTGAATTCGGCCATTAAACATTAACTTAGCTGATGACTTTATAACCTTCTGAAAATAAGACTAAAATTTAGCTTTGTCTGTCATAATTCACACACATATTCATCTTGCTTTCAAAGAAACATGACTGTTGTTTCAGTTAAGAAATATTAAGCAACTGAGAACAGACCCCATGATATTTCTTAGTCTTAAACATAGAAATGAAAAGTCAATAAACTCATCATGTTGCTGATATATAGTCATAGGAAGCACATCCATAATCATCTACTATATGAATAATCAGATAAAAATAACAGGTGCAATGGCAGAAACCTGTATGGAATAAATATTAGCAATTTGCATTATTTAATTTCTTTTAAGAATCAAAAAAGAGTCTCCTTTCAATTAATGGAAAATTCCTTTTTATCAATTAGAAGGTTTTTAGGCATTTTATTAAATGAAAATAAATCAATTATTTTATATAGCGCGATGTTTATAAAACTGTAATATTTAACCAGCATTAAACTATTGCACATGCGCTTTGCAGATTTTAACTATAAATGACTGAAGAATGGCCATCTATCTTTTTGAACCCAAACGCTTTTGTATGGGCAAATCTTAAGTGTTTGAAAGTGAAAGCATGAAGATATTAAATAATCACTTTATTCAGTCATTTATAGTTAAAATCTGCAAAGCACATGTACAACAGCTTAATGCTGTTTAAATATTACAGTTATAAACATCGTGCTATATAAAATAATTGATTTATTTACATACATTTAATTTCAAATAAGAATGACGTATGTAAATTCTAGTAAATTTCACCAGCATCATTCATTCAAGCATGTAAAAGTAATTTAGTGATTATTTAATATCTTCATGCTTTCACTTTCAAACACTTAAGATTTGCCCATACAAAAGCGTTTGGGTTCGAAAAGATAGATGGCCACTCTATCTTTTCTAAAGACTTTATCATGTGTTTGAAGTGTTAGTATTCAGTCATTTATAGTTAAAATTTGCAAAATGCATGTGCAACAGCTTAAATGAAAATATTAAAAGTATAATTGGAATTTACATGCATTTTCCAAGATAAATTTCAGCCATGCTACTACCAATTAAAACTGGCAATTACAAACTGAAATTATATTATGTAATAATAGTATTTATTACACTATCTAATAATAATATTTAATCTGACTTATTTTTAAAGTAAAAATAGAATCATTTTTAACTTACTAATCCAAACATTAAAACAGGCAAAACTCACTATACATATTGCCACACACAGCAAGCTAGAATAATCAATGGATGCCAGAAAGCTTGTGCATAAAATCCCCATCTAGTGCCTATTCATCCAATATCCCCAGACTAGTTTCTGGCTTGTGGCACTAGATGGGGATTTTATGCACAAGCCGTCTGGCATCCATTGATTACTCTAGCTTGCTGTGTGTTGCAATGCATATAATGAGTTTTGCCTGTTTTAACAACAGTTATACACAAGCATAAGAGGTGGTGGTCATGTGATGTTTATTGCCTTAATCCAAACATTATAAGAACTGCTAGCAGTTCCACTATTAGTTTAAAAGACAGTCACATAAAAATGTTATTACTAGATGATGTGATTTCAGTTCAAAATTGCCAATTATAATTAGTTGTTTGTCAATTACATCATAGCAGAAATTTAATTTTAGATAAATATTGAAATTATAATGGAAATTTCTAGGTTATTTTTCTGGATAATTTAAAGTAGAATGAAATCAGGCAAACAAACAAGTAAAAATGCCATTGCAAGCTAAAATCATGCTATCTAGAAACATTTTTGTCTGATTTGTGTTTTAACTAAAAGTGAACTATTTTTAGTTTATTATTCTGATTGAAAATCAAACAAATATTTTATGCTGTGAAAAGAAGTATCATAATTTTCTACATATTTTCATAAATAAATAAGTTTTTCCTTTAAAAATATGTATATAATAAATAGTATATTTTTATGAATTCTTAGAAATAAATATTGAAATTATAGCAGAAATTTCTGTGTATTTTTACTAGATAATTTCAGCTATGACATAACCAGATAAATGATTAATTAAATCTGGTATTGCAAAATGAAATCTTATCATCTAGTAGTAATAGTTGTCTTGTTACATCATGTCTGAAATGACCTAAAAAAAAGAACTGTTCAATATAGTTTTAATATTTACATCTGTAAAATCAACAAAAATCTACTATTTATTATATATAATTCTTCATGGAAGTGGCTTTTTTAATTGTGATATATATGGGAAGTTGTAATATATAAAATATTTATAACTGACTAGGGACTTATTACCATTTTTAGTTTAAAAATGAGTCTGATAATTTGCCTAGTTACATTATAACTGAACTTATTTAGAAAAAAAACATTTGATAATTCCCATTATAATTTATCTATAGAATCAGTGAGAACCCACAATTATATATATTAATTCATTACATCATTCAAGAATAGCTGAAGAGAATATTAAAATATAATATTAATAACACGTCAGCATAAAAACATCTGTCTTAATGATTAAAAAAAAGATGAGAGGAAAAATGTTTTTAATTTATTAGCAAAAAAAAAAAAAATTCTTAAGTTAAATAAAAATTTATTCCTATGACAAAAACAATAATATTTTTTGAATAAACTTTATTAATCATAAAATTATTAGTTACAAAGCATTCATTATTTTAAATACCATAAAAAATTATTAAAAAAAAAAGGACATTTGTTTCATAAAAACATTTTTCTCAAAGTGTCTTTGAAAATATGATCATTGAGAGGTCATCAGCATCATCATTGTCAAACATTATCAATACATTGCAGGATGAAGGTCTCTGCAAGTTCAATCCATCTCCAATCTTTAGACTCTCTTCTCCACATCACCCCTGCACACTGTCTTATTTCTTCTATCCATCTCACATGTGGTTACTTTCTGAGTCTTTTACAATCTCTTGGAATCCAGTTTAAGATTTCAATTATCCATCTATTATCATCTCTTCTAGATATATGTCCAGCCTAATTCCATTTCAGGCTTTTAATTCTTTCAATGATGTCGGTAACACCTGTTTGTTCTCTTACCCATATATTGTGTTTTCGATCTCTTATTACTCCCAACATGCATCTTTCCATACTACTTTGAGTGGTCTGAAGTCTTTATATTGCTCTTCTATTAAGTATCCAAGTCTCAGATCCATAAGTAAGAACTGGTAAAACACATTTATTAAAAACCTTCCTTTTCAAACACATAGGCATATTTCCTTTTAATATTAAGTTATTTCTACCAAAAGCACTCCAACCAAGTTTAATTCTATGATTAATTTCATCCATTATGTTTCCATCTGTAGTAATAATCTGACCAAGGTATTTGTAGTTGTTAACTTCTTCTAACTCATCATAATCAATCTTTATTTTCATCTTTTGAGAAAATCCATTGAACATTACTTTAGTCTTTTTAACATTTACCTTTAGTCCTACTTTCTTACTTTCATCTGATAACTCTTGCAACATTTCCTGAAGCTCTGAAGCATTATTTGCAAAAACAACTACATCATCTGCAAAATCTAAATGACTTAAATAATCTCCATTTACTTTCACTCCTTTAGTTTCCCATTTTAATCCACAAAATACTTCTTGCAGCACTGCTGTAAAAAGTTTTGGAGATATGGAGTCACCCTGTCTTACACCCTTCTCAATGTTAACCTTCCTAGTATCATTATGTAATCTAATTGTTGCTGTTGCATTTTTATAAATATTCTTCAGAATATGACAATATCCTGGGTCTATACCTTGATGATCCAATGCTTTAATCACTGAAGGAATGTTTATAGAATCAAATACCTTTTCATAATCTACAAATCCAAAGCATAATGGCAACTCATATTCATTTGTCCTTTCTGTGACTTCTCTCAATACTTGGATATGATCTACTGTACTAAAACCACTTTTAAATCCAGCTTGTTCTTTTGGTTGGTTGAAATCCAATGTTCTCTGTAGACAAGTTGTAATTATCTTGGTAAAATTTTTGTATAAAACTGATAGGTCTGTAATTCCTAATATTTTCCTTATCACCTTTTTTATTAATATTAATACTGCATTCTTCCAATCATCTGGTACATCTTTATCATTTAGACATTTGGTATATAACTTTGCTAAAAAAAAATTATATTTCTTCACCTGCTTCTTTTAATATATCAATTATAATTCCATCATTACCTGGAGCCTTTCCTTTCTTCATAAATTTAATTGCATGTCTCATTCTTCATTTAAAATTCTGGGCAATTCGGAAGATATAATAGATGTAGGAGGTACTTGTTCTTTATTGCTATATAATTCTTAATAGAACTCTACTATTCATGACATCATCTCTCTTTTTAGTAATAGTTCCATCTTTTTTTCTTATTGCAGATAAGTTTCCTAACCAATACTAAAATGTTGTTTTACACTCTTGAGACGTTCATTCTCTTTTACAGTTTTCCTTGATGGTTCATAATTATACCTTCTTATATTATTATCAAACCTATTTCATACCATTTTACAAAATTCGATATATTCAATCCTTTTTAATGCATCATTTTTATATATCTTCATATTCCTTTTTTTCAATAAATTCTCTAGTCTCAGTAGAAATTTTATTGGTCAATTGCTGCTTTTTTCTACCAGCTATCTTTGTTGCAGTTTTTAAAAGTGTATCAGTTATTTTCCTATTAATTTCATTCAAATCTGAATCATGTTCAAAATCTACTAATACTTGAAACCGATTTGCAAGTTCTAATTTAAATTCATTAGAATGTTTCTGAAGATTAGGAATATCAACTGTAAATATTGTTTTTCTTAATAATTTTTGTCTCTCTAGTTTTGCATTAACACATATCTTACATCTTACTAATCGATGATCACTTCCTGTGTTAAATTTATTAAGAACATTACAATCTTGAAATATGTATTTTCTGTTAGTCAAAATATAATCCAATTCTGCTGTACCTTCATTTGGATGCTTCCATGTCCATTTCCTTTTAACATTTTTCTCAAAAAAAGAATTCATAATATAAAGTTTTTCTTTTTCTGCAAACTCCACAAGTCTATGTCCTCTCTCATTTCTATTACCATAACCAAAATTACCTACAGCACTTTCATCTTTCATTTGTTTACCAATTCTAGCATTAAAGTCTCCCATAACAATTTTAAAATGTTGTTTACTCTGATCAAAAGCCTTTTGTACATCCATATAAAAATCTATTACTTCATCACTATGAGAACTTGTTGGGGCATAAACCTGAATTATCTGCATTTGGTATCTGCTATTAAGTTGTATAACTAATCTTGCCACTCTGTCCAATACACCATCAATCTCCACAATGTTGTTCTTCCACTTTTTATTTATAATGAATCCTACTCCACTTGTACTTCCAATATTTGTGCCTTTGTAGTAGAGTACATGTCCATTTTTTAAATCAATTGTCTCTTCACCTTTTCTTCTAACTTCACAAAGTCCAATAATGTCCCATTTAATATGACAGTTCTTCTTCCAATTCTTGCAATCTTCCTTCACTTGAAAGTGATCTGCAGTTGTAAGTACCTAAATAAAAAGTCATCATCAAATGGCAGCCTGGGTCCACGATCAGGGGGTTCTTAGCAACCTCCACCTTTTACCACCAACCTTTGCCTTGGCTGGTGACTTTATAGCCTCCTGGGAATAAGGACCATGATTTATTTTTGTCTGTCATGATGGTGTATATCTATTAGAAAAAAATGTTCATTCATACACATATTCATTCTGCCCTGTCAGGCAACTGAGAAGAAAGACTATAGTATTTCTTGATCTTAAACTCAGAGGGGAAAAAACCAATAATGCATGTTAGTGAGCAGCCAATCTATGTTCATATACTATACAAATAATCACATAATAATAACAGCTGCAATGACAATAACATATGGAGTGGACATTAGGAATTTGCCTTGCTCAGGCTCCTTTCAGTTAGCAGCAAACTCTTTTCTGCAGCCCATATAGTTTAATATATCATGTAAGGTTTTGTAAATGGCTTTCAGCTGAGTAATATAATTAAAAAACCTTAGTTCAGATTAAAGAAATAAAATTGTAAATTGTGCAATCTAATATAAGAGTACCAAATTTCACAAGACTTCCCACTCTTTTTAAATAAAATTTATAATTTCTTTTAACTTAAATATGAATTGGGTTCCACAAAAATTTATAGAATGAACTATTAGTATAAGTTGGGGACTACCTATAGTGCCAATTATGTATGTGCATAGAATCTATTTTTGGTTTATGTTTACAATAGGTACATAAGATACATTTTTTTTTTTTTTTAGTATAAGATTTAAAAAATTATATAGTAATATTTGCCTGAAGGTTAGTATATAAGATGTGATAATATATTGGATTATTTCCATCATCACTAAATGTTGACTGTATAGAAAATTTTAAACAGTAAAGTTTTCAAATACAAACAGCTTGTTAGTAATAACACACACTTGCATAAGATAGTTAGTCGATTTTTTACTTTAGCCATTTTTAGACAATTTTTCATAATATCTAAACTTCGACATAGCATCTGGTCCAGAATGAGTAATTAGTATTTGCATGAAGATTAGCGGTGATGATATATTTAATGTGATAATATGTTGAACTATTTCCATCATCTATCAATAAATGTTGGTTATATAGAAAATTTTAAACATTTAAACTTTTCATTAGTAATCTGTGTTGTCAAATTGTGTGTTATTACTGACAAGTTGTTTGTATTTGAAAAGTTTAAAATTTTCTACACAGTCAACATTTACTAATAGACGATGGAAATAGTCCAACATATTATCACATTAAATAGTAATCTTTTAATATATATATTGAATGAAGAAATAATTATCTACCTTTTCATGGCAGGGATTTTTTTTAAAGAAGCGCCTGTGAACAAAAACTACTAAATGAATATTATTTTAATAACACGCATTACTTTTACTTTTTTTTATTCTAATAGAATAATGTGTTCAATAAATAATATATATACAGTATTGCAAAAATAGTTATGGTAGTTTAATTTATTCACTCAATTTCATACAAAACAAAATCAATATTTCCATCTGCTAACGAATAGACAACTTGTTTTTTTGTCCAGTGAATTTTATCTTACATAAACACAGAAATGCAATAGCAACATTTTATTGGTAAATAATGCGTGTAATAATAAAAGAATAAATTAATAATAATTTTAAATATATACAGTATTTGTTATATATTCATAGATTTCAAAGACCAGGATTCTAACTAGATTTTCTGTCATCTATATACCATGTATGTAGAATTTTTAATAAGTAAAGCTGAAATAAAATTTGTTATTATAATAATTATAAAGTAATTGAGGCAAAAAGGATGAGTTTTTAAAATTTAAATCTAATATTTCAAATGCATCCCCTCTGCAAAATAAAAAACACACAATTCTCTCTCCTGAACAAAAATATTTTAACCTTTCATCTTTCTTTTTTCCATTAGTTTTTTTATTTTTTTTTAATAATTTTAATGCTCGAGAAAATATCTTTATTTTATAAATAATCTTCTGCAAGTAAATCATAACCAATTATGTATGTGTATGCCTATATATATATATTTATAAGCTTTTGTAATATTTAAATACAGGTACATTTTATATACCTGGAGTTTAGATGTAATTATAGGATATTTGAAACCGACTTTCAAGTTCCCTTCAGCTATCCAGTCTATCTCATACAAACCACACCCTTGGGAAAAAATAAATTATCTCCAATGTAAGTATTTCATGCTAAACCAACCCTCATCAGTTGATCCAGATCATCATCTCCCCCCCCCCACAAAATCATATTCAGATAGCATATCTTCAAACTTTAATTAACAGGTTTCAATCTTCTCTACCTTCAAACTCTTTAGCCCTCCATACCATTGAAATCAATGCCCAAATCCCTTGATGCAAATATTACTGTCATGCTCATGTTAACCTTAAGTCATTCATTCCCTTCATGTATATAAGCTTGTCCATTTAAATACACAGAAGGATGGGCAGGATACGGCTGAATCTATAATATTTAAATACGGGTATACTTCATATGCTTGGAATTTAGATGCAATTATAGGGGATTTGAACCCAGATTTTCAAGCTCCTTTAGCTATGTAATATATCCCATACAACTGATACACATGACCAAACACATGTGAAAAAGATAAATGATCTCCAATATACATATTTCATTCTGAACCAGCACTTATAAGTTGGTCCAGATCACCATCTTCCACATACACACATATATATAATCAGTGCTCAGTTTATATTAAGATAGCAAATCTACACACTTTAATGGACAGGTTTCATTCTATTCCACCATCCAACTCTCCAGCCTTCCATGGGTGGGAGATGATGATCTGGACCAACTGAGTGCTGGTTCAGGTTAAAATACATATATTGATCATTCAGCTTTTTCACATGTGTGTGGTCATGTGTATTGGTTATATGACAGAATGGATAGCTGAAGGGAGCTTGGAAAGTCTGGGTTCAAATCCTCTATAATTACATCTAAACTCCAAGGATATAAAGTATATCTATATTTAAATATTACAGATTCAGTCTATATCTTGCCCATCCTTCTTCTGTGTATTTAAATGGGCAAGGTCTTATACATGAATGCTCAGAATGACTTAAGGTCAACATGGGCATGACAATAATATTGGCATCATCAAGGGATTTGGGCATTCCATCATTAGATTTTCAATAATATGGAAGGCTAAAGAGTTGGATGATGAAGTAGATTGAAACCTGTCCATTAAAGTTTGAAGAGTTGCTATCTTAATATAAACTGAGCACTGATTCTGTATATGTGTGGGAGATGATGATCTGAACCAATTGATGAGTGCTGGTTAAGCATGAAATACATATGTTGGAAATCGATCTTTTTCACATGTGTGTGGCCATATGTATCGGTTGCATGAGATAGATTGAATAGCTGAAAGAACTTTGAAAGTATGGGTTCAAATCCCTTATAATTATAAGCATATATATATATAAAGTATCAGATTAGAAGAGTAAAACTTATGACTATATAGTATTTTTTGATCAAACTCAAAATTTTATATTAAATCTTTATTATTATTATTATTATTATTATTATTATTATTATTATTATTATTATTATTATTATTATTATTATTATTATTATTATTATTATTATTATTATTATTATTATTATTATTATTATTATTATTATTATTATTATTATTATTATTATTATTATTATTATTATTTATTGGAAACACAAGTTTTGGGGGATATTGCTGAGGTTGATTGTGGTGGTGATGTTAATTCATCTTTTAAGGGTAATAATACCTTAGAAAAGTTGCCCAAGTCCTCATTCTTTATTAGAGATAAAGATAAAAACAGTGTTGGGAAAAAAGATAAAAATAAAAACAATAGCATTTATAATGTTGATTATAAAGGTAATAATAAGATATTAGATCAGGATTTTCATTCATGTGATGAATATATTGGATGTGGAATTGATAATCGTACAAGATACAATAAAGGAAAAGTTTATAAAACTAAAATTTATAGGCAGTCTGATAAATATCAAAAACAACTTTCTAGACTTAATGATGATGAAAAATTTAACAAGTTTTCTGGCTTTTCTGTTAATAATTCATCGCTGGGATATTATGATAATTTTCCTGATAAAAAGTATATATTGAAGGATGGATATTCACATTCTGTTCCAAAAAAGTATAATAGTAATTTTTCTGGTGACTTTTCTAAATCTAATTTCAGGAAAAAAAATTGTCTAGCGAATGCTGATAGAGGTTTTTTTACTCATAGAGCAAATTATTCGCATTTCTCTAAATATAACAATTATATTGATAATGAGGTTAATGTGGGAAATGGTTTGGGATGCTCTTTTTCAACTTCTGGTAAAAAAGGTAGACTACCTGTGGAAAGGGGGTTTGGTATTTCTAAAATTCATAATAATATTATTAATAATATTAATACAAAACGTAATAAATATTTTGTTTCTAATATGCCAGTGAATCTTAATTCATATAATATTAAGGTCTTTCTTGAAAAACGTTTAAGAACTAGGATCATATGTCATGAAATTAATATGTATAACTTGAAATCTTCTTGCTTTTATATATCTGCTCCTGCTCATAAACATAATGATTTAATCTCTTCCAATTTATGGCCTCGTGGTGCTTCCATTTGTTTTTTTTATGGAACTTTGGCTAATTCTTTAAAACTTTAGTGGTATTTATTTATTTATTTTCTGTTTTCTTTGATTTCTTATTTTCTTTATTTTCTTTTATTTCTTATTTTCTTTATTCACTATACTTACTTACATTTTTCTTTACTTGATATCATTTATTTATTTGTTTTGATTTATTTTTAATTTAATATGGTAGGGCTGTCTTGTTTTTATATGAATGTCAGAGGTATGAGAACTAAATGTGTTCAAATAAAGCAATTTTTTGAAACAGAACATTTTGATCTTATTTTACTTACAGAAACTTGGCTAAATCAACAATTTCCTGATTGTTCTTTTCTTGATGATAGATTTAGTATTTTGCGAACTGACAGATCTATGGATAATATTTCTCGAGGTGGTGGTACTCTGATTGCTCTTCATAAAGATGTTTTTTATAAAGAACTTTATTTTTCTTCTTCTTTTTGTGAATCTACATGGTGTGAAATTACTTTAAATCACAATTTTAAATTTATTTTGGGTAATGTTTACCTCAAACCCACTTTGTCGTTGTTGGAGTTTGATTATTTTTTGACATCACTTGAAGATTTTCTGATTGGCTATGATAATTTTATTATTACCGGAGATTTTAATATTCCGGATTTATATTCGGGTACTACTATCATAGATTCTGTCTCTTTTTCACCTAAAGCATTGAGAATGATTCGGTTTTGCAATTTGTTGAATTTAAAACAATTTAATCCATACACCAATTTTAATGATCACACATTGGATTATATTCTCAGTAATTTTCCTACAATTGAATGTTTAACTACTTCTTCTCTTCCTTTTTCCATTGACTTGCATCATCCTCCCTTAGAATTTTATATTAATATTAAATTTAATAGACTCTGTCCCTTTAAAACTATGAAAAGAAACTACAGAAAAGGAAATTATTTGGGTCTTTGTTTACAATTATCCAATTTTAACTGGAAAAATTTGTATTCTTCATCTGATGTAGATTTTTGTATGAGATTTTTTGAACAATCATTTTGTGAACTAATTGACAAATACATTCCTAAGAAAATTTTTTTAACTAAACGTTTTCCTCGCTGGTTTTCAGTTTCTCTTAAAGAAATTATTAAAAGGAAATCATTTCATCATCGTAAATATTGGAAAACTAAGAACTTAAATTATTATAACAATTTTATTAATTATAGAAGATTGTCAAAGGTTATATATCATAGAGATTTTCAAAAATTTATACAAAATACTGAAAGTCATATTTCTGATAATCCCTTGCAATTTTGGTCTCTAGTTAAGGATTTAGGTATTACAAAAAAAAAAATTACAGAATAATAATTCTAATCTAGTTGCTGATGATTTTTCTCATTATTTCTCAGAGCTTTTTAAACAATCTAATTCTTTTACTGATTTGACTGAAAATAATGATCTAGTTGAAGAAAGAATAACATTGGATTCATTTATTGAATCTGATGTTATTTTTGCTATTGGGCAGCTTAAATTACATTCTAGTGTGGGCCTTGACAATATTCCAGCTTTCATTTATAAAGGATGTGCTGAATACATTGCTTCTCCTCTTTTGCATATTTTTAATTGCTCTTTAGCAAATGGTACTTTTCCTACATCCCTTAAAATTGCTAAAGTTGTTCCTATTTTTAAGAAAGGATCTAGAGATTTGGTAAGTGACTATAGGCCTATTTCAATTCTACACACTGTTGCTCGAATTTTTGAAAGATGTTTGTATAATAAAATTATCTTGGATGTCTCTAAGGTTTTGGCACCAGAGCAGCATGGATTTTTGCCTAATAGGTCCATTGAAACAAATTTGCTAACTATTTTTGATCACATTTCAAATTCAATTGAGAATCAATCTAGGTTAGATGTTGTTTATTTTGATATGTCCAAGGCTTTTGATAGAGTTAATCATAAAATTCTTCTTCAGAAGCTTTGTAGGTTAGGTTTTTCTAAATTATTAATTAATTGGTTTGACTCTTTTCTTAGGGATAGAATGTCTTGTGTGAGGTTTAATGGTAAATTGTCATTACCTTATTATTGCTTCACTGGGGTGCCTCAAGGCAGTGTTCTTGCACCTTTATTATTTAATGTATACATTGATGACCTAAAAACATGCATTAAATTTTCACATCTTCTATGTTATGCAGATGATTGCAAAATTTTTAGGCATATTTATTCTATTAATGACTGTTTTTTACTTCAAAGTGATGTAGATAATTTCTTGAATTGGTGTGAATATAATTATATAGATATAAATATGGATAAGTGCTCCATTGTCTCTTACTCTAGAAAATCTGAAGTCTTAAGGTTTTCCTATTATATTGGGGACTCTAAAATTATAACAAATGATCATCAAAGAGATCTCGGAATAATATTTTCCAATAATGGATCTTTTCGTAATCACATTAATTTTATGGTGAATAAATCTTTTAAAATTGTAGGAGCTATTTACAGATATGGAAAAGCATTTAATAAATTTACAAAGATTAAACTTTTTATATCCTTAGTTCTTCCCATCTTGGAGTATGGTTCAATTATATGGAATCCTCATAACAGGACAGATATCATAAGAATTCAGTCTGTTTTTGACAAATTTGCAAAATTAAATAGTTTAAGTAATGAACACTATATTGATTTACTACTGAGACGAAAAACAAGAGATCTCAAACTTCTTCATAAATTCATCTCCCAAAATATTTCTGTATCTAATTTGCTTTCTAACTTAGGTATTAAAAAAAAAATTATAATACTCGTACTCATAATGTTTTTGAACTGAAAAATTGTAAATCTGATGTATTAAGATTTTCCCCTTTATTTCGTTTACCTAGAACTTATAACAAAGATTTTGGTAATGATGATGTTTTTAATTTGGATTTTAAACAATTCACTAAAGTCCTCATAAAAAAATATTTTCCTTAATTTCATTTGATATATTGCCTTTTTATTTATTTGTGCATTTTATTGATTTTCTATTTTATTGGTATTATTTATTTTATTATTATTATTATTATTTTTTTTTTTTTTTTTAATGCTTATTTAGATTTGTATTATTGTGCAATCTATAATTGGCTAAATGCTGTTGATATGTACATTAAATAAATAAAGAATTGAATTGAATTATTATTATTATTATTATTATTATTATTATTATTATTATTATTATTATTATTATTATTATTATTATTATTATTATTATTATTATTATTATTATTATTATTATTATTATTATTATTATTATTATTATTATTATTATTATTATTATTATTATTATTATTATTATTATTATTATTATTATTATTATTATTATTATTATTATTATTATTATTATTATTATTATTATTATTATTATTATTATTATTATTATTATTATTATTATTATTATTATTATTATTATTATTATTATTATTATTATTATTATTATTATTATTATTATTATTATTATTATTATTATTATTATTATTATTATTATTATTATTATTATTATTATTATTATTATTATTATTATTATTATTATTATTATTATTATTATTATTATTATTATTATTATTATTATTATTATTATTATTATTATTATTATTATTATTATTATTATTATTATTATTATTATTATTATTATTATTATTATTATTATTATTATTATTATTATTATTATTATTATTATTATTATTATTATTATTATTATTATTATTATTATTATTATTATTATTATTATTATTATTATTATTATTATTATTATTATTATTATTATTATTATTATTATTATTATTATTATTATTATTATTATTATTATTATTATTATTACAACAACAACTAACTGTATTCTATGAAATTTATTTGGTAAATTAGCAATTCTCTTTCTTTTACTATTCCCATTTGTAAGTGATGATTATAATATTTTTATTATTACTTCCAAAATATTTTGCTTTTCTGATATATTTTTATTATTATTTATAACTTCTAACTAACATTTTTCTTATATTTAATAATATATATAAATATTGTACATACTAACATTTTTCTTATATTTAATAATATATATAAATATTGTACATATGTTATATTATATATATATATATAGAAAGCCTGCAATTCACCCATTCCTGAAGAAATAACACTAAAGTCATCAAAAGAAACTCCATTGTCACCAAAATCACCTAAAACAGTTCCTCAATCACCACCTCCAGAGAAAATAAAATTAAAGTCAACTAAAGAAATTAAATCAGCCACAAATGAACCAACTTCAGCAACATTTGAAAGGCCTCCTCTAAAGCATGTATCAAAATCAGAAGAAAAACATGATAGTGAATACAAAACATTTTTTATTGAAAAGCCAGTTCTTAAATCTGTTACCAGCCCTGCAAAATTTGATAATGAAATTGAGCATGAAGAGATTTCTTCAAAGCGGTTTGAAAAACCATGTTTGCAGTCTATACCAATAACTCCAAAATCTCCCAGTGGCATTGCTCCTGGATCCCCATGGAAGACATTTACACTTCAAGAATTACAACAACAGCGCCTTCCTGAAGGTGTAGACATTACACGTAAAGAGGTAAGAAAAATTCCAAACTTTATATTTTTATTGCATTATTTGATTAAATTATAAAATATTAGATATGTAATAAATTGGTTTTTTAAAACAGGCAAAACTCACTATATATATTGCCACACACAGCAAGCTAGAGTAATCAATGGATGCCAGAAGGCTTGTGCATAAAATCCCATCTAGTGCCTACTCATCCAATATCCCAGACTAGTTTCTGGCTTATGGCCTTCGTCAGTGAGGAGCTTTGGATCTGAGAGCACTGCACCCTCACTGATGAAGGCCATAAACCAGAAACTAGTCTGGGGATATTGGATGAGTAGGCACTAGAGTCTAGGTGCAGTGCTCTCAGATCCAAAGCTCCTCACTGATGAAGGCCATAAGCCAGAAACTAGTCTGGGGATATTGGATGAGTAGGCACCAGATGGGGATTTTATGCACAAGCCTTCTGGCATCCATTGATTACTCTAGTTTGCTGCATGTGGCAGTATATATAGTGAGTTTTGCCTGTTTTAACAACAGTTATACACAAGCATAAGAGGTGGTGGTCTTGTGATGTTTATTGGCTTAAATTGGTTTTTTAAAAGTAAATATAAACTTATTTTTGAAATTCAGAAAATTAGTTGAAGTAAAATCATTTAACTTAAAATTGCAATGAATGAAATTAGGATGTTATAAAATAATTTCAGAATATGATTACTACTATTATTATTTTTAAAGATTAAATGTTATTTAAAAATGTTTTAGTCCAATGTTTGTGATGATAGCATTTTCCTCATAGTTATATGTTTTTAGAAAATTCAAACTTATTTTTCTAAATACATTCATCTCTCAATAATATTACTCAGGTCAAATGATATTCTCTTTTCTTCAGATGTTGATGGCCTGATTAGTAAATCTAGAATTAAAACTGGTGACTATTAGATTTATATTCATAAATAGTAAATTTAAGATGTCCTAACTAGTTAGGCCAGTTATGGTGAACCTTTTTAAATGAATATGTCAAAAATTTGCTAATAATATTTACCAAATTATTGACATGCCAAACAGTTTTTTTTAATAAAAAAAGTTAGTAAAAAATTATTTATTATAGAATTTTATTAATGTTAACATAGAATTTTACAAAGATGAATTGTCATACTGCACATTAAATGCTAGGTGTTTTGTATAAGGATTACATTTTGTCATTTTTAATAGAATACCTGCTGAATTAGATTCATTTATCATTCTATTTCTGAATCTGTTTTTCACAAAATTAATTTCTGAAAATAACAATTCATATACATAAGTAATAAACATCACATGACCACCACTTCTTATGCTTGTGTATAACTGTTGTTAAAACAGGCAAAACTCATTATACGTATTGCCACACAGAGCAAGCTAGAGTAATCAATGGATGCCAGAAGGCTTGTGCATAAAATCCCCATCTAGTGCCTACTCATCCAATATCCCCAGATCCTAAGATCTAGGTGCAGTGCTCTCAGATCCAAGGCTCCTCACTGACGAAGGCCACAAGCCAGAAACTAGTCTGAGGATATTGGATGAGTAGGCACTAGATGGGGATTTTATGCACAAGTCTTCTGGCATTCATTGATTACTCTAGCTTGCTGTGTGTCGCAATACGTACAGTGAGTTTTGCCTGTTTTAATATACATAAGTAGAGGGAAAAAGTCAATAACATAGATGTCACTAGTGTTTAAACAACAGAAGGTTCCAGAAATAGTACTCCAAGTTTTTTTTATTTTCTCTTCAGCATTTTTTTAAAATTACATCCAATAATTGAACATTTTTGATCATTTCCAAGTCACTTCTGAAATCAATACAACTGCTTTATAAATGGAATTTAACAATCATTAATTTGTGTAGAGGTAGATAAATACAAACCATGAAACATATAGCTGATTGACAAATTATAGATAGATGGGTGATATTGAAGGACTATACAAAGCTAGTTAGTAAACCCATCTCATGGTCGAAATCTCTACAAATTGCTCTGTGGCATTTTTGTTAGTAGATAAACTGACTAAAGAAAAAATCCACATGGTAAATAAATAAATAGGAATGTAGAAAAAAGTTTACCAATTTTAATTTTAAAAAAAAAAAAAACCATCAATATGATCAAAAATATTAATCCATTACCCTTTTTATCACCTTTTATTTTGACATGGTTACATATATATATAATTTCCATGAAAGAAAGATTTATTATATTATTTGCTTTTCTTTTTGGAGTCATTATAATTGTTCATTTTCATAATTATTATGAAAATAATTTTGTCAGATAGAGAAAAGAAGTATGATGTTGGCTGATAAATAAAACACAAGTTTTATTACATTATAAATGTCTGAACAAAATATCTAAAAGTATTTTAAAATATCTGAGAATAGGGCAAGTAAAAAAATATTTGGTCAGAATGCCTACAAATATACTGTTTAGGATGTTTTATCCTTTTAACTATAATTAATACCACCTATTTATTTAAAATTAAAAAAAATAAAAAAGAATGACTACCATATATTGTTAATAATATGTTGCTTTATTGGATCCATCATTTAGTTGAATTGTTAAATATTTTTAGAAATTCATGTGAGAAAATATAAGAATAGTGGGCAGAGATAAAAAAAAAAAAGAAAACTTTAAAAAGTGGCTAATATAATAAATAACATATGAGTCCATAGTTTAAAAAACACTCATTAATTTTCTCATTAAAAAAAGAAATATAATAATTACCCTCCGTGCACTTTACTACTGTAAAAAAAAATTTTTTTTAAATTTTAATTTAGAAGTTGAAGTTAGGAGATATGAGTCCTGAAGAAGATTGCTGAGGCAATTGAAACTGTAAACTGTAAAAGAGGGTAGTAAATAAAGCATTGTGTAACAGTAGTAAAGTGCATAGATAATTTAGTATTATATGGTATTAAAAAAAGAGAGAGAAAGAAATCAGGAGAATCTTCATTAATAAGTAAATAAAAATTCTAATATTGCTTTTGATAGAATAAACTATTTAGTTAGATTCAGAAATTTATATTCTGATTTATACTTTCTGTAAATTACATACTAATTTTTTACAAAACAAAAAAAAAACCCTCAAGAATATTCTCATATTTTATTATTCTTTGTTCTGTATGAGTGCATCATCATTTCACAAACTTGATCAGTCTAAAAACCTTCAAAAACTGATTTTATTATCTATTATTATTTTTTAAAAGTAATGTCTCAGAAAATGAATGAATTCATTTTGAATTTTTTGAGAAGATAATATAAAATGTGTTTAAGTATTTCTTTTTCTCATGTACTTATAAATTTAATATATATATAAATTTGTCCCAAAGCTGTCTGTATTTTTATTATGAAAAAGTGTTAAGATCTCATTTCAGAAACATAAGAACTTAATTTCCATTTAAAGTTAAATTTAAAAAACTAGTTATTTTGGTTTTTTTTTCTTCTAAAACAGTCTGCAGCAAAAATGAAACAAACAACTCTTTTATTGTAAATAAACCGTCCAAGATTTCAAGAGCCCCCTTCCCCCATTTAATAAAGATTTATAAAATCATAAAATTACTCCTATGCATTTACTTTTTATTATTAAATGTTCATTTTTACGTTGGAGAGATTCATTTTTTCCCTTAATAGATTAATTCTCAAATCGCTTAGAATTCAACAATAATATCAGAATTAATAAAAAATATTCCATTTTTTCCTTTAAAATTATTATATTTGCAGTAATATATCTTTTTGATTCATTATTTTTTGTTCTATTGGTGTTCTTTTTGCCATTTTTTTTCAAGTTTTTACAATTACCTTCTTCTAGATGTGTGTTATTTGAACTTTGTGTTTTTAGATATAACTTGCCTTAATGAAGAATTTTCAATAAATAGCATGATATTAAGACATTGTTTAGTTAAAATAGATGCAGTCATTTTATTTAATGGTCTCATTTTTTGATTTCTTCTCTGCTGACATCTATTGGGTTGACTTTCATTTCATGCTGGTTTGTACACTTCAAATTTTTTATGAAATCTGAAATAGTTATAAACCAATTTCTGGATTCATTATAATGTATTGAATAAATGCCTGTTCCTGTAAGATACAAACAAACAAACAAACACATATTTATTAGTCTCCAGAGTAAAAACCAATCCTGATAATATATATAATATTTTCTCTAATTTTTTACTCCTGCATATAAAAAAAATGCTATGCGTGTGACATAAACAAATACTATACATGATAATTAATGGATGCACAATAATATAATTAAATATTTTTATTTCATTGATTTATTAAATTAATGCCATTCATAATTTAGTGGCAGACACTAAAACTCAAGCTCTGGCATTTACAGGGTTCAAATTTCTTGATAATCATTCTATTATTTTATAGAATTGTTTCTTACTTTGTTCAGACCATGCATATTTTTGAAGAAGATTAAATAAACATCATTTCAGCTCTTTGTCTGATAATAATTATGAGAACACATACATATAAAGGTATGTACATAAACTGCATTCTATTGCAAAATATGCAGGAACAACAGATACCTTTTATTATAATTCATATAAATTTAATGGAATTTATAATATAATCTTAATCCAAAAATACTTTAACTAAATAATCAAGAATAATTATAAGAATACAAAGAACAATAATATAATAACAAAAAAATAAAAATGCCATATAGTAAAATTATCATAATCATGAATTAAATGAGTTGAAAATTCTTCTTCCATTTTTGCAAATGAACCTCTATAAATCACTTTCACATGATGATTTGAAATTATATGATTAAAATAATCTTACTCTTATCAAATTAAATTCAATTCCTCTATTCATATATTAGGACACAAACAATATACACTTTTATCCATTATACTGAGCTTAAAGTGTGTTTTCCATTAATGCTTTAGATATTAATTATATATAGTCAAGTAATAGGTATAGTAAACACAAAACAGATAAAAGTAATGCTAGCAAAAAAATTGATACAGTACACAAAATAAATCAATGATTGCAAAAAGCTAATTGAAGCAAATGGTACTGTGGTATTAGAGCTGTAACATGAAGATGAAGAATTATAATCATTTAATTATTAAATTAATTAGGTTATTAAATCAAAAACATATTTTAAAATCTACATTAAAAAAAAAAACAATTTAACAAAAAAAAAATACGAAAAGCATTAATGTGAAGAATAGTTAAAATGCATGTTTAAATCAAATTGAGTGTGTGTGCACGTGCATATTCTGCATAATCTATTTTAATACATTATACAGGCTTACACCTGCATTTATATATGTAATGTATGCGGGATTCGAACTCAGACTTTCACACAACCTACAACTCTCAGTGCCATCTTGCTCACCTAATCACACATATGTTGAAAAGATAAATAATCACCAATATCCGTATTTTGTGCTAAACCAGCACTCATTAAAGTATGAAGATTGGTTATCTTAATATAAAGCTGAGTACTAATTGTATATATGTGTGGAGATGGTAATTACTAATTCAACCAAACATTGCTACATGAGCATTTTTTTATTGAAGTATCAGCAATACATTGTAATTAAAAAATGATAATTTAGATTCACAATATTAAAAATTATTTTGGTATTTTTAAATGTAGATTTTAAAATATGTTTTTGATTTAATAACCTAATTAATTTAATGATTAAACGATTATAATTCTTCATCTTCATGTCACAGCTCTAATACCACAGTACCAAGCAAATAAAATGAATGAATACAAACCCACCCACATTTAACAATACAAAGTCTAGTCTGAATTGTTTTTCTAAATATAGGTTCCACTGTTGAAATATTCTAGTATTGGTTTTATGTATTCATTTATTATACATAAAATATATATCAATAAGATAAAGAGAAAAAGAAAAACTAATCTTATGCAATTTGTGAATATTTGTTAAGTGGATATTTTAATCAGAATTCACAATATTTAAGTACAAATAGTAAATTATATGTTTTTTTATTTTTATTTTGACTTATTCCTTGTTTCCTTGATAATCTTTAATCCAATCAATAAAATATAATACTTTACATTTAAATATAAAACAACTTTTAATTAGCTTATTGCAGGGCAAAGAACACTCACTATTTCTCTAGAGAAAAACAATGGCGAACTTATTACCATACCTGGGTAGTTATGAACTTCTTTTTTTATTAATTCTTAAAATGAAGTCTTTTGTCAAGCATTGGTGGTCGAGAGGTCAGCGACAGCTGCTTTACAAGCAGTTGTCCCGGGTTAGCGGTTTCGCTTCCCGGCTGATGCTATGACACATGAGAAGAAAAAAAGAAGCCTTTTAATAATTCCACTATTTTTTTTCTCTTTTCTTTTTTGCCTGATATCTTATACTACGTATTGCCTATTTCTTTTATATTTATTTTACTGAATAAAACTGGAAACAAAATAATTAATTTATCCTATTTATAAATGAATATTTTAACAATTGAATAATTGATTCTAAACAATCTGGATTTTTTCTTCTAAAATCTCTAACATGTTATCAAATGTGTAGTTGTGTGAAATATGAAATGACAATTTTGAGTGTTTTATTGGCAAGTTGCAGTAGTCATTTCTATGCTTCATTTAGTACAATTTATTCTCCATATAGTACTAGACATGATATTTTCATATTTCTCATTTTATAAGATTTAATGGAAAGACAACCAAATTGTTCAGAGTTTCCAATTAAATTTAGATCGTATTTTCTTCATATTTTTTAGAAACAGGTTGATTTGTGAATATTGCTTGAAAGTTCATAAAAAGTTTGAGTGCTGGAAGCCATTATAATTTTGGGCACATTTTGATCTTAAGTTCCAGAGTCCCCGGCACTTTAATACAACAATAAATCATGCAGCATTTTGATTGGTCTGACCTAAAAATGACAGCTTTCATATTTCTTAATATTAGTTTTTTTGTAATGACATTCCTATGAAACCATTTCTAAGTTCTGTGTTCGCAATAAATATGACTATCATTTTAAAATTAACACGTCAGTATAGAAAAAACGTCTAAAGTTGTTTTCATCCTGATATTTTTTAGTATAAAATATAGTGCAATTTATTATAATCCAATTTTAAACTACTGTTATCAGACCCGGATCCAATAAGTGCGGGTCCCGATTGGTTTTTTTTTTTGCGGGGCCTCTATATATTAAATATTTAAATAAAATGCAAATTCAATATATATAAATCAAATATTTTGGTGGTGATGCAGGGCCCCTTCAAGTGTGGGGCCCAATCGCCTTAAATCCGGGCCTGACTGTTATGCATTCTCCTGATTATTTAAGTAGATAAGAGATAAATTTATAATAATATTTAATAACAAACATTTGATCTTATGGGAAAAGAGTTGTTAAATGAACTATTTTACTAGCTATACATTGATCTCTTATTTTCTGCACTTGTAAGTAATATTGTTTAAAAATACTGTAGTCTTGCATTGATAGCCGAGAGGTATCGCAGCCGCCATTTAAGCAAGTAGTTGGTTGCCGACGGTTGTGGGTTCGCGTCCCGGCCGATGCTATGACATATGGGAAAAAAAAAATTGTATAAACGTAAAGAATATAGAATGTAAAATATATTAATGTATGTTTATCTCTTTTCTAAAAAAAAAAAATAGAATAACTTAAGAATAGAATACTGTAATGAAGAAATAATTGATTATTGGGGTAGTTGCTTACTATTCATTTTAAATCTTTTTCCTATCATCTCAATTTTAAAGTTATATTATAAGCTTTAATCGATTCTTAACTGATTTGAAGAAGAAAAAAAAAGCAGATTAAATAATTCAACAATTTTTAGAACAAAGGCAATACTTTATTTAAATATATGAAATAGTATTAATTTTTATCCTCTAAACACTTATTCAGATTTCATTGCATGGAGAGATGAATATTATTATATTGAAAACTTTTTGTAGAAAAATAAATTCTAAATATTACACAAGTTTAAAATTAAAACAAATGTTGAAACCTAGGAATACTGGTACTAGAATTAATTTAGATGAGAGATATCTTTAAAAATTATGTAACAAATAAAATGAAACAGCCTTTTAAAAATAACCCATTGTTAGATAAAAAAAACATCTTCAATGGTTTTCTAAAAAGTGAGGATTTTAGTTTTCTTTCTTTGTTTTATCCTTTAAATAAAAATAACTACATATCCATTTAATTACTAACAATTGGATGTTTATTTTCCAGCTAAATGGATGATAATTGGATCACCTATAGACTGCCTATATGAATTAAAAAATCTAGCATTGGTGGTCGAGAGTTCAGCGACAGCTGCTTTACACGCAGTTGTCCCGGGATAGCGGGTTCGCTTCTTGGCTGATGCTATGACATATGAGGAAAAAAAAATTAAAAATCTAAACCTTCTTTGCTCTTAAATAATAACAATAATTGTAAAAAAAATTAAATTAAAAAAAAATCTGTAAATATAAAAAGTACAAATAAAAATACATTTACGTTTCTTTCTGAAGCTAAAATTTATTTTAATATTATTTTTTCACATCTTTTTTATTTATGTGAACAAATCATAAATAGTGATTAGAGAAAGTCAAGCATGCAAACATTAAGAGCAATCTTTCAGGCTAGTATAGTTTACAAACTAATGCTATAAGAACATTATTTATTATTTATCTAGCTTGAAACATCGGAGTTTTAATAGCCCAAGTAGAAGATACTAATAATCCTAAAAATATAGCATGCAGTGACGTCAATGTCAAGTATGGATTTATCAGATAATCTTTACATCAAAAATTAACTTGTAAGTATTGTGACAGGGATGGTGAGGATCAAACACTTATCACAAGTTACTATCATTTAGCTCTATGCAAAATCTTAACATAACAAGGATTAACTTAATAAAAAAAAATATTAATATTAGTGATGTGGTATGAATATGCATGTGTGGCTTGATCATATTTTAATAAAAGTTATTTTAACAATAGTTTTTTTTTTTTAAGATTGAAAGTCATGTTTTGTATTTAGATTTTAAGGGTCAAAAAGAAAACACACACACCCACACAAAAAGTAAACTAATTATAATTAATTAAGAATTTTATTATTGTTTGAAAACAAAAAGAATTTTGTTTTATTAAACTTATTCAACTTTAATTCTGAAAATGTTTTAGTTTTATATTAATTAAATATTCTGTTACCATTTAATATTGTTGCCCTTTGTAATGGCCGAATCATACAATGGGTTATCAATTAGTATCTGTTAATATTTTTTTTCCTTTTTTTTTAAAAAAAAAAGCCTGATGAGAGTTATCCAGCATTTTTTTTAAAAAAAAGGATTAGCTATTATTGTGAGAGAAGAAAAAAAAGAGAGGGTCGCATATATCTAAATGCACAGTGATAAAAAATAATAATATGGGAAAACATTACATTTTCATTTTTTCTTCTTATTAAGTAATATATGCACAGACTTTCACACAACCCACCACTCTCCACACTATCTCATAACACTGATACACTCGAACACATATATCTTGAAAAGATAAATAATCATCAATATGCATATTTCATGCTAAACCAGCAATCACCAGTTGGTCCAGATTACCATCTCTACACATATATGCTATAAGTGCTGACATATATATTAAGATAGCCAATCCTCATACTTTAATGGACAATCTTCAATCTACTCCACACTCCAACTCTTCAACTGTCCATCCAATTGAAAATATGATGATGGAATGCGGAATGCTGAAAGACCACTCTGAGGCCAAGATTTTTGTCACACCCATGTTGATCTAAGGTCAATCTTTGGATAATAATGACAGAACTGTAAAACCAATAAATTCTTGAAGAAAGTGAAATTTATATTATAAAATTCTATTGATTACATTACTTAATGGATAAAAATCAACCCAAGGGAATAAATAAGAAAAGTTTGTGGTAGCATGTACTATAAGCCTGTTGAACCAAAAATGACATGGATGGAATGTTAATTAATAATTTTACTGAAGCAAATCAAATGGAGTAGACGATTTTAAAGTATGTTAGCCCTGCTCATCATGAAGTAGTCTTGTTTCTCACTGCCAACTAATTAGTTCTTGCCTATAGAATATTATCTGGAAGAATCTTGTCTATAGAATATTATCTGGAAGAAATCTCATGTGGTAAACCCTTTCTCCTGGTCGTACATGTAATAAAAGTCTTTCAAGTCCCTGATTTGTTATCCAGTGAAAAAAAAAACAAAAAACAAGAGTGAACCCAAAAAAATTATTATAGAATACAAGAGTTCTGGACATTATCGTCTCTGTGGATTGTACTAGGAAAAAAAAATTATTCAGAATGGCAAGCTTATCAGGTTAGCTAAATATAATCTTGGGAAATAAGGTTAATTGTTGTATACATATAAAGTTAACCATTGTTTCATAAATACATTTATAAATGTGTTATCAATTTATTTTATTTTTTGTTGTTGTGGTTTATTGAAACATATATGCATATTTTTTTTTGTATTTAAATTTAATGAATAGATAGTTAGAATTATTTAAATATTTAATATCCTAGTTTATACTTACATGCATGTACATAGACATATGTATACATACAAGTTGAAGGAATGGAAGAGATAGTTTGCTTCAGATTTTATTTGTATTGTAGATAGATATTCATTTTATTATACTTAAAAGATTATAAATATTCAAATTGAATTCTATTTGATTTTATTTTTGTTTGTTGTTGTCTTTTGGACTCAATTGAATTATATTGTAAGCATTAAATGTAAAATTATAATTCATTGTAAATAAATTGTTCAAAATCTATGGTATGGTGTTTAGTTATCTCTGCCTCACTCAACTGATTATTATTATTATTACAATTATTTGTTTTTACTGTATGCCATCCATCCTGAGAATTAGAGTAGAGTACTGAGCTATTGCTTGGAATTTGATATTGGGAAGTAGAGGTGAATATCATTGTAGAGTTTTCTTTAGAATTTCCAAAGAAATTGGCACTTAAGGTTGATTTTATTCAGACCTTATAATTATGCTCTGAAAATAGCAAGCTTTGCAAATCTTTACAAGGATAGTCATGAAGAAGGTGATCAGTTGTTAATATAACTAATTATTAATAATTGAAAGTTTGCTAGTCTTTCACATGCGCGATTGTCTCTCAGACAGCCAATCAGATTTTACCAATTTATTAACAACATGTGATTTAGACAAATATTATAACTAATTATTATTAGTTTAGTCTCTTTTTGTGAATAATTTAGTACTTATTGTATGTGTATTGGGCTTGATATAATACCATATGTGGTGTGGCATACATATTGTAGTTCATGTATACTGCATGTGAAGTCTTTTGTAGACATAAGTGGAGAATGAATACGAGATTCCCGGTACAGTATTTTTAAGAATAAATCATAAATTTAAATACACATGTGTATGTATGCACAAATATATAATTTTGAGTATAATTTTTAGTATGAAAATTGTATAAGAGCTTTAGAAATGTAAAAAATGTTATAAGAGATATGAAATGGAAGCACAAGAGTAAAAAAAAGTTATGTAAAGTGATTATGATCAACAAAAATTGCATCTCCTTTGCAGTTTTAATCCATCAATAATTCTTAAGTTTTTTTTTTTTTGTCTGTATTTAAACTTTTTTTTGTTTTACCTCCGATTCCTTTTAATCAAGTCATTAACAATATATTATTGCCAAAAAAACAATTTTTTAATTCTTTAATTCATCTAAATAACTTTAAAAGTAGAAAATAACAAATTAGTCTTCATAGTGAAATCAATGTCTTGCAGTCTACTTTTCATTTCAATAAAAATTTTATTAACAATAAATAGTGATTACATACTAATAAAGGATAAATAAATGGATAAATTGTACAATAATATGATTATATAATGTTCTATATGTCATCTGGCTAGATTATGTTATGAGAGCACAATGTTATACTCTTATGTGGTTAGGTATAGTGAAGAGATTCAAAGAACTTGTTTAATGGTATTAGCATTTTTAATATAAACATGAATATTTTCTTTTATAAATGACTATTCTATAATGCTGGGTAGGTGGGAATTGATAATCAGGAAAAGGAAAGAGCAATTAAAGACCAGGTGTCAGCAAAGACTTTACTGGAGGCAAGGAGCTGGTTACATTTCTTGATTTTTTTGAGCGTTTGATAGAACAATGGTATGATTTGTGGCGGGGGTAATTCCATGAGACTTTTGCATCTCACTATCCATATGGAATAAAGGACAAAGGTAGAAAGCCTTATTATTGAAAAAAACCCATTATGAATGGCATTTTCGAGTGAGAAAATCATATCAGGTCTTATGTTGGAATTGATTATAATTATATCTTTTAGAGTTTTAAGTCTTGGGCACCGGTGTATAATATGGTCTATGGTTTCATCTTCACGAGCACACAAACCACATATAGGGTCAATGCTGGTAAAACCTCTTCGGTGATAAAGAAACCAATTCGTGGGTAGCGCATTAAGATTTATTTTAATGATGAAGTCAAGGAATTTGGGTTCCAGACTCCATCTTTTGAAGTGTGTAATGAGTCTTTGGTTGGTTATTTTTAGGCTGGTTTTAATGGGTTGTTGATTATAGTTGATTATATTGTATGCTTCCCATAAGGTGATTTTTTGATTAAGGTTAGAGGATGTTATCGGGTTATAAAGTTGTAGTTGTTGTATTAGGGATGCTATCCATGAACTGTAAGAGGGTGGAGGATGATCTGTCGGTGTAACTTTTTTAATAATGTTAGAGTATCCACAGGAGAGGATCAGATTATGTAGAGTGTTGTGGGTTTTCTGTAAAATGATTGCTTGTATTGAGTGGAATGACAGTCCATTGAACCTGCATGGTCGTTGGATACCTCGCAAGCTAATAGCAACTGTCCTTCCTCTCCAGAGAAGTTTGGTGCATAATCGGTTAATTTTATTTTGAAACTGTTTAGACATTTTAACGAATGGAAGATAATATGAGATTTTTGGCATTATGATCATGTTGAGGAGGCCAACCTTTCCATATAATGAAAGGTATACTCTAGAGAGTGAAGTGGTGATGGCTTCAGTTGAATGGAGGATTGCATCTTGAATCTCTCTTGCCATTGCAGTTGGAGTTTTGTAGATTGGAAAACCTAGGTATCTTTGGGGTTTTGCAGAAAAGGGAGAGTTAATTTGTTTACCAGACATTATCTTCCAGATGGAAGATTTGTTAAAATTTATTTGTAGGCCAAGTTTCGCTGTATTTCTGTTTAATATGTTCATGAGATTAGGAAGGTATTTAATGGTGGGAAGCACAACCATGATGTCATCAATATATGCAAATACATTGAAGCTTTTATTGAGAGAGGGAAGGAAAATTCCAGGGAGGTTTTTTTCTATATCCATCAGAAGAGGGTTGATGTATGCTGTGAAGAAAAGGGCACTGAGCGGGGATCCTTGAGGGATCGACTTGTATGGCTTGAAACCTGTATATGCAAATACAGTGAAGCTTTTATTGAGAGAGGGAAGGAAAATTCCAGGGAGGTTTTTTTCTATATCCATCAGAAGAGGGTTGATGTATGCTGTGAAGAAAAGGGCACTGAGCGGGGATCCTTGAGGGATTGACTTGTATGGCTTGAAACCTGTATATGCAAATACAGTGAAGCTTTTATTGAGAGAGGGAAGGAAAATTCCAGGGAGGTTTTTTTCTATATCCATCAGAAGAGGGTTGATGTATGCTGTGAAGAAAAGGGCACTGAGCGGGGATCCTTGAGGGATCGACTTGTATGGCTTGAAACCTGGTGTGATCTTGCCATCAAGAGAGAGAAAAATCTCTCTGTTGTTGAGCAGATTGCTGATACTCATTGAATTCTTAACATTTTAAAACCCTTTGGCTATTTATTTAATTTTTTTCTCTCTGAAATTTTTTACTAAGAGCAGTTACATTAATCTTAAAACATGACACATTTTAAAAATTCTGTGTCAATATATAGTTCACATACTCCATGCATCTATATTTAGAAGGGGAAAAAATGAAATTTTACAATGGCACCATTGTCACTTAAATAAGCTATCTTCAAGGCATAATTACCTAAACAGATTTTCCAGAGCAAATTATTTTTAGATCTAAGTATTCAAATTTTTGGATTTTAAAAACATTTCTAAATCTAAGCATACAATTATTTGCTGAGTTGAATTCCTGTCTCAAATCAAGTTCCACATAACTTATTGTTAACTGTAATGCTTCATGCAAAATCATAACTAAGAACTTCCAATTTAAATCTATTCCCATTACAGTTTTCTCAATATTGAAAGTTTTACATAGTCAAAGATAATTTTTATACAAAAAATTGTCAGAATTACTATGAACATGGTTAAAAAATGAAAATGTCTCTGCATAATACATTAAACAAGCTAATCCCTTAGCAAAACTATTATGATCATTGTCAGAGTCTGGGAAGGTAATGATATTTTGTCTAAATTGGAATAACAGATAGATTATTACTTGGTCAGTCTTCCTAGATCCTGAAATTTTCTGGATTACATTTTTTATCATGTTATATAAACATGTAGTAATGATTAAATAATATTTCTTTTAACATCTTATTATAAATCTCTAATATTTTTAGAGCTCCCATACACTGCTGAAAATTTAAATAAATATTAATTTTAGTTCTAACAATTTTTTATATATACACTTTATAATTTAGAAAATATTCATTAATGTAAATGTAATATATATATATATACATACATATATATACACATACATTATATATTTTTGTATTACA
Organism: Epiperipatus broadwayi; assembly: GCA_028023455.1. Taxonomy (NCBI): domain Eukaryota; kingdom Metazoa; phylum Onychophora; class Udeonychophora; order Euonychophora; family Peripatidae; genus Epiperipatus; species Epiperipatus broadwayi. The sequence goes on from JAQFVV010006228.1 coordinate 6,999,012, forward strand.
TTTTTGTAAATACAAGCTTATAAAAGCAATGTCATGTTATATATGACTTGCTTTTTTTGATTATTACAATTTTACTATTAAGGCTTTGGCTATGCTGAGGCTATTAATATATGGTAGATCTGAATTTGGTTCAGTCTCATATAGCTATTTAAGTTAAATAGCTGGAGTAAAAGACATCATGTCCGAAAACTTCAGTTTCTACTTAAATATTACATATGAAATAAGTGCTGGGTTTTGGGTTGATATTTTGGATCTAGTGTGAATATTCTAGCTCCTCACTGAGGTGAGCCATAAGCTCAAAACCAATTGATCTGGGGATAAGAATATTTTGGATAGAGATTTTAAATATTTTCTTTTACCACACTTATCAATTAAGAGCTTGTTTGAGCTATTGGTATGCTCTCTGTATTATATTTTTGGAAATACAAGCTTATAAAAGCAATGTCATGTTATATATGACTAGCTTTATTGATAATATATATATATCCAATAAATAATATAAACAACAATATCAGTTCAATTTAGCTTAATGCGTTTTCGGTGCAGAGCACTATAATCATGGCTGTTATAGCCTAAACCCAAAGTCTATTTTATTTTAAAAAAAAAAGTCTTCTAAAAAAAAAAAAAATCTTAAATATTCCAATAATTACATAATCAGATACTGTTCAATCTTTTGTTAATAACATTATTGTAGTTAACAATTTATCACATCTCTTATTTTTCTTTTCCAGTCATCTCACTCTACACAAATGATTTTAGTCTTTGTGGATCAAAAATGAATCCATGCTTGATCACGAAAAGGAGCATGGACACATTTTTGATCCACAAAAAGTTAAACTTGTTTGTGTGGAGCAAGATGGCTAGAAAAAAAGAGGCATGATACATTGCTAATTACATAATATTAACAAAAAATCAAACAGTGTCCAATTATGTAATTACTGTAATATTTAAAGTTGTTTTTTTTTTTTTAAGAATATTAGCTTTAATAATATTTTTTTTTTAAAGTAGACTTTGGGTTTAGGTTATAATAGGCATGATTATGGTGCTTTGCACTGAAAGTGCATTAAGTTAAATTGAACTCGTATTGTGTTTTATATTATTTATTGGATATTTTGTAAAGTATATTTATATAAGTAAGAATATGCACATTTTATTTAATTTACTTTTTAATAATGACCCAAATAAACAATTGAAATATATGTATTTTTTAAAATACCAGTGCTTTTCTTCATATAGTAAAACAGGCAAAACTCTCCATAAGCCAGAGTAATCAATGGATGCCAGAAGGCTTGTGCGTAAAATCCCCATCTGGTGTGATGTTTATTCTTCATATAGTAGCAATAAGATAGCAATTATTAGGAATTTAATATCTTAGTAAACATTTTGATATGATTAGCAATCAAAAAAAAAAAAAACAACTTAAGTGGATTGTGTCCTCTTCCATTTCTTTGCTTAATTAAAATGCAAGTTAGTTTAATTTTTTCTTCTTCTCTATCTGATTAGGATTTTTTTTAAAAAAAAAATCAGTTCTTAAGTCATTTTCTTTCTCTAAGAAAAAAAAAGAAAATCATGATTTGTTTTCTCGTGTCATAGCATCAGCCGGGAAGCGAACCCGGAACAACTGCTCTCGACCACCAATGCTTGACTAATCATGATTTAAATATATTTTTGAAATAAGAAGAAAAAATGAAACATGACAATTACAGCAATTCAACTTACTGAATAGTATTTTTTCTTATACAATATGTTTATACTAGCTTATTTATTGAATGGTGTTTATTTTATTTTTAATGAGTGAATATTCAAGATTAAATTTTAAAAAAAGTTACTTAAATAAACTGTAACTCAAATTAAGATGTTAAAGTTTGATAGTCATAAAAGTTTAGATAACTTTTGTAAATTTGCCCAGTAGTTGTCCAGAATAAAAGTCAAGAGGGCAGAAGCTGAAACTAAAAACAATGATAGTAATGTCATTTCTGAAATCTTAAAATCTTATTTAAGCCTTAATTTTATAGTATATCTATATTTAAAAAAAGTATTAGATATTTTTAAACATAGTTTATTTTTAACTATTTTTATACCTTTGTAAATAATTTTTAAAAAAGTTTACTTATTGCTAAATCTTGTAATTATATGTTGAACTATTTCAATTATACAGAATTAATTAAGCATTAAATGTTTTTAGAAAAATTCAAACTTTATTTAAATTTTTCTAATACACCAATGCACATTGAATATTATATATCGTTTCATATAATATTATTCTCCTCTCCAGATATGTTGGCCTGAACCAGTGACAGTATTACCATTGGAATTGAACAGGTACTTTTAGATTCATAAATACTTAATTTAAGATAATGATCTAACCAACTAAGATATTTTTTCAAAGGCTAGTTGATTATGTCATCTTAAATTCTGTATTCATAAATCTAAAGGTCCCTGGGTTGATTCCCATGCTAGTACTATCATTGGTAAGGTGGAAACATCTGAAGAAAAGAGGAGAATAATATTACTGGGAACGTGTTATATACTTACTTGTATACTATTACTAATAGTTGAATGTAATTGAAAAAGTTTAAATGAAGTATGTTTTTAAAGTCATTTAACAATTAATTTTAGATGATAAGAAATAAATATTTGGAAACTAGGCACTTTTCACAAGCCTGAGAGCTTAATTGTAAGTATAGGGGATTTGAACTCAGATTTTCAAGCACCCTTCGACCATCCACACCATCTCATACAACTGATACACATGACTACATATATGTAGAAAAGATAAATAATCACTAATATATGTATTTCATGCTAAAACAGCACTCATCAGTTGGTCCAGATTATGAACTGTTGAGTGCTGGTTTAGCATGAAATACATATATTGGTGATTATTTATCTTTCCAACATGTGTGTGGTCATGTGTATCAGTTGTATGAGATGGTGTGGATGGTCAAAGGGTGCTTGAAAATCTGAGTTTAAATCCCCTATACTTGTGATAAGAAATAGTATATAATTAAAATGCCAAACTTTCAGTCAAACATTACTAAATCTTGTCTTCTTTTTTTTTTTAGTCTTACTTAACTGATGAAGATTTCCTTGCTGCTTTCTTACTGACAAAGAAAGAATTTTACCAATTTCCAGCATGGAAACAACAAAGTATAAAAAAGAAACTGGGATTGTTTTAAAGTCTTTAATTTAATGAATTATTATTATTTTTTAATAAAGAATAAATATTAAACTTTACTTGGTTTTTTTCTCTCTCTTATTTTTAATCAACAACACATCTAATCAATAGGAAAAATAAAATAAAATAATAATCATAGTAGTAGTAAAATATTGTATTATATTTTAAAAATTATCTTTTTTATTTTCAAAGTAAACTTTATTGATCGAGAATACAAGGTTACATCAGTGAGTTATAAAAGTTACAGTCAGGAAAAATTATAAGTGACATATATACTTACATATAGACCTCTTACAGATTGATGTCATATGTATAGAACAAAGGCTATAGAAGGCTATAGTTGAGTGATATGGGAGATCCTGAAGTATTTTTTATTAGATAAATGAACTATGTATTACTAAGGCATAATGTCAAACAAAGGTTAAGCTTCATTAGTGATGAGTAAGAGTTTAAGCCATCTGGAGTAGTTTGAGTCTTTAATAAGTTCCTCTGCTGGATTTCATTTTTCTTTGTTGTATGTATTTCTACATATACAGGGTTATTGGGTCTGTTGTTCTTTAATTTGTTTGACCTTCTCTAGTCAATCTTTCGGATTCCTGCATTTTGAGAAGGCTCCATATGTCTTTATATTTATTTGTTGATGCTAGGGTTTCATCTCTTTTTTAATCATTGATATCTTGCTTAAGAAGTATTGTTTTTTGCCTGTAGGTGGATGGTTAAATACTTTGTGACATTTAGTTGACTAAAGGGCGAATATTAAAAAGATTGAGAGTCTTATGATCGTTAATTGTTTTGTTTTGATACTTTCTTTTAAGGATGTGATGATGTAGTAATCCATTTTTGTACTTTGATATATGAGTTTTATATCCAGAGCCCCAAGCATGTTTTAAGGAGATGATTGAATGTTTCTTCTTCTTTTCCACATAAGGAGCATATGATATCTATTTTGGTGATCCCTCTCTTGAATTTAAGAAATCAATTTGTTGAAATGGCATTCATGTTGATTTTAATGGCAAAGTCCAAGTACTTGGGTTCCATATCCCAGTATTTGAATTTTTTTGATTGGTTATGTCAAGTGTTCCTAGGCCGGTCTTAATTGTGGGTTAATCAGTCTATAAGCATCCCATATATTGGGTTTGATTTTGAATTCTTGTTCGGTGAGTGGCATGTGTTGTTTGAGCTTATTTATGATTGTGTCAAGCCAGTTTAGTTTGTGTGGTGGGGGCTGGTCTGTGGGATGTACAGTTATAAAATCTCTCTGTAGCTAGGTGTATATATTATATGTTTTATTAAGCTGGGGGATTTCTGTATGATGTAAGCCTGAATGGAATGGATATTTCATTGTATTTCCTTGGGTGTTGCATTGTTTTGAGCCTTAAGGCTGGGACTTCACCTTTCCAAAAGAGTTTGGCTGCTAGTGAGTTAATTTTGTTAATGAATTTGTTGGTTGTTTTGATAATGGGAAGATATTAGTTTATCTTGGCCATTATTTTTATGTTGAGTAAGGTTACCTTTCCTTGTAGTGAAAGGTAGACATTGGATAGTATTTTAGTGAGGATCTCCATAGATTTGATGATGGAGTTTGTATCAGTGACTTGGCTATGGAAAACCCAAGAAATTTCTGGGGATTGGCCTCGAAGTTTGAATAGATTTTTTTTGCCCGAGAGAATTCTCCATGTTGCCGATTTGTGGTGGTTGATTTGCAGGCCTGAGTTAAGTGTAAACTGATCTAGTATTTTATAGAGTTTTGGAAGGTATTTAGATGATGGGAGGAATACCAATACATGGTCCATGTAGGTGACTGCTTTGATTGATGTTTTAAGTCTGTTTATGTAAACTCCTGGTAGTTTGTGTTTTTTTTAAATAGTGGATTTATATAGGCTATGAACAAACAGCTAAGAAGCAAATTAATAATATTTATGAAAAGTAAATTACTACAAAAAATGTTTTTTTAAAATTTTTATTTAAGAAAACAAATCAACTTATCAGTTCGAAAATACTAGTAATTTATATAAACATCTATCTTCATGTTTACTTGCATATGTATCAGTATATTCATTTGCAGCTTATATATATATTGCTTACATATAGAATAATATATCTACATATTTATCTTTATATTTTTATTATATTTTCAATCCATCTATATATATATTAACTTTTTTCTGATTAAATATTTTTTTGTCTAGTTATTTATCTTTCTATTGCATTCAATATATTTAAATGCTAATCAGCAAATATGAAATAATATTTTCATTTAAAACTTTTTTTAACTAACATATAATTAACAAATGGACTGACGTATTTTACACTTACTTACTTTTCTACTATATATATATAGAAATACTTTCACTTTAATGGTATTAATATCATGTAGTACAGAAATGAAAATACGGTGACAATGTAACACTTTTTTTTAATGAATTGAACTTCGACTTTATAATATTATATTTGACAAAATGCAAACATCAGTTTTATAAATATGTGAAGAAAAAAAAAGAAATGTTGGATCTGTTAGAATTTGAAATGCAAATTGTTGGTATTTGAGTAGTTGGAGTATTGATGAGTAAAATTACTAAAATGTTTAACATAAAACAGATATTCTCAAGAATGATCAGTTCATTAACTAAATTTGAAAACCAAAAACCGACAGACATTAAAAAAGGCTAAAAAAAAAAGCTTATTTACCAAAGAAATCTATTGCAAGTTCTAAAAGCAGATTTTTACACAATTGTCATTTCAAAACTAGTGATTTGAGATAATAATACAATGTGGAAGTTCTAGTATCACAAGCTTAAGAACCAGAACATAGATGTCTGTAAGTATGTCATATAACTAGAAGAATCACTGTTTGCATTTCCCCAATCATTTGAAAAATTTGTGTCTGACAATGACAAAAAAACAACAACTAACAACCAAAATATTTACACTTATCAGTGAAGCATAGTTGTGAAACTGTCATAATTTGAGAAGTCATATCATGAAATTATCTTGGTCCCATTATGATTATTTGAACATTTCACAAAAATCAGATTCATCCCACATTACAAATATTGTTCCTTGCCCATCCATCTTTCAAGATGATAATGTCCCAATTCAGGCAGTGTTCAGAATTAAATAATAGTTAAAACACACTCCTTTAATAATTTAATTTATAAAATAAATTAAGCGTATGTCACGCTTGAAAGTGAAGCTACAAAAATATAATAGAATTAATATACGCTAAGCGCTTTCGAGGTTCATTACCTCATATTCATAGCGGTACTGTGAGCTGCAAAACGTAAATAATGGAGCAGGAGAAGTGGTATGCAAATCATATGCAAATGGACTAATTAGACCAGCGTTTAGAAATGTCGAAGCAGGTGTCAAATAAATTCTCTGTGGGCAATTTTGGACCAAGTAAGAAGTCAATATTTTCCATAACAACATACAAAGAACTTTGTTTTTACCTCATGATAAATGATTTAGTTTTCACTTCAACTCTATTCACATATTAAAATAATTATATATCATATAGATTAAAAATAGTTCTTAATGCAAATAAATAAAAATATCATGCATTCACATTTATATATTTATTTTTATCATTTATTTACATATATATAATATAATGAGCATGCTAATAGCTCTTAACAAATTTTTCTGAATACCCCTATACTCAGACTGGGTTCCAGCTCTGGATGTTGTCAGTGAGATGCTAGAACATTCAGGTATTAGATTTAAAAATACCAGGTCAAGCCCCAGCATTTATCTAATATTTATTATCTATTAAGTAGAAAATCTGAAATTTTCAGACATCCATATGTCTTCAAATCCAGCTATCCAACTTAAATAGCCATATGGGACTAAACCAAGTTCAGATACAGCATGTATTAAAAGCTTTAGCAATATAAAATCACCAAAGCCTAAAGAGCAAAACAATAATTGCAAGGAAATCAAGTCATATATCATTAATTTAGTAAGCTTGTACTACAAATATTAGTGCCTCACTGATGACAGCCAGATCTAGAAAATGGTCCGAGGATAGGAATATTCACAAAAGTTTGTTAAGAGCTGTTAGCATACTCATTATATAACATTTATAGTATAAGCTTATTAAGTTAAGTCATGTGATATGTGACTTGATTTCCCTGCAATATATGTACATATATCTAAATATCTGAAGGATTGGTGTCAAAATTACTGCTTATTAAAATTTATATAAATACTATCTGCAAAGTAAAACTCTAATACAAAAGCATTAAACTTATTTATTTTAAGTGAAAAAAACATTATTATTAATAGTAGAGGAGGGGGAAATGTTTAAACATATTTCAGCTACATACTAAGTTCAAACTTATATTTATAAATTTATTATAAAAAAAGAACTAAGTCATATAGTGATAACGTAGCTTTTGATGCAAGTAAAAGTGCAATACATGAATAAGACTTCTCTAATAAGCATTCTCTACTGATCTCACTGTAAAATAATATATATAAAAGACATATTTTGCGGGTTCATTCATGTTAAAAAATTTTAAATATTAATACTCCGACGTTTCAACTTGGTTACACAAGTCATCCACTGGATGATAAAAGGTAGAAAGACGATTGTAGAGGCGCTACAATCATTGATTTGAATAAACGTTAAAGTTCCACCAATAGCAAAAATGTTAAATTTAAGAATGTTTTTTAAAAAAATCTTTCCGAATAGGAGGAAGTTTGCATGTATCATCTCGCTTATTGATACAATCTGGCCTTTTAAGTATCTCAATGGCTTCTCTAATTTTGCACTGGTAGAGATTATCACATCTGGATATGATCCTGGTACTAGAAAAATCAATTTTATGACCTGAATCTACAGTATGGAGTGAGAGTGCTGCTGATGATGAGTGTTGTTTAACTGCATTAGCATGCTCATCTCTCCTAACACTGATGCAACAATTACTCATACCTATGTAAGAAGCTTTACAATTTTTACATGAGATTTGATAAACACCATGAGATTCAAGAGGGATTGAATCCTTAGGCTTGGTTATTATATTGCTGATCTTTTGATAAGTAGAAAATGCTGTATCTATATTATAGCATTTTAATATACATCCAATATCATCTGTAGTTCCTTTTATATATGGAACACAAATCCTAATAGCACTACAGACAGTATTGGACATATATTAAAATGCTATGATATAGATACAGCATTTTCTACTCATCAAAAGATCAGCAATATAATAACCAAGCCTAAGGATTCAATCCCTCTTGAATCTCATGGTATTTATCAAATCTCATGTAAAAATTGTAAAGCTTCTTACATAGGTATGAGTAATTGTCACATCAGTGTTAGGAGAGATGAGCATGCTAATGCAGTTAAACAACACTCATCATCATCAGCACTCTCACTCCATACTATAGATTCAGGTCATAAAATTGATTTTTCTAGTACCAGGATCATATCCAGATGTGATAATCTCTACCAGTGCAAAATTAGAGAAGCCATTGAGATACTTAAAAGGCCAGATTGTATCAATAAGCGAGATGATACATGCAAACTTCCTCCTATTCAGAAAGATTTTTTTAAAAAACATTCTTAAATTTAACATTTTTGCTATTGGTGGAACTTTAACGTTTATTCAAATCAGTGATTGTAGCACATCTACAACTGTCTTTCTACCTTTTATCACCCAGTGGATGACTTGTGTGACCAAGTTGAAACGTTGGAATATTAATATTTAAAAATTTTTAACACGCATGAACCCGCAAAATATGCCTTTTATATATGCAACCCGTGAAAATCTTCATTTCAACATATATATATAATAACAGAATAAAAAATTACTCTACAGATTTTAGACAACATTTTATTACTGACATAAAACAAAAATGATGATAAAATAACTCATTACTATCCTTAAAGTTAGAGCACTATTTGTAATAAGATAAAAATGAGAGTATATGCTTCTTTTAATGTACCACAGATTTGGGATCCATTTATAACAAATCAGATATAATAAAACCATAATAGATTGATTCTGTTTAATTATGCCCTGCCAATTATTATAAGAGAATAATTATGTACATATGCTAACATCTATTATAAGCCTAATCATTAAATAGCATTTGTAACAGATCGAAAATATGCAATGAAATAATAACTTTAATATAATCAGTATAAAATATAGCTCATTCTTTGTTATGTAACAGAATGAAAATGATCCCTGAAGTGGGACATCATTTGCAACTGAATAAATGTAATTCAAATAGAAATAATATTAATTTTATAATATCCTATGAATAATATCATTCATAATAGAATGAATACAATATACTAAACTAGAAGAATACCAATTAGTAAATTATTCAGTATTTAATATAATCCTTTATTTAATCACATATCTACTAAAACAAAATAGTGATGACAATCTTTATTATAGCATCATGGATTCAAACAACATTTGAAAATAAATAGAAACTGACAAGATCATCACTTCTAATATTCTAAATACAATTCTTACTTAATATGAATTAAAATAAAGCAGTTAAATCAAATATCATTGTCCCAAGACAATGATATATGCTTAAATCAAATATCATTGTCCCAAGACAATGATATATGCTTAAGATAGAAACTAGTCTGGGGATATTGGATGAGTAGGTACTAGATAGGGATTTTATGCACAAGCCTTCTGGCATCCATTGATTACTCTACTATAAGAAGAGTTTTGCCTTGTTTAAGATAGATTTCACTTAAATGAAAATGACGATAAATCATTCAACAACTAAATTCTAATATACCCAATTAATCAAACATTGCTTACTAAAATTTAAAAATGTTTAAATCTAAATAAAATAATTCATGAATAATTGAGATAACACCTTTATTATGTCATAAGTTTATAATGTTTATAATATCTAAATAGATATATGATCCAATACTTAATTTTAAATCTTAGTTCAATAAGATGATAAATAATACTAATTTATCCATGCTATATTTTTATATTATTTTACCATTATTAATCACATTATTTATAAGAAAAGAAAATACTTAATAAAATGATAAATTATATTAACTTAGCCATAATATATTCTTATATAGACTTTACTCTGCTTAATTAATCTAGTTGTAATAAAATAAAATACTTAATAATGATGTAGTATCAATAAACATATTAGATAATCTTGAATACAATCATAACAGTATATAAATAAAACAGTAAATTTCTATAGAATATTTACTAAATATAATTAACAAATCATATCAATTTATTTTAAATTTCCTATAATTCAATTATTAAAACTGTATTTTATAATAATCAAATCATATAAAAAGAATTATTAGTATTTATTATTGAGTTTGAATATTAAAAATTTAAGCTAATTGGACTGATGATCCACCTCAATTAAATTTAATTATAATTAAAGCAAATCATTCTGATTTATGACTGAACAAAATACATTACCATCAGCTATGTAATTGAATAAGATCTTAATAATCAACCATGAACTTAATATAATAATTATCTAAATAATAATAATTTAGATAAAACACACAAATATTTATAATTATCATATAATGGTTATATCTAGTTAGATAAAAACTATAGAATTCAATAAAAAATATAACTATGCTTACTTACCAATTCTAGTATTTGATTTCTGGATTATATAATTATTTCAAATAAATTTTATGAAATAGACAGTTTATCTGTCCTCATTTGAATGTTATTATTCAATTAATTCATAATGCATTATTGAGCAATAATCAGAAAAGTTTATTTAAGTTAAATTCAAATTTATTAATCAATAAGTATCAAATATGTAATAAAAAATATGAAGAATAGATAATAAATAATTGATATATACACATAGTGTAATTGAATATACAATAATTCATCAATTAACTTTAATTTTATGTTTATATCTGTACTGCCTATTAATTTCTGATTATTTAATAATAAATACAAACATATATGTTTGTGTATCACAAAGATGTTGTGAAATGCTTATTTCCAAAACATAAGAGAGTTTAATATATATATATATTTCTTACATACTTTATATTAAAAAAAATTAAATATACAAAGATGATTATAATTCTTTGATGGTAAAAATTTAAGAGAACAAAATAAAGTTAATATTTATTATCATAAAATCTTTTTAAACTTGCAAAATGAATATGTTTGAAGTTAAAATTTTAAAATCAATAAATAAAAAAAAATGAATATTTTGAAATATTGAAATAAAAATTAATATACCACAATATATAAGTTTACACCTAAGAAAAACATACTTCTCATACATTTTGGGATGTAAATAAATCACTAATTAATTTAAAACTACATATTATTTGTCAATAAATAATTTTACATTTTAAATGAAAATAGATATATATATACATACATACTAATGACAAATATAAATAAACAACCTGAATAAAAGTCTTTACATACTGTATTCCCAGTATTGCATCATGATTCCAATGTCTATATTTCCAATTAGAAAACCAATATGTCTTTAGTGCAGAGAAAATAGAATAGAATGAGTGAGATCTTTACATTTAAAGTACATTTTGTCGATTCTGATACTTTTTTTTATAGATTCAAATCAGTCATTTAAATAATAATTATTTGAGTCATATGACATTAAACACAAATGAAGAAACATCCTTTCATAAGCAAGTATTATCTTAAAATAATATAAATAAATAAATATATGCTAGCTTTTATCTATGGTAATATGATGAGAATTAAACTGATTCACATCTAATAAAAATTTAATCAATTGATCTGATTAAATTATACAAACAAGTAAATATGATTCTTGTACATCTTGTGATGTTTGTATTCCATTTTTAAAATATCGGGAAATCCATTTTTAAAGAATAAAATATTCTGATGGTTTATGTAATGAATCTTTTTTTTTTAATGATTTTTCTTTTTATAATAAATTTGTCATTTCCCATCAAATTTTATCCATAATTTGCCTAGTCAGTGGGCAGACAATGCTAATTTTTACTTTTCTATTTTATTTTGACAATTATATATTTTTATGATAAATAAATAAAAAATCATGAAAATAAATTTGTAGGTGCTTCTATTCAAAGCAAAAACAAGAGAGAAAAAATTTTATTCAAAATTTTCAGGCCTATTTATAAGATTTCTTATTGATATCAGAGCAAACAGTAATTGTCTATATTCACTCACTAAGCTATTTCTGCTAGCATTTCATAAGTAAATAAAAAAAATCATTTCATATTTATTACATATAATAAAAGGTACATTGTTAATATAAAAGTACTAATTTTTATTTCAACAAAAATTAATCAATTTACACTATATTTTCAATATATTATATTGGAAATATATTTTGATACATGAATTTGTAATTTACTATTATGAATGCAGTAACAAAAATGAAATAAACAAAAAAAATTTCATCCAAATCATATACTTTATTATTCACATATTTATTTATTTTTAAAAAAATGAATAATGTCAATTTATAATCTATAAACAATTTCTGAATTGTAAATTATGACAATATAAAACTTAAAAAAATAATTTTAGAAAGTCATTTTATCAGAAATATCAAATGTTTACATATCAGAATAAGGTAGAATCTTATATACAATTTTATTTACTCTATTTTAAAGTACGAAAGATAAAAGTAAAACAATTATTAAATACAATATTCTTTTCTTGTTAGAAAGGAAATGTTAAACTTACATTCTGGCCAAATAGATATTAGAATCAATTTTATTTTTTATAAATCTTCATGAGACTCTCCCTATATATATATATAATGAGAATAATTATTTCTGTGGTAGCTGCAGGATAATCTAGATGGTTAAGTAGGAATTTAACTATGTTAATAATACAATAAACAATAATGTACCTCGCACCAATCTACCTAGAATAACAATCCCCTATGGGTAAGAGAACAAACAGGTGTTACTGACCTCATTGAAAAAAATTAAAAGATTGAAGTGGAGTTGGGCTGGACATATTGCTAGAAGAGATGATAATAGATGGACAATTGAAATTTTAAACTGGATTCCAAGAGATTGTAAAAGACCTAGAAGGAGACCACATGTAAGATGGATGGATGAAATAAGAAAATGTGTAGGGGTGATGTGGAGAAGAGAAGCTAAAGATCGGAGAAGATGGATTAAACTTGGAGAGACCTTCATCCTGCAGTGGATTGATAATGGTTGATAATGATGATGATGACATTCCTAAAATATCTAACAAACTAATGAAAGCATTAAATGATAAATTTAACATAGCAGTTAGAACTCCACCTAATTCTAATAGATTGCTTAACAACTCTAAAGACCACATTGATCGATCATTCACCCCACACGTGGTGTACTCTATTGCCTGCCCTCAGGCTGGATGCCATGCTATATATTATGGTGAAACAAAAGCTACAATCAATACTAGACTGGGTCAACATATTTACACATTTAACAGAGCTCAGAAAAACAGCAACACGTCCTCTGTATTCTTGGAGCATGCTAAACAATCTGGACACAACTTCACACCCGCCAATCCCATAATATTGTGCTCAGAATCAAATGATCACAAAAGAAAAATAAAGGAGGCATTTTACATCAATGGAAACATCCATGCCATTAATAGAAAGGATACTTGCTTCAAGATCTCGAAGAAATGGGCTACGTAATACTAGCTTATTTGAATATTTGTATTTGCATATTTTATGAAGGTTATGAATATGAGGCATGTATCCTCGAAAACGTTAAGCCGATAAACTTTAATACTAATTAATATCTTCTCTAATTAACAATTATATATATGTTAAACTTATTAAAATATTTACATACATGAAATGATTATAGATGGTGTGAGGAAGATTTTTTTTGTGTGTATCATTTTTAAATAGACTATTTTATTTTTCAAAGAAATTAAAAAATAAGAGTAATTATTAAGATCTTTATCTCCAAAAAAATGAAAAAAACATTTCTTTACATTTAAGTTAAACTGACATTTCTAAATTAATGATAACTATTTTATGCATTTATCAGATTTTGTTAATTCAGTCAGAAGAGTTAAATATGGATGAAAATTTTTGCCTACTATTCATAGTAATGGTCAGACTGAGAAAGTACAAAATATAAAACCCATAGTCACATTTCCAAACTGTTGACCCCTCCATGGCTGCAGGAAGCAAGCATCTCTTCTGTGGATATTTTTATTTATATAGTGAATCCTGAGTGCCACATAGCCAAGACTGACTAGAATATCCTCAAATGAAGAATTTAAAACACTTCCAGTACTTGATTTTACCTGGCTAGCACAAAGAGTATGAAACTGGCTTCAATCAGACTATCAGACTCAGTGCTAGTATTATAGACTAAGACACCATTCGATGGCGCCATTTTCACGCTAAAACTATAAAATATGAACATTCCCAGGCCAGTGATTTTAATCATTTTGATGTGTTTTTTGTAATGTGAAAAAAAATAAAAAAATCGTCTTTTTTAAATATTATTTTTTATTAACATATACAAATTAAATGATAACAATAAAATCAACAAATTACAATTTGATTCGTGTTTTTTATTTTGCTTTATTAGAAAAAAACAATTTTCTATCGGATATTTTTTTAGTGGGGTTACAGCTTTTTTTGTTGTTGTTGTTTAAAAACTCATAATCAGAATAAAAAGTAAAATTTCTTAGTCTTCCTTTTAAATTTTAATTATTACAGAGAAACAGATATTATTGTGTTACTGTTATTTTTTACTTTTTTAGTCTTCGTTTTACATTTTAATTTTTTACAGAGAAACAGATATTACCGCTATTTTTTACTTCAAATAGAATGACAACAAAAAGTAAAAGTTGTTGGAATTAGGTTTAGGGTTCTGTTATTTGTAATGCTAAAATAAAAAATATCAAAATCGTATTTTTGTAAATATTTTTTTTATTAACATATATAAAATAAATGATAACAATAAACGTAAAATATATTCAACAAAGTATAACAATAGTCAGAGAAAAGAAAGTAAAAGTTTTTTAAACAACAACATATATATAATATCTTCTTTACTTATTAACCATGTTTATAATATATGCTTTTTATGAAATTAAAAAAAAAAGTGTAGAATTGTACTTTTCTTACTGGATATTTTTGTGTTACCGCTATTTTTTACTTCAAAAATAAACACACGGTAGAATATTGTTTGTCTCGGGAAATGTTACAAACAGTATGTTACTTGACGCGTTACCTAATTCCAATTCACTTTACACATATATCTTGTCAACATTTTCCCACTTAAAACTTCAATACAGTACAGTGTAAAGAGTCGGATAATTATTGCTTTAGAAAATCTGAACATTTCAATAAAATTCAATCAAAACAACATTTCCATACAATTCAAATACATACGCCCTCTCACCAAGCCGTAAGAATTGTATAAACTGTGCGAATTCGTCAAATTTATTTGCTGCGATGCGATATACATGTTGTACTGCGACGTAGTGGCCTGCAATCTGTAGCACAACAAAAAAGTTGTATTATAGAAAACGCGGGTTCGAACATGTCGGCCGTGATTAAAATGATATATGATAAAGTATTGAGATAGAGAACTAAGCCAAATTAACAAAATAAAAATAACATGTTTATTTACACACACACAAAACAAAAGTAAAACATTAGCATAATAGTTAAATAAAAGTGAAGTAAATTAATTATGACCTTCTTTTCTAAAGATTAGTCAATTTCTAAAATAAGGGTAAACAACCCAATTGCTTTTATGTGATATTTCAAAAGAATAACAGTTTGTCTAGACACTGGATTTGGTACTTTATATTTATCTTAGTTTTTTGCTATATCATTATTTCTGGAGTGATTACTTCTCTCCTCGTTGAAGGTAATGAGTTAGTTTGTGGATGCCTAGCTTCTTTTGGCAGCTGTTTGCTTCTCTAGTTAGGCTTGGCACATATCTTAGTCTTGTTCTCAGGAGTATCTACATTTACAGGCTAGGATCTCAGCAATAGTAGACAAAGGTCTTTACTACATGTCAGGCATCAGATGTTGAAAAAATCAGGTGATGAAACATGAATAAATACTCCTGTGTTTTAGCACTGCATGGTAATGTTTAGAAGTCCATGAATATTACTATATATTTCTGATTTGATGACTGGGAAATTTTGTATACCAAATTTGCAGTAGCCTGAATGATTCACAACACACTACTGACTTAACGGATAGCAAAACAAGCAAAGAATAAAACAATAGAAAATTTGTAGCTTATATAGCTTTGTCATCCATTGTCTGACTATCTATATTATTAATTAGTTTTTCAATTTTTTTTAAATAGTTAATCTTCTCTTCTAAATTTTTAATTACAATTTGATCAAATTTATTATCTAAACAGTTGGAAATAATAAATTTTAATAAAATCAAATTCAATCTGATCAGATAACTTACATAAATTAGAGATCTTTAACTAGATCACTCATTACCTAGTTTCAATTATTGTTTATGAAATTCTTTCAAAAGTAACTTTATAATTACTTTTACATAGTAACATTTATAATTTATTGTTGTTTTTTATAATCTATCAGGATTCTTTTTGTATTTCCAGTTAACAGAGCATGTAAGTGCTCTTTTAAATACTAAAATTTTAAAATTCCTACATTTTAATCAGCTTTACCTTGCCTTTTGATTTTATTTAAAGAAAAATATATTTTTATTTTTACCTAATAAATTAATTGTCTCTTTTTTTATTTAAAATATATATATAATTTTATTTTTCTAACTTTTATTTTTAAATAGTTTTCTGTAACACATGTATGTGTCACATTATGTCAATTCCTTCCCTCAGGTACTGACCAATTTTAATTCTCTACTTTTTTTAAAAAACTAAAAAAAATAATATTTTCCTTAACGATATGTATGACAAGTGAGATTTATGATGAGCAAGTACAAAGACAGATATCCAAGATAAGAACATTACATAATCCATACAGATCTATTTTATGTTGATCAAACAATTTCATTTCTTCTGCAAGTTGTGAATACAGAATGGGCCAAAGTTTATGCAATACAGTTGAAAAACAGGGGCTTAAAATCTGCGAATGGTAAGGCTATCTCTACTGTGCATTTATTTGGCTTACAATATTTTTCCCTATTAATAAGCTGGAAATTTTGCTTCCAGCTACACATTTAATGATGTCAGGACTTTTCTCTATTGGCACATCATCATCATAAATGGACTTAATGTATAGACCCATCTGCAGATCAATGTCTCACTAAGAAACAGTGTAACCAAACACAAAATACAATTGGGAATTCCTACATGTACTATACATGCACACATACCTCAATCTATAATTTTCTTACTCATCATTGCTCGATATGTACTGAAATAAATTACACAATTGAGATTACTTTCTATTAATATCTAATATTTTCTTTCTTTTATTTTTCATTTTGAATAATTTTAATGTTGTTGTTTTTTTTTGCCTTTTGATTTTTTGTCATGCTCTGCTGTGTTCATATCACAAACTTATAAGCTTGGCTACTCATAAACTCTTATAATACTTATTTAAATTTATTTCCCTTTTAAAAGGTTTCTTTGGATGCAAATAAATTTTTTTTTACTCCTTTTTATTTGAAAACATTTCTATTTTAAATCATTTTCATATTACATAATCCAAGGTTGTTTTTTAAGTCAAGCCTGAGGGTCCATCTGATTGCTAATTTATTCTTTATCATGATTCTTTTTGAAATTTTATGGAGTAGCTGCTCATGTAGGGGAATTGCAAATTATCCCTTGGTGCTGTCATATTATTTTGGCTGAGTGAAATCAGAGTCACTTCCTAATCTTCTGAAGATTTTTTTCTTTCAGAACTACTGGAAAATTATCTTTTTCTGGATCCACTCTGGATTTACCATTAGTTCTTTTGGTTGGGGTTTAAATTCCCAATCTTTGGCCTCGTAACTAGGTCTGGTGTTATCAAAAGCACTCAGTAATTTACCCATCACCCAACAGTTTTTCTCTAGATTCTGATGAGCAATTGTTTGACCTTATGAAGAAAATTATGCTGCACTATCCTAATAATTTGTTATTCAGATAGTGGGCTGGCCGTTAAAGCATATAATTTGACTACTTATCTGCAGAAGAATGGAGTAAAAAGCTCACCTGGTAGCCAATTATCTTATGGTATATAAGGTATCATTGATATGTACATATCTTCATGTATATAATTCCTTTATAAAAAAGTGAATAATTGAGAATATTGAATAATGTCTAGTAGTTTGTTGAAAATATTTTTTTTTTACTTATTAAATGTTAATTATCAATAAGAATATGAAATTGTAGGTATATTGCATGAGCAGGATTGATCATTAACTTTGAGTTTGTTACTATATTTTGTATTTTTTCATTTATTTATTCTTCTAGCTATCTGTTCTGTGAATTTATTACTGGATGTAATTGATTTCATCATAGAATTGTGCTTAACGGGCATTGTGGATTATCCTAGTGACATTATTTAATAAGAATAAATTAAATGTGAATATTTTCTCATTTACATTCTCTATGGTACTTGTAATTCCAAAGCTAATTTAGACATAATCGTACTTCCTATATATGTGTGTGGACACCAAGATGTTTCTCTATAGAATTATTTGAATAGTAAAGTCATAAAAATCATCTTTAAAGCCCATATATTTCCCTTTTATAGATTTGATAATTAGATTATTGATGATTTGTACATTCAAGATACAACCCAAGCATTGCATTAATATCACGAACTCACTTAAATATATGCATGCAGATGAAATATGACTGCTTTTGTAATGATGAATGACCTAAAATTTTATCACTTTTATATCCAGCCACAAGGAATGACAATTGATTTTTGATGAGTATTTCTGGGGTTGTTATATTTATCATTTATAATCACTTTTATATTGCTTATATTATTTACTTCCAATGCTGATTTTTGCTCATCTTTTAAAGACTTTTGATGATTACTAACACTATGTACATCTCCTCATTTCATACTGTTATAATATATATCATCTTAACATTTTCAACCATTAACAATCCGCTGCAGGATAAAAGTTTATCATAGTTAAAAATAGTTTCTGATTCACTTCACCTCAATGAACTTTCGTCTTTCATTCCATATACCTTCCTAGGTCTTTTATGAACTCTTACAATGTCCATGTATTATTTTTACTAACAACTATTCAATCCAATTCCATTACTTCTTCAAAAGACTAATAATACTTGTTTTTAACTTTGTTGAATGGTTTGAAGTTTCTGTATTGCTTTTTTCTTAAGTGATAATGTTTCAGATCCATAAATACAAAATTTTAAAACTCATCTATTAAAAACCTTCCCTCTTAAAGGCATATTTTCTTCTAATACTACATTATTTCTGTCAAAACACTTCATCCAAATTTAATTCTATCAGGCTTTATTTCCTCCTTCTGAGAAAATATGAACATTAGTTTTTTTAGTATTTATTTTTAGTCTTATTTTTATCTGAAAACTCTTGCAATATTTCCTGAAGTTCTGAGGCATTATTTCCAAAAACTACTATATAATTTACAAAATTTAGATGAATTGAATAATTAATCTCCTTGCATTTTTATTCTCTTAGTTTCCCATTTTAATTCACAAAATACTTCTTATAAAATGAAAAATTTTTAGATAAAGAATCCTGTTATATATCTTTATCAATGTTAGTATTACTAAATAATTTAATCACTGCTGTTGCATTTTGATAAATATTCTTCTGAATATGACAGTATCCTGAGTTTATATCTTAATGATTCAAAACATGTTTATAGAATTAAATGGCTTTTTGCAATCTAATAATTCATATTCCTCTTTTCTATAAATTCTCTTGATACTTAGATGTGACCCATTGTGCTAAAGCAAGTGTCTTAGATAAAGATTTTGTGTAGAACTAATAGAAGACAGATAACTCTGTAATATTTTTTTTGCTGTTTTTTTTTAAATATCAATATTATTTAATTCTTCCAATTAACTGGTGTCTTTATTATTTAAACATTTATTACATAATTTTGCAAATAATTTTTCACTTCATCTTTTTTTAAGATATTAATAATAATTTCATTTTTTAAAGTAGATTTAATTGCATGTCTTATCTTTTCTTTTAAAATGCTCACAATTCCAAAGTTATAATCATTGTAGTGCATATTTTGTTTTCTTGTTCTTTATTAGTATATAATTCCTTATAGAACTCTTCTACACATTTCATGATGTAATTTATTCCTCTATTTAGTAATACTTCTATCTTTTCTTCTTATTACTGAAACAAAAAACGTTTTATATTTTTGAAAAAATTATCACTTTTAAAGCTTTTCTTGCCAATTCAAAGTAATATTTTTTATATCGTTAACTTTTTCTTAGACTTTTATAGAACTCCAGATATTCAATTCTTCCTAAGGCATAATTTTCAAATATTTTCATATTACTTCTTTTCTTTATATAATATCTTATTAATAATGTGAACAAAGAATTTCATAACTTTCAATTTTCTAATTCATGATTATCAAAGTTTTGAATATATAAAATCACATTGTTGTATCCCCCTACCAATGTTAAACTTCTTAGTATCACCATGTAATCTAATCAGTGCTGTTGCATTTTGTTAAATTTATTTCAGAACATAATGTCTCTTGCTGATCCAAAGTTTTAAACACCATGGAAATGTGTATAGAATTAAATGCCTTTTCATACTCTAGAACAGTGGTCTTCAACCTTTTCACACTTGCCGACCAGTAAAAATAAGGATAAGGTTTCGCAGACTGGCAGAAGTCTATAGATAAATTTTCTTAAAGATATAAACTGCGTAGTTTTAGATGAGCATAATTATTATAAGCCAATAAACATCACATACCATCTTCTCTTATGCTTATGTATAACTGTATCCATTGATTACTCTAGCTTGCTGTGTGTGGCAATAAATATAGGGAGTTTAGCCAGTTTTAACATAATTGTTATAACTGATCAAAACAACAATGTTAAATATACAAAATGCAGTTATATATATATGGAGTTTGTATAATAAAAAACTTTTTTTTTTAAATTTGGAATTTTTTTAGAAAAGTAATAAAAAATTTAATTCTATTACCCCCCCCCCTGCTCCATAAACATCTGTGATAAGTAGAAAAACAAATTAATTTATGTATGAATGATTAGATTTTGTTCTCATTCTGTTTCTTTTTTTTTAATTGGGTAAAAATGAGATGAAAAAATAAATAAAAATTGTTTATATTAATTAAAAGTTTAAACTCTTATTATTTTGTTATTACAACCTTTCCTGCCAATCTACCGGCATTAAATGAGTATTTTCCTTTACTAACAATGATATTAATGAATGTGTTTTTAATATTTTCAATATTGAAAAAAAAATCAAAGGAAATATTTATTTCAGAATATGAAAATCTCATTGATGTGATATCAAAATGATAAGGCTAAATTTAATAAAGTTAATTAAATGAATTTTGATGTGATTTGAACTAATATCTAAATTTATTCGAAAAATAATTCACTGTTTATTACTGCTTTATGTATGTGTGTGAAAATGGATTTTAGTTCTATGCTGTAACAAAAATAAAATACAGAAATAAATATTCAGCTTTCCTCTATTAAATCCATTTTGAAAGAATATTGAAAAAAAAAATTAATTCTTCATGATAAATATCAACTTAAGTTAATATTTTCTTTTTGTTTGGTAATATGTTTTTTTTTAAACGTATATTTTCAAAAAAATATTTTTCATTTGTAGTTTATTTATAATTAATTTAAATTATCAAAATTCCACATTTACTTATCAAGAAGAATTAAAATAACTTTGGGAACTAAATATATAGGATTATTTTCTGTAAAAAAATTTTTTAGCAACAAAGCATCATTAAGTAATATAGCATCATATATCTGAATTAATTAAAAGGCTACATACAACACATATGCACATTGTTTGACTTATTGAAACTTCATTTGATGGACGATTGCTGTACATATTATTAAAATAAGCATAAAGCATCATTCCCATTAAAAAAAAGGCCAATAACTAGAAAGTAATCTGGAGTTGTGGATATAGTTCTACTATTGCTTAATATCTATTGATTACTCAAAGTTACGGTAAATACTTTGAATTGAATAAATAGAATGAATTACTGCTCCTAATAGAGTATTAAACATGTAGAATTTATCTAGAATTCATAATATGCAAAATCTAGAGAAGATATTACAAATTGGTTATTGCTTTTCTACTGAACAAATAATAATTAAAAAATGTGTAAAGATAATTTTTGAATAAAAAAAATTAAATTATCTAGAAAAATAATATATTATAAAGGAAAATACAGACAAATGAAAAGGCATTCCTGAAACAGGTTTACATGGTTATTATGTTCTGGAAAATATCATATATAAAATTCATGATGAGGCATATTCAAATATTATATAAATTTTATAGTTAGTTTTATTTAAATTAAGTTGTATTCGGTTATAAACAAAGTAAAAATTTACCCTAAAAAATATATTGGCATTAGGAATTGTTAGTTCTATTTCAAATAATGTACAAATAAAAGATGAAAAAGAAACTAAAAACTGGATATTGCTACAATTATTGACAATATTAGAGAAGTATGTTATTACCCAAAGTAAGTTTGTTAAAAAATTTAGTTATAAGAAAAGCAATGACCAAAATTATATAAAAAAAATTATATTATTCATGTTTGATAATTGGTATACTTGTGGGCAAGAACAATATGAAATGAAGTTTAAGTTTTTCCATTAAATGTTTTAAACTATAACAAAACAATATGATAATGTCCCTAAGTGAATAATGCATAAAATTAGATGATTAATTTACACTTTTCTCTTGAACGTCCAATTATGATCATATTTAATTGATAGCATTTAAGTCTTTCATCAACAGTTTTGGACTAGACAATATAAAAATTAAAATAATTAAAAATGTATCATATCTGTAATATGGGAATTACACCCATAGTGATATTTTTTAAATCTAAATTTTAATCTGGATTTCATCAACAGGAAGTATGTTGTTCCTTCACTGGCAAATTAAATGCATTTTTAAATTTTATTTTTAAATAAAATAACACAAATAGGATGGAATAATGAGTATGTGAGTACAGGAATAATAAAAGCAAAATAAAGCTAATTCAGGGTTTAAAAAAATGGACTAATTACAGTAATAATATTTAATTAACATTCTTTCTATTCCTAATCTTTTATGATTAATATGTTTCAAAATAAATGGGAAGGTATTATTACTATTGTACATCTATTTGTTATATATATATATAAATAATTTTGGAATATAACTTATAAAATGAAAATTTTCCTTAAAAATATTGTCGACATATTTAACCACAAACATGAAATTTTTTATTAATTTAATACATGAAAATTTTTTTCATTTACTTTTGTTTTGGCAATAAATATATTTTAAACCTGATTTTGCACAAAGCTTCACAAAATCTAAATTATATGATAACAGCCAAAACTTACCTACATCATAAATCTTTAATCTGTTGTCAAGACAATCTCTATATATAAAAGATGTATTCCCACGTTTTACTCTGGTTTAAGATCTTAATTAAATTCATAGAATTTTAAATAAACTTCATTATACAAACACCCAAATATAACCTGTTTTTGAAAGTAGATTAATAATAATTTTTAAAACCTTTAAACACCACTACTAATCATTATTCTTTACATAATAAAACTGATATTGTACAAAGCTGGATGATTCACAAATGTAAATCACATGATAACAACCCAAGCTTATCTATTCATATATCTTCAATCTGTTGCCAAGGTAATCTTTATAAATAAAATATAGATTTTAATCTTTCATTACTTTCAAAAACAGGTTCTATTTGCCTGTTTAATGGTATTTATTTAAACTTTCCTAGGAATTTAAAATTTTCAGTGTCAACTTCCTTGTCTATATTAAAATCTTTGACCAGAGTGAAAAGTGGGAAAATATCTTTTACTTATAAAGATTGCCTTGATAACAGATTGTAAATGTATGGTGTAGATAAGCTTGGACTGTTATCATGTGATATACAATCATATTAGTGTCATTGTAAACTATTAGTCAGTCATTGTTATAAAAAATGTTGAACTGAAAAACTTACAAAGCAAAGCTTTTAAAGTTTTATTTCAGAATATAAATTAGCATTAACAGAATGAGATGCATATCATTAGCAGGAAATTCAAATCTAAAATATTACTATCATCAAATATTTATTTTTCTCTAGCAGCACACTCTTGAAAATTAAACAAATCTGAATAGAGTAGCACAAGCAAGAATCTCTTACTTCAGGGGTCCCCAACCTTTTTGCACTTAAGAGCACATTCTATAATACCGGCCAGGTGGTGGTGGGCTCCAATTATTTTTTCAACCAAGTGGCGGGCACCATTTATTTTTTTCAATGTAAATTTATAGTTGGATATTGTTAATAATACACATAATGTACAAAAAAATATTTATTTCAAAAATAAAATTTTAACATATAATTAATGTTTATATTTTTACACTGTAAAAGTATAGTATGCCCTACAATTTGATTAAAATATAATACAATAATTTATAAGAAATTTTAAAAATTAAATTTATTTGTATCAGATAATTTTTTATCGTGTTCGGGTAGCAGCGGGCACACGTAAAATGGTGACTGCGGGCATAGGGTTGGGGACCCCTGTCTTACTTGTACCACTTTATTCAGATTAATATTTATTTAGCAAGAATGCACTGCTGGAAAAAAATAGTTTTGTGATAATAATTAGCATTAATTTATTTAGCAAGATGTTTAAGACCGCTTCCATTTTTCTTGTATTTTTTATACAATGCAGTTTTCATAATGCTTTAACTGTCTTGTGACAGTTTCAATTGTCTTGCAATCTTCTTCAGATCTCTTATAATTTCCTCAGTTTGTAAATTGAAAGAAAATTATAAAAAAAAAAGTCAGAAAACAATTGAATAGGTAATCCAAAACTGTAATAGTGAATTAAATAAAACATTATACAAAGTGCTTAAGAGGAGATAGTTTTTTATCAATTATATTAAACTAAACTTACTATAAATATTGGAATTTATTTAAAATATATTAGGGTTGTGTTTTCAGCAATGAGGATGACTACCAACAATTACCACAAAATTATTAATTATCTAAAATGTTATTAAATAAAAATAAATACATTTATATACATATTATATATTTGAAATACAGGCACTCTTCATATACCTGGAGCCTAATTGTAAATATAGAAGATTTGAACTCAGACTTTCAAGCACCTTTCAACAATCCACGCTATCTCATATCACTGATACACATGATCACACATGTAGAAAATATCAATAATCACCAATATACTGAGCACTGATTATATATATGTGTGAGAAATATTAATCTGGACCAACTGATGTGCTGGTTAATCTGGACCAACTGATGTGCTGGTTCAACATGAAATACATATACTGGTGATTATTGATCTTTTCTACATGTGTATGCTCATGCGTATCAATGATATGAGATAGTGTGAATAGTTGAAAGGTGCTTGAAAGTCTGAGTTCAAATGCCCTATATATATACACATCAATTAAGATTTAATTAAATAGCGTTCATTAGTTCCTCTATATACACAATTAGTCCTCGATTTAAAGTTCTAAATCTTCAATGCTATAATTGCCACTAAGGAAACAAATATTGCCACTGCAATAGTGGTGGACCTAAATGAATACTGAAATTTATACTCACAGTATTTAAAACACAATACCCATTGGGCCTTCTCATACATACACAAATAATAAAAAACCAGTGAGGTATATAAACATTTTCCTTAGCCGGGCTCTGGGACACTTTGATTGTTGCAGAAAAGTAGGGCACTTTTCATTTCAGCTTTTCTCAAAGGTCATTATGACAGCAATAACAACACAGCATGCGATGAGTAGAGAAAAGCTGACAATCATGATCTTTTGTGACGCACACTATTTATACTGTTTTCTCCTTGCTTGAATTCATTGATAAATTCAACCATTCCAATGTAAAAATAAATCCATTTGACTATGGCATTTTGACGATGACGATAAGGATCCGGCTTCTAATTATGACTATTTGCATTCCTCTGTAATTAGGTTTAAATATTTATTCCATTTGTTTTCTACTAAAATAGTTTAATGTTCGATTTTAATAATACGGTTTTCTTGGTATTTTAAATCCACGAGTTATATCCGGCTTTGAAAATAATCATTGCACTATCTTCTGGCAATCTTTTATAGAATGCTTTTAACCTACAACCTTTAAAAATCTGTTTTAAGTCTAATTTATTTGCAGATCAATCATTTTTTGTTGAATTAGACTTAAACTTAAATTATCAAAATAAAGTTTCTTTTATTTTTACAGAATTTATTTTTCATTACTTTTTTAAAACTTAAGTATCTATTTACATAATATTTGAAATACAGTGATATGAGATAGTGTGAAAAGTTGAAAAGTGCTTGAAAGTCTGAGTTCAATTCCCCTATATATATATTTACAAGTAAATCTATTATTATAAAGCGCTGAAAATCTTGAAATTGTTAGATCGGAAGTCGAACTCCAATAATGCGCTATTACTTTAAATATTATAAATCTCTGCGCACTCACACGTCAGTAACATCAGGTGCACAATAGATTGAAGCTCTGATTTATCATGGTCAGTGAAAGTTGATGTACTTATAAAAATGCACTCCAAACTTAAGTGATTCACTTAAGTTTTTTAAAGTCTTACTGACGTGTGACTGCGCAGAGATTTATATTTAAAGTAATAGTGCAATATCGAGTTCAACTTCCGATCTAACAACATCTCTTTACATTTGCGTTTTTATTAATTGTTAGCGATCTTTTTATTGCTTTTTAAACTAGTTTCATTTTTATTACTGTTTTTCTCTGAAGTAAAACTTAGCTTTATAACTTATAGCTCTCGAGTTACTAAAGCCAAATATATTTTCTACAAATATATAGCAATTAGCATGAAAAAATAAATAAAACTTTGAGAATATAAATAAAATAGAAAGTATTATCTCAAAGAAATATATAATAATTTTTATTATAAAGAATGTCTTCGCATAAATTTAAATAATTTTCTTGAAAATAAGCAAAGATTTTTATAATACTGAAAAGCAATGTAAGAGAAGCCCCACTTACCATTTCAATGTATATGTGAAAAATAATATATCTCACGCAATGTCTATACCAGAAGGATAAAAGAATAATAAACTTTGTATGGAAAATAAGTTATGAAATATTCAAATTGTAAAATATTAGCACGCTTAATAATGTTCTGGTTTG
This sequence comes from Epiperipatus broadwayi, assembly GCA_028023455.1. Taxonomy (NCBI): domain Eukaryota; kingdom Metazoa; phylum Onychophora; class Udeonychophora; order Euonychophora; family Peripatidae; genus Epiperipatus; species Epiperipatus broadwayi. The sequence goes on from JAQFVV010006228.1 coordinate 7,026,550, forward strand.
ACTTTTTTTAAAAAATAAATAAACCCTAGGATGGTATGCATTGAGAAGAACGACTGTAAACGAAAAATCAAAGAAGCTTACTTTATTAATAGCAACAATAACTCCATCAACAGATGTGACACTTGCTTTGATATTTCCAAATGTTGGGCTAATTAAATATTTGAATATTTCCATTTACATTCTACTCTGCATTATTATTATTATTTTTTTTACGGCTATGCATATGAGGCTAAACGCCTCGAAAGCGCTCGGCTGTCAAGTATTTTATCGATTAATATAAGTATTTATTATAGCTTCTCTTTCCAGCGTCTCAATACGCTTGTAATTCTATTATAATATCATTAATATAGAAGTATATAATTTATATAACATATGCCTTTTAATGTGTACACAATACATTTAAGATACATATGCCTTTTAATGTGTACACAATACATTTAAGATACATATATATATATATTAAGAATATTATCCTATAATTATATTTATGTTATATGTTTTAATGTGTTTACAATATTTTATTATAAATATAAAAGAAATTAGAATAATATAAAGAGATGTAAAAATAAATATATAATCAATATTTTTTATTTTGTAAAAATTTCTTTAACAATTTTAATTTTTGTGTTATAAAATCAAAAGATTGATCAAATATGTGTCATAGTGTCATATTAAATATTTAGTTATTATACAAATAATAATTGAACTTAAAGATTAACTTGTTGGTATTTATAATACAAAGAAATATTTTAAATATTAAAACATAGTCAGTCCATTATTTATATGTGAAAATATTTTTAATGATGGACACATGTATTTGGATGAGTAACGTTTCTGATATCATTTATTTAATATATGAATCAAGATAAAAAAAAATTTGTAGTAGTAACTTATGGCATGATAGTTAATATTTTGTATTAGATTATATATATTTTAATAATTGGAAGGGAATAGATAATAAGCACATTTTAAATACCACTACTTGTAATTATAATCACTTTTGAATACATAGTTCTTTTGGTGAGTATTCAATTTGTTGTACCAATATTTTGTCTATGTTGACATATAGTTGAATTGATGTATTTCTTTCTATGCTGATTCAGATAAAATAATAATTTTGTTGAATAATTAACATATAAATTATATAGCTAATCCAATGCTATGCTCAGGCTACTGAAGCAATAGTGAATAGAGGGCTGGTTTTTTAAATACTGTGAATAATCAATAAACAGTACCTGATGAAAAACTAAGTATTAATGCCTGATATGTGTTTTTTCTATTTCCTTTCTGTCTTCAATCATATACATTAGTGTGGAACAGTCATTATGAATTTCTTATACTATTAATCATTATGTCCTTTTTCATCCACACTAATATTCTTTAACTACATGTAGAACAATTTTGATTTCAATTTCTTTCTAGTTCAATTCCTAAAAAATTAAAAATTATGATGCCAAAGGTTTAGTAGAATGATAATCTGTAATTGTGATCATGTTTTATAAACAATAATGAATCAGGCTGGAATTGAATCAAGTCCATTAGTGTGGAACAGTCATTATGAATTTCTTATACTATTAATCATTTCTCTATATTAATTATAACAATGGGATTATGTTCTTTTTTTATCCATATTCTTTAACTACATGTAGAACAATTTTGATTTCAATTTCATTCTAATTCAAGCCCTAAAGAATTAAAAGTAATGATGCCAACAAATTTAGTAGAGTGATAATCTGTAATTGTGATCATGTTTTATAAACAATAATGAATCAGGCTGAAATTGAATTATGTCTAAAATTTTACTTTGACAAAGATTGTATGCTTAGCAAACTGAACTTTAGAATCTTCTTACTTTCCATTAACTAGAAGGGTCCTATAAAAGATCAAAAATGTACTGGAAAATACAGTTTGCTTGGGTTAACATACTTGGAAAATTACTCACTAAAAGAAAATATAATGATATTATCAATAGTAGTATAAATAATGATATTATCAATAGCAGTAGAAGGCAATGGTAGTACTAAAGATATTATAAATTTAACTCATTTTATAATATAGATAGATACATGGAATATGCAAAATTTTCTTGATACAAAGTCTTCAAAACCTAATAGCTAAGGTATGGTCAAAATTTAATATAGGATATGATTACTTTTAGTATAACTAATCTTCTGGGAGAAGGAAGATAGATAGTTATGGCTTTTTTGGACGGGTATATTAACCAGTGAATCTACTGTAAAATTTAATATATTGTATTCATGGAAATCCTCAAAGAAATATTTATGGCATTAAAACTAGGTTATACAATGCTATCTGTGCATATACTCCTATATTAGATTCTGATTATTCCTAATTGAATAGCATTATTACATCAATATCTATTAAAGAGATAAAATTTCTTATTGGACACTTATGGATGTATTTGCACAAAGAGACAATTTTGCCAAAAGTTATTGAAAATAACAATACTGATATTGTAAACTCAATTGTCCTGCTATTATTGAATTTTTTTAAGCATTTGGTTTGAATATCATAAACAGTTTGTTTAGGCAAAAAAAACTTCTATAAAGGGGCATGGATATATATCCACACTCAAAACTGTGGCACTTAATTGTATTATAGTTAGGAATCAGAATACCAGAGAACTTCATATTACCCAAGCCCTTGAAAATGCATATTGTTAGACTGATCATAATACTCTAAATTTAATATGGTAATTGCATTAAAAAAATAGATAGTATTCCAGTCAAATATTAAACATACAATTGTTAATTTGTACTTTTAGGATTTTTATGTTTCTGGATTATGGAATCTTAGAAATATGTAATGGATACAAGTAAATTTATTCTTGAATTCATTAAAAAAAAAAAGAATTGTGATTGTTTTTCTGGCAATGATATTATTAATGACTTGATTAAATAGGAAATATGCAACATTTCTTTGGCAGAAATAATTTAAATGTGGAACTTCATAATCAATATTGAGATTTAAAGTCAAAGTTCAGTGACTGACAAAAAAACTTAAAAATGAGTGGTGGATTAAAATATCAAAGGAGATATAGACATTCACTGATTATAATAAATCCATCAACAATACTCTCTTGTATGATGATAATATTTTAGACAGAAAGAATACTTTGATTATTTAGTGAATAATGATACAGCAATTGAAATGCTTTTTAATATTCATTTTATCTGCTCACTTAAATTTGGATAAGAATGTCAAGTTCATGAAGCTAAAATAGCTCATTGTAATCTTAAAAATGGGAAGGTTACAAGTCCTAATGAGATAGCTGGAAAATTTTTAAAACAGTTATAATATGTTAGCTTCTGAAACATTGCAATTTTTTTTTTTTTTTTACAAATATAGAGATTCAAGAAGTTGTGCCATCTGATCTTAAAGATGCTTCTGCTGTTTCATTTCTTTTTTTTTTTTTTTTTAAAAAGAAGATAAAATTGCAATAAGTATTGTAATTCAATTATAAATTAATTATAAATTATTTCCTTCTTTTCTGAATTTAACATAATAAACAACTGTTAATGACACATATGCAGAAAAAGTATTGCATATGTATTCATTAACAATCATTTAATAATTTTTTTTTCAGTAATAAAGTTTATTCATCCAAAAAAAAAACAGATACAAATACAGTTAGAAAAAGGGTTACAATGGAATGATTACATGGTAAATTGAAATTTTAGCAGTAACATGGTAAGAAGGGAAGAACAGTTGTGAAAAGGGAATGGGAAGTAGTAGAAAGGATGTGCAGTCCAGGCTAGTCAGAGAAGCATGTCATCATTGAGCAAGCACCGCATGGGTCGCAAGCATTTAAATGGTTGAGCCCTATGATAGGATGAGAAGATGGGAGTTGGAGGATTGCCCAAGTGTCTGTGAGGAATGGAGGTGAGGCTAATTTGGTATCTCTGGTTTTGAGAGAGCAAATTAGGTCCAATAGTTTTTGATTCGCTGAGTGAACTCTCTGGTCAAAAATAAAAGCACATCGGAGCAAACAGAGTGTATAGATGAGGAAAACTGATAGTCTGTTAGTTGCAAAGACCCCTTTTTCTATGGATTCTTGGAGGTTAAAGATGGTGTTCCTGTGCAAGGAAAGGCAGAAATTTATGACACATCTCACTCCAAGCAAAAAGGGACATCATTGTCAGTTTTACAGAGCTGGCATAGAGGAGATCTTGGTGAAACCCTACAGTTGATCAAAAAGACCTCTTTTTCTATGGATTCTTGGAGGTTGAAGATGGTATTCCTGTGCAAGGGCAGGGATTTATGACACATCTCACTCCAAGCAAAAAGGGACCTTTATGTAGGAAGTTCTGAAGCGTTTCATTGTCAGTTTTACAGAGCTGGCATAGGGGAGATTTTGGTGAAAACCTACAGTTGACAAAAAATTGATTGGTGGGAAGGAAGATTGATTTTAAGAAGGAAATCAAGGAATTTTACCTCTCAAGGGACCACCGTTTGAATTTATGGATTGAGCATTGATAAGTTTGAGGAATGTAGGGGAGATAATGGAGACGTCTGTGGTCTGATTGAAGCCAGCTTTTTGTAGGTTGTCAATGATGAGTGAGGTTCATGACTTGGGCCTGCCATTGGGAGGAGTGTTGGAGGGTATGATAATGATATGCACAAGGTTGGCAGGAAATTGACTTAGGAGCATGAGGATAATGTGGGATCTCTGGATCAGAAGAGTGTCGATGGAGTGCAGGTCCAACCCATTGAGATTTTTAGAAAAACCCAAGTTCTTTTTATGCTGATGGCCACTACCTATCTGCTCCAGAGAAAATGGATGCAAAGGGCATTGATTTTGGATATAAAAGAATGTGTAGGTAGAACAGTGGGGAGGTAATATATTTTGGGAAACCCAAGAAGATTGAGGAGGGTGACTTTCCCATAAAGGGAGAGGTAGATGCCTGTGATAGTGCTGAGGGTGGATGATATGCTTTGATTCAGTGCAGTTTGGACCTGTATCCATATGTCTTTAGGAGACAGTATGATGGGGAATCCGAGGAGTTTGTGTGGCTTGGCATTGAAGGTGGAAGGCATTTGATTATCAGAAGATAGTTACCAGGCTGCCAATTTGTTGCTGAAAAATTCTAACCTGTATGTTTCCGTTTACCAGATGAGGATCTGTTGAAGCCTGGAATGAAATCGATTCAGGAAAAGAAGACAACCACATTGTTTACATAAGCAAGGCATTTGATGCTTTTGTTCAGCCCAGGAATGATGCCAGGGGAGGTCACGTTCCAGCCTGAGCAAGAGGGGATTCAGAAATGTGATGAACAACAAAGTGCTCAGCAGAGAGCCCTGAGGGATCTTTTAAGTGTTAAGCCTGGGGCAATTTTCCCATCCAGGGTAACTAGGATTTCTCTGTTGGACAGGAGATTGTGGAGGATGGACAGAAGGGCCTCTGGCTGAGAACACCAAGGTCAACCGTAACAGTTGAAGGTTTCCCAGATGTCTAGTTGGACAATAATGGGACTGCCACTTTGAGACTACCTAACATGCTCGACGATCATCTTAAAGAGTGAGGCAGCCCCAAGAGTGGAGCACCTCTTACAAGCAAACTGTGAGACAGAAACTCTTTAATGGTAGACTCAATAACTTTTTTGAGCAGAGGGGTCATCAAAATGGCCCTAAGACTCTTGAGCTCAACAGGTGGACGATCTTTCTTAAGGAAAGGGACCAATGCTACTGGATAGAGACTCTCAATGATGTAAACACCTGAGGCCAGATTGTTGATCATGTTAAGAGTGATGGGGATGGTGAACTGGCTTAGGTGAAGAAGGAAATTGGGAGATGGCATGAGGACCAGGGTGAACATGATCTGGTAAGCTTTTCAGTTTGTTAAGTAGCATGACCTGAGTGCTGCCAGGACCAGAGTTGACATTTAAGATTGATGGCATATTGAAAGGAGGGATGTCAGCTTTGAGAAGCATGTGCTTGTAATGATTTTTCAAATGAAGGAGCAATTCCTGACCTATGTAGGATTTTTTGCTGACCATGATAGAAAAGGGTGTAGTTTGCTTCCCATGGAAACCAAGAGCCCATCCCAGGTAACTTCTGGTCCAACAATGCTGATTCCCCACATACCTCTGGGTGTTTGACCAAGATGTAGCCTTTTGAGCATCGCAGTAATGAAGTTTCAGTTGGATGATAGTGCTAATGTCTAACGGGCCACTCTCCTGATCATTTTGTCCATGGAAGCCAGCAACTTGAGTGGCTCTTGGGAATTCCAGGTGTATTTGTGGATGACAGCCTGCAGAATTTCCACAAATGCCAACCATGCAGAGATGGGCTCCATTTGAAGGATATTGACTTTATGAAGGTATATATAATCATTTAATAATTATTGTAAAATATCATTGTTATTAATTAAAGCAAAGATCACTTTCAATAATATTGTTGAATAAGTTGCTTAAAATCATAAATGAATGAGTATTAGAAACTCAGTATGATGTTAGAGAATCAAAAAGCACTATATATAATTTTTGTTGCCATGCAAAGGCAAAAAAGTGAAAGGAATGAGTGATTTATACATTACTTTTCTTGATTTAACTTGATTAACTGAACAGATATTTGATACTATGTAAAAATAGTTGGTTGTCCACCATATTTATTCACAATATTCAGCTTCTATAGGATAAAATGAGAGAACATATAGATTTGAAATGAAAACTGATATAATAGTTCCTACTTTTCTTTTTAATTTTAAGACAGTGATCTTTCAAACTACTTATATACAGTTTAATGAATTAGAGACCAAGATTGGACAAGGATTTGATGGCACAACTTTTAATTTGAATCAATAAAAAACAAAAACAATATTTCCTAGTTTATGGATTTAAAACATAATGTGAAATCCTTGCCAATTCAAAAATTAATCTACAGAATGTATTTAATATTTTAAATGCAATATAAAAAAGACTGGTTTAATAATTAATGCATAAAAGAAAAATCTTCATCACTTTTACTTTGCATAATTATTAGCTTAAGATTACAATCCAATTTAAATACCTCTGTAGTTTTTAAAGTAGAAAAGTGGACTTGGATGTTGAAATACAGCACAGATTCCAATGTGTATTGCTTTTAACAAGTTAAAAGACAATGTATTTTATCATAGTTAAATAACCATCACAACTGTATATAGAGCTATTATTTTATCTAATATTATAAGGAAGTGAAATTTAGTCATCCTATGGGCGGGCATAACAGCATTAGAAAAATTTCATTTATGGATGCTCTATTAAATTCTAAAAAAACACTGGTAAAATCACATGACTAATTAATATGTTCTTTAATTTGCTATATGTAATACTATAAAGTTTCTCTATGGAAAGTCAAATATTCTTTGAATTAGCTATGTGAAAAGACTGAAACAATATAAAAGTTTCTAAAAAATTATTTTATAATAAGATTATCTCAGACATTTTAAAAATTGCAATAATGATTGTTTTCATTGGGAAGATATGCCGGAGGATAGATTCCAATAGATGAATTCTAATTAGGCAAGATACTGAAGGGATTCAGAAAAAAGTTTCCTGCAGAAGACAGCATTGCAAAATAGCAAACAAATGAAGCAGCATTTTCTACATGTGGATATATTTGTGATTGTGATTTTTATAAACATCACACATCTCGGTATATATTTTTGTCTTTCTATCTATTTTTCCATACTGTAAAAGAAATATCCATATTATGTGAAAATGAATATTAATTGTATAATAACAAGTATAATTTTAGTAAGAATGACAAAGCAACAATTATATAATATTTTTTGTCTTTAAAAAAACACAGGTTTTACAAAAAATACTGTGTGTATATAAAAAAAAATTTTAACACTTAACACTTTTTATGCTATAAATTCTTTTTTTTATTTATTACTAATTATAAGTGATTCATAAGATTAATGTTGATAACTTTGAATAGTTTAAGTAGTATTAAGAACTACAATATAAAATTGTATTTATAAAAAAAATGTTTGAATTTTACTATAATTATATATGTATGATGATAAATAATTACATAATGTTTATGCTTTTGGATAATGATTTTATCAAAAATTATTAATGTTGTATGATTTATTAAAAAATGAATTCTATTAAGAGGCTTTAGTATTTATATCTTATGACTTTCTCTGAATTAAAATTATGAGCATAATTAATTCAGTCTATATAAATTTGTAATATTATTAAATTGAAATTTATAATGAAGCTGGTCAAAATATATTTTTTGGACAATTACTTAATAATTGTTTTATAGAATTTTTCTATTATTATAAAAAGGGGGCTGTAAAGTTAATATAGTGTAAGATATATTTATATAAATAAGATTTATTAAATATTAAGATTTTTTATGTACTATTACATATAATTTTACTTTATAACATGAAATTATTAAATTGAAGCATTTTTTAAATATAATAATTTCAAATTTTGACAGTATCCAATAGATGTAAATAGCTTATCAATAACTAATTTATAGATATTAAATGTGAATTTATATTAACAATTATTGAGATATTATTTTATATAACGCTATGATTTTTATGTAATAGTAATATTAGAGATTAAGCCAATGCATGTGCGCTTTAAAGATGAATTATAAATGAATACGTACTCAATTTTCCAGACACGAGATATAGTATTTTAGAAAGAATGGAATGAATCACCCATTCTTTCAATCCAAATGTTTATGTATGGGCAAATCTTAAGGGTGTGGAATTAAGAGCATGAAGGTGTTACACAATGACTTTAAATTACATTTGTTATGTGCATTGGCTTAATCACTAATATTACTATTAACAATTATTGTAAGTGTATTCACATTTATTTCTTGTACTAATCATGTTATTTTATGAAATGTCATTCTGAATGAGTATCTTAATTCATTAATGTTACTTTTGAATCTGAACATGCTACACATGACATTTTATATAATTTTTTTTTTTTAAAAAATGTTATAGATAAAATATAAAACACAATATATCAATAAATAAAATAGAGCATTTCTCCTCTCTATACTAGTGCCATCTACTGTAAGCTTGAGTTATCAATTCTCTGATGGTACTGGAATTTAATTTCATTCCCAGATTGGTTTTTGATTTTTTTATCCTCATCATAGAGCACTAAGGATACAATGCTAGAACCAAAGAAGCTATGCATCTGGGAATCACTTTAATTTCTTTTCTACTATCAAACTTTTAGTTTGAAATTCAAAAAAATCCTAAGGTTTTGAATCCAATCTAACCTGTTTTTATAACTATATAAATTCAACACTGGGTCAATCACTATACATTTTAGTAGTATCAGTTGTTCTCTGATTATAAGTATATTTTTCTTGGCTAGGAATGTTAATACTAACATAATGCTATTTCAGGGTCAAAGTTTTTTACAGTATATTAATGAGATCATTTCTCCGAATTTTATTCTAGCGCCATCTATTATAAAGTGCATTAACATCTTATAACCAATGATAACTCAAGCTTATAATACATAACATTTACGTGGCAGGGAAAAAAGATTTTCATTAATATATTGAGCATCAAGTGATATATTGATATTAACTTTCCTAGTAAATAAAAAAATGTCTACAATAAGAGTAGGCTTAAGATTATTAAGATGCATAGTATTAGTGACAATACTATATAACTATATAATCAGGCCAGTTTGAATTTTGATATTTAAAAAAAGGTCACCAGATGTATAACTACATTGTTTCCAACTTTGAATCCCTAAGTCCTCATTGATAAAAACAAAAGTCAAAAAATGATCAGAGGAAGCCAACAAAATTGCAATATTACTTGAGAACCATTGATAAATCAAGTTTATAATAGAGAAATGCTCATTAATATAGTTAGCCTTTAGCAACAAGTGATGTTATGTTAGTATTAAATTGATATTTTAACCTATTTTAGGAACAAGAACTTCTCAAAAAGAACTGCAGCATAAGAAAAGAGAGAAAAATATTTATAAGAGAAATTGCCATTGTTTTTAATAATAACAAATTTAAGCAAATCATTAATTTAAGAAATAAATAATGTATCCCTTATGTAAACACAAATGCAATAACATTTTTCCTGTTAAAATTTATTTGGGACTGGTAACTGCCCATTGCTTTTTGAAATCTGACGTATATAGTTCCTTTTTTTGTTTTATTTAGAATAATGATTTAGAATATCTAAACAATATATGAACTGTATGGTTTAATGGATTATTTATATTTGGGTTATCTGATTGTACAGGGTGAAAAAAGTAATTTTTATTGTACATGCAACTGAAGACTATTACTATTATGTGCCAGAAAGTTGATGATGATTCCTGATAACACTTTTCCAGGCAACTCAATGGTACATTAATTACTCTGACAAGAGAATCACACCATTTCCGAACATCATCTTCTTTCATTAACAGATTTCTAAAGTACCATTTGCTTTTCTAGTGGATTAGATCATTTCATAATGTGCCTAAAATACAATTGTCATTTATGCTCAATTTCAATGATAAAATATCTCCTTGTTCGTTATATCTGTTGTTCATGGAGTTCTCAAATATTTTCTCAGTTCAAAAGCAAACTAAGATCTAGTATTCAAGAGAGAAAGTTTTATAGGAGCCATTTATTTATTCCACACCACATCCATTCATACAAATCTTGCAAATTATATTAAAATAACTCCATTTCATTTAATAGTGCAATACTAATCTCAGAAGAGTTACATAATGGATATAGAAGATTGAGTTGTAAAATCACTTCTGGGTCAAAATGATGTATGTATATATAATACATAAATTTCTTCATTACAATATAAAAATGCTTTTAGCTTTTATTAGGAGATATAAATGATAAGTTGCTTGTTCATGCATTGTTGAAGACTGAGAATGATTTGATAAATATTTGTACTTATGAAACAATTGTTCATATAAGAGTTAAACTAATTCAATTCATTTAATAAAAATATTTTCTTTTTTATATGGTGTCAAAAATGAGAACACAACCATGAAAATATCATTTTATAATAATTTTTTCCTCCTTTCAAAATACAAATGTGTATGGGCTGGGCATAGGCAAGTAAAATTATAATAAATTTAAAAAATTAAGAATTTGGACGTTTTATTAAGAATTTTTTAAAATTAAATATTAAAGAGTTAAATAATTAATATATTTCATTAAAAAATAACATGGATTGATTTTTTTTTTAAAAAGTAAATCTTTAATTTAATTACAATAATTTGCTTCTTTTATAATTTTTAAATAATTGTTTTATTGCATAAATTTTTAATAAATTGGGAAATTCATTTTCATAATTTTTATATTTTACTTATTAAAAATATTTACATTAATTAAAATGTGCATTCTAAATATTAAATTTGCATTCAAATTTTAAATTCTATTTAACATTAATAAGTATTTTAAAGCAATTAGTTTTTAAATCTTATTTTTAAAAACACATTTATTTGGTTGCAATTTTAGAAATATATATATATTCTTTTCAACAAAACTAATTTTAAATATACTTAATTGGCATCTTAGTAGCGAAATAGATTTATTAGAAGTAGCGAAATAGATTTATTAAAAGTTTATGAATAATGGCAAATGATCAACTGATCATTGTTATTATTCAACCTCCATCAGCAATTGGGAAAAACATTCTACTATTTGTATATTATTTTACAGATTTTGTGTTAAGTATAAATATATTTTCAGATGTTACTCTTGCATTGCAAGGTGAAGATTTCTCCAAGTTTATTCTGTTTTTTATTCAGAGCTTCTCTTCTTTCTGTCATTCCAAAAAATTTCTTTTTGTCATTCACACATCTACATTTCTAATATTATCTTTTCCTAATTTTAAAATGTTTTGGAAATTAGTTTCCATCTATTGGTATCTGGACTACAAGTTGAATTCACGCAATTACGTTTCAGATCTTAAATATTTCAGTAGTATCAGTGATACCTCTTTATTTTCTCAATATTTGTATCTTTCATCATTAATTCAATATATATTATTGCAAATTTTGCTGTCATTGGAATCTCTGTATTGTTTTTGTATGAAAAATCCAAGTTTTAGATATACAAGAAAACATTGGTAGAATATACTTATTTGAAATCTTTTTCAGGCACTTAAATTTATATTATTTCCTTTAATATTATATCATTTCTGCAAACAATAATAAATAAAATAATGAATTTAGATTTATAATATACATTGTCAATAACAAAACTTTTTATTGCAACAATAATATTGGGTATTTATAAAATATTGCATTATATATTGTCTAAGTATTTTACATTTATGCCACTGGAAATAATCATTTTAATTTGAAAATTAACTGTGATAAAACACAGTTGCTGAAGCTTTAAACATTAAAATTATAACAATAAAGCTGAGCTCTTTTGGGGGACTTAAGCCTCCATAATCATAGCTCAATACAAAATAAATACAAAATATAAACACTTATTCACAAGCAAAATGCGTATCTCAAATAAGATGTAAACTAAATCTAAACAAATAAATTAAATACAATATAAATAAATAAATATTATAACGTCCATATTTTAGAAATATTAAAACAAGAATCCTTTCTATTAATAGCATTGGGATTACCAGCTATAAACAAGCTTCTTTAACCTTACGCTTTATGTCGTTCTTCTCCGTACACACTAATTTTGCCTCTACTGGTTAACATAAGTGTCCAGTCTTATTTTCATGTTCCACAAACACTGAATTTCCCAAAAATTTAGTTTTAGTATGATGATATAAATATGCTGTGAAACTCTATTTAAAATATTGGTTTTAGTTTCACCATAATAAATAGAACCACAATCTTTATGAGGACAAGAAACACTATAAACCACATGCTGAGTTAAATTAGGTTCAATTTTAAATTTTGAATTGTTAATCAATCTATTCGTATTTGGAGGTGAATGAAAAATTACTTGAAAATCTGGAGATAACTTATTAATTAACTGTTTTGCAATAGAATGAATAAATGGTAAAACTATACAAGGTTTTTCAATCTTGTCAGGTTTAAACTGCAAATTATGTAAAAAAAATTACAACTCTATTGTTAATAATTGAATGTTTATGTCCAAGTTTGACTAAGTCCTCAATAAAACAAATAAGATTTTCTTTCCTATGTGCCTCAAATTTGCAAAGATGGTGGTTTCTATATAAAAATGAATTCAAAGATGCCAACTTGTGCACTTGAGGAGAGTATGAATGCGGATGAATTAAACCCCTAACTTCAATAGGTTTCACAAACATACAGTAGTCCAAATGATCCTCTGTTCTATGCACAATAATATCTAAATATTTCACTTCCTGTAATGCATCTTCCCAATTTATCGTAAGATTTAAACTAGTAGCCTCATGAATACTACTTTGAATCTCCAAAATGATATTTTCAGGAGCCACAATAAATATATCATCTACATATCTAGTGTAGATAATATCTGGAACAGAGTTAATAAATGTAGGAATAATACTACGCTCAAAATGGTCTAAAACTATACTAGAAAGAATTCCACTAAGAGGAAGTCCCATAAGCCAACCATTCATCATTTGAAAACACGAATCTTTAAATGTAGCAACTAAATTTTCATCCAGCCAAGTCAAAAATCCAACAGTAAAGTCAACTTTATTAGATGGAAAGACTTTATCAAGTAAAGATAACTTGACTATATCTATTGACTGCTTACGATCAATGGACCCATACAATTCCATAACATCCAGCGCTGCCGATTTAAAATTAGAATTAATTTTAGCATCTTTAATAACATCAATAAATTTAAACGATGAATTGACTGTAAATAACCCAAAACCTATAGCATCAATCAACCAACGATTAATCAAAACAGAAGTTTCAAAATAATGTACACTACCAAAATCCATCATTAAACGTAAAGGCCTATCTCGTTTATGTAATTTAACATTTGCAAAAATTCTAGGAAGGGATGATGCAGACGGGTAAACTTTAAAATACTCTAATTTTGTTCATGCTTTCTCTTTTTCTTTACGTAAAACACTAGCAATAAATTTCTCGCGATTAAGCTTACAATTAAAACCTTCAAAGTTAATTTTTTTTTACTGTGTAATCTTCATTCCAACCTCAAATGGATATAAAGTTAAGGAATATTTATACTATAATCTATTATTACAGTGATTTTTTTGTGGCATTTTTTCCATTTTGTAAATATAGTAATTAAAACTTTTTATCTTTAAAAACTTTTCATGGCTTTATGATAACTTTTTTAGACAAATGAAATTATATATATTAAAAAAAAAAGCCCTGTCAAAAATATAATAAAAAAATTTAGACTAGTCAAATTAAAATAGTATAGATGAGACAGTTTTGAAATATACTAATTATATCAAAATAAAACAATTTTCAATAGAATTCAGATAAACTAAGTAAATTTGATGAAAATGATAGAGCTGTTTATATAATAATTAGGATTGCTAAATTGTTTAAAAAGTAATTCAGTAAAATAAATATTAAAAAAATACAATGAGCAACTTTATATGTTGTAATTTTTGGACAAAATATATTTTAGTAACTTTAAACAATTCTTTGAGGAACTACAGTAACCAAATTATATGTTTACATTTTAATTTTAAATTATTAGAATGTCATTAAATTAATAATCTAAATAATAGAAACATTTAAAATTTTGAATGATGCAACTTTCCACATTAACCATATCTGAATTAAATATGTTGTATATATTCTTTATAAAGTTGAATTAAGAGAAATTCAGTAGGGCTATGAAGCAGCACCCTTACTACAAAGATTCAATACTTAAACTACTTTAGTCATTATATTTTATGTTAAAAATTTGAAAAATTGAAAAAGTACTTATGATTAAAATTTGAACCACTAAACATCACATGATCACCATTTCTTATGCTTGCACATAACTGTTATTAAACAGGCAAAATTCTCCATACAGTGGTGCCTGTTTAATAATGTTATGTGCAAGCATAAGAAATGGTGATCATGTGATGTTTAGTGGTTTAACACTAATCTTGCCTAATAGGATAGTGGTGGCTATGGTTGTTAAAGAGTCAAAGACACCAAAATGTATGGGTACTGAACTGAGTTCAAATCCATATGACTATATAAGCTATTGAGCTTAGATTAAAAATATTGTTTTCAATTTTATTTTCATAGTTTTGTAATTAAGTAGAGATAAAAGGTGGCTACTGGAGGGTTGCATTAGATCCTAAGATCTAAGTGCTCTCAGATCCAAGGCTCCTCACTGACAAAGGCCACAAGCCAGAAACTAGTCTGGGGATATTGGATGAGTAGGCATTAGATGGGGATTTTATGCACAAGCCTTCTGGCATCCATTGATTACGCTAGCTGGCACTGAGTGGCACTACTGTATGGAGAGTTTTGCCTTGATTAAAATTTGAAATGAAAAAACTGATATTACTTCAATTTTCATAAGACTGGTATTAAAAAAATAAAAATTTACTTAAGCTGTTATTTTACATTATGTTCTTATTTTGCGTATGTTTGTGGTAAGCATAAATATTTACAAATATTTCATTGCTGTTAATTGGTCAGCATACATTTATTTTTATTAATATATTTTTTTCATATAGTACATCTAGAGATTTAATTTTTGAGTACTGTCTAAAACTGAACTGCAGGATTGTGATATTAAATTGTAATAAAATTCTTCAGCTACACCAATCAATTTTCAGCTTTGAATGAGTTATATACATATCGTAAACTAATAATAAACATGGCTAAATTCTGACATTCAAACATATATTTATAAGCAAGGTAAAGAAGAAGTTTAAACAAGCATTTAGATTCTCACTTAAGAGAAAAAATCTTTTTATTAAGTTTCTATAAAGAAACAAAGATATTAGATGTCAGGCTTTAAGTTTCCACCTTTGTTTCACACTCAAGCTAAGAATAGTTAAATATCCATTTACCAAACAATATCAAACCATTAGCTGGATTAGTTATATGATAAGAACATGAAAGAAAAATTATAAATCTAATGGAACCTGAAGACATTTTCAAGCTTTATCTTGCTTAAGCTAAATGTGATATTACTATGACGTGAAAGTCATCCATGTATACATGTGTAGAGTATTAAATAATTATACAATAAATAACAATGAATAATTTTATTCATGTTCTGTTGATGATTATAGCTTCTATTTCACTTTTTATTTTCTATGTTCATGAATAAAATGCATGCCTATTTTTTAAAACTATAACTATTGATAATCAAAAACAATTGTGTCTGTCAAGCAGGTCAGTGCAGCCATCTTGCAAGCAAGCAGTTGGTTGCAGATGGTTGTTGCGGGTTCGCTCCCTGGCCGATGCTATGACATATGGAGAAAAAAAAACAATTGTGTCTCTCAAAGATAAGTATGTATGATTTTTTTTTTTAAATTAAAGAGTATATTATAATTGCATGTTTTTATAAAAATATTTAAGAGAAAGTAATGTAATAATGCATAAATTCTTCAAGTGCAAAAAGATCTGTGGAGTTAGTGTGAAAAATTGCTTGAAGAAAACACAAATCAGGTAATAAGTCCCCAATAAAATTTAATGTGTTGTTTTAAATAATTAACAGAATTGTTTTCAAACTTTTTTTTTTGTTAGAAACCAAGAAATTACTTAATTTTAGAAATGTACAAAAAAAAAAAAAAAAAAAACACGCGAATACATGCATTTGATAATTTGAAAACTTACTGAAAGAAAATAAGAAATTTATTTACAAAATTAAAGAAGATAATGTGATAAAAAAATACACTGGTTAAAAAAAAAAAAAAATTTATAAATGAAATTCAAATATATAATGATTTTTAATAATGAATTAGAAAAGAGCTAAGGATGATATCTGAGCATTGTCTGGAAACAACAAATGATCGATTCGTGTGCTAGTCAAATAAAAATACTTGCCAAGTATCTGAAATATTTGAAATTAAGAATAAGCTATATGCAAAAGTGTTTTGAAATGAAGTACAAAAGTTATTATCCAAAACAGTTCCATGAATTCAAAGATGTAGAGAAAAAATAAAAATTATATTTCAAGTTGTTGATTTTACATAAAAAAATTATTTTGTAGATCTATAAGAACTAAATTGATTAAAAGTTTTATAATATGCACATAATTTGAATATTTTGTATTGAAACAAGGCTCATGACAAGTTGATTGGAATAGGCTAAAGTAGCAATAGGGACTTAAACATAGTTACTTTGTTTACAATAGAATCAAAATACATTTAAATTTATTAATAAGTTAGAACACTAAGAAAATAAATTCAATATACATTTATGTGTGTATGCATGAAAATAATTGATAGACACCAAGCCTAAAAAAAAAAATAAGTAAAATACATTTTATAATATTCACTCAATATATAAAAGAAAAGAAATAAAATATATTTCATTTTAGTTATTAAATATTTAAACGAAAGAAAATTTGTTTTTGTTTTGTTTTTTATGGGTTAATATTGTTTTAAATTGACTAAAAATATCAATTACTAAAGTCAAAGATGTTTCTTATGCAGAAAAAGTTTTAAAGAAAATAATTCAGTACTTAAGTATTAGTGCAGACACCAAGATTGATTACGAATAACTCTGGATATAAATTAATAACCAATGAAATAAACGATTCAAATTTTAAATTGTTTAATCTCCACAAATTACAAATGATTTTTTAAGAAAAATTCTGACAAATCTGCAAGAATGAGCTTTTATTACAATATTTTATGACACTTTGTACCATCAAAGCCATCCTTCTCTACCCACATATACAGCACTTCATCTCATCATAAACACCCAGCATGTGTAATACCAAACTTCAAATCTAAAAAAAAAAAAAACATCTTATTTCCAATGATGGAAATATATTCATTAAACAATTTAAAATTTCAATCATTTATTTTATTTATTAATAATTTATATCCAGAATTTTCTGTAATCAATCTTGGTATCTGGACTAATATTTAAATACCAATAATTCTTATATAGTAACATTATTAAAAGAGAAAATAAATTGTTGGTTTTTGTGACTTATGCCCAATGCGGCCATTTGGTGGTGTTGTTGCTTGCAAAAATAATGAAATGTAACATTACTGGGTTGATAATTTTTTGCTTTCTGTTCGACAATTTTTAAAAGTATTTTTAAAAAATTTACGAACCAACATTATTTTCTAAATTACACTTTTTAATTACATTATACATTTCAGCATGTAGCGCAGGAATGTGCGGGGGGTTTCCAATGGTTTTGATGATCCAAAGGATTGGCCAATACATGCACTACTCTGATAAAAACTAAGCTTTCAGTGCTATGCGCTGGAATGTGTGAGGGGGGTGGGTGTCAGCCATTTCATTACTCTCATAGCTGTTTTCCTGTAAATGCATTTTTTGCATGACTTATATGAAATGGTTCTGGGACATACCCTTTTGCAATTGTTTTTGCCTTCCAAGATGTGTAGGGAAATGCGCAATGGGCTTACAATTATTAGTATGTAATAGTACTTCAGGTAAGGTGTAAGATCATTACTTCCAATGCACATAAAAACAATTATGGCCAGTTGAATTCCATATACCCTCACATCCTATGATAGCGATCTGTGAAGAGTGCGCTATTTCCATAGTGACACAAAGCAGTGTGCAACACCATTTAGGCCTGCTAACAGCTAATATGAATGGAACTGTTCTATATGCTGTAAGTTGTGCTGCATAAACAGCATATTTCTGTGCTTTTGCAGAGAAACAATGCCATCAAGTGGGCCATATTAGGCATCACTCATTAATGAAACTATATGGCTATTAAAAATGTTTTAAGAATTAATGTCATAATTATATAAAATTAGTGAAAATATTTTTTTACAATTTTGCTTTCATTAGTTAAAAAATATTCTATGCTTATTGCTATATATGAAATAATTAGACTAATTAGTAATAATACAAATTAATCCCTATAAAGAATAAAATTGTTAGAAAAATCTAAGAGAGAACCTGGTTACAAGAATAAATAAAGTTTAAATAAGCAAAATGTTTCATTGGATATCTAGTTTGTAAAGAAGGCATATCATTTATGATCTTTTCAAATTATTAATGTTTTTTTGAAACAACAGCCTATTCTACATGGAGGAAAAATTTGATCCCCTCCCCCAATTTCCTGAGGAGTGTCACAAAGTAAATTCTAAATGCCAGTAGCATATAAAATGGAAGAAACAAAGTCAAATTTTCACCATATGGATGTTATATCTAAACATGATTTCAAAAAAATAACTGATTTAAAAGTATTTGATAATAAAGTGTAAAAATAAACTTGATTTAATTCCACACAATTAAAAGCTTTGCCATTACTCAACATGGGGGGGAAAAGTCAAGAAAATTTTGCTAGCAAATCAACTGTGTAGTTACATATGTGTGGCCCAAAGATATAAAGGTATTTATACTTACTTTAAACTATAAAAAAATTCTCTAAATAAATCATAAATTGCTGTCTCCCTAAAATCAATCATGGAAATAATGTTAGTTTTAGAATTATATTTCCTAGGAGTATTTATCTGTAAATGCATTTATGTATATATAGTTGTTTTATAGTATTTCTTTTATGTAAAGGGTTTTTGTTTAAATAATTTTAAAAGAAAAAAATTTGAGCACATTTAACTAGAAAAATTTACAAAAAGTGTTTTTTCTTCATGTTAAATTTAAAAATTATATAAAGCATTATTACAATAGAATGACAGCCTGTTAAGCTAATTGCGCAGACGCTGTGAGAATGTTATTAATAAATGAATACCTTCGAACAACCACATGATATAGTATTTGTATAAGAGTAAAAAGGAATCCTCTTACTCTTACGACTCAAATGTTTATAAATGAGCAAATCATTATAAAAAAAAAAAAAAGGCAAAAGTTAAACTTACTTTAAATTGTCTAGTTTGAATACAAAAAAAAAAAGAAGTAACTATATCACTGAAATTTATCATTCAAAAGAAGTAAAAAATTATAAAGAAATGATTTAAGGTTTTAAAAAAAAAACAAAATTCTTGTGTACAAACTTAAATTATATCACCAACAATTAAATAGATGTGTGTATAAAAAGATTTCTTTAAATATGAAATTTAAATAAATTGTAGGCAAATTAAAATGTTTGTGTAAAAAACATGGGGCAAAATATTTAATATTTAATGACATCCTTTTCTTTTCATATGTGAAGGCAAGAAAGAGATTTATACATGTGTGAATATGCATTCATTTTAATAGCAGAGATTGATTATAAAATATGTTATGAGATTTATATGAATAAAATATTGTTGAGAAATAATGAGAATTAATATTAAATAAGAAAATATTTATTTGTGAGATTCATATAACACTTAGTTTTAAAAATGAATCGTTTCAAGTTAAGTTTTACAAATAATAATATTATATTAAGTTAAAAAAGTTTGTAATTTCAAAGTTATTTTGTGTATATGCAAGTAAAATATAATTTTAAAGTCGAGTATAAAATATATAAATGATGTTTAAAGTTAATGAAATAATAATAAATGAATAACAGATGTTTGAAATTAAGAGTCAATTTTCTGTCTGGAATGAAACGTTAGTTTGAAAACCAGCACAGTCATATATAATTAGGAAATATTTACATACTTAATAATTAACAATTGAGATTTAGCTATATTACTGTATCCAATTACTGGCACATTATGAATAGTCTAGTATATTATTTACTGTGTAATTATAATAAATTATTTGCTATAAAAGTTATAAAAATTTCCATGCTTGCCTAGGATGGAATGTTTTGTTTAAAAATACTTAATGAGGTAATATTGATGTGATTCTGCACAGAATGGTTAAAATGGACAAATGTTAATATATGTTATTTTATTAGCACATACATCCTTTTGTGAAACGTTTATGATTGTAAATAGTGAATTCAAAATAAAACTAAATCTATTAAAATACTAAAGAGATAGGTAAAATTTTGACATTGAATATGAAACTGTATCAAAAAGAATAAACTTTATTCAAATAGAAAATGTTATAAAGGTGCTAATTAGTTTTATATATTCATTCAATACTAACCTATTAATAAATTGTATATTTTATTTCATCTGTTTTTGTTTGGAGTTTATTATTTTAGAAATAAAATTGACATAGAGAGCAAATCAAACACATGAACCTACACATGAATCAAGGAGTTAAATATAATATTGCAAGGTGCTAAGATAGAAATCACCTTTAAGGTCTGCACACATGTTCCATGCATTATTTTATGATGATAGTTTAGTAAATGTTATATTCATAGGTTGAGTTTATTAGATGATAATTTAGTTTTGTTTAGTAACAATTCAGATGGACCATTACAGTATATTTTCCAACTGTAATACTAATTGTACAAGCCAAAACTGCATAAAAAAGTCATATTGAAACAAGTGCATAAGTATTTTCTTATTTATATACAGTATTTATTATTTAATAGCACAAACAAAAAAGTACATATAAGCAGAACTATTTTGTCTTAAATCAATGTTTGACACAAAAGCAAAAGTATGTACTCCTGCTCTAATAAAACAGTAATAAAGTATATATATATCATATAATATGAAAATGCTATTTGTATTATTACATATAAGCTCTGCAACTAAATTTGAAAATTGTGTAAGAGAATGATGGAAAAAAGGGGAAGGTATAAAATTAGGAAAATTAAACTCTTATGGAGAAATATATAATTGTATAAGAGAATGATGGGGAAAAAAGGGAAAATATAAAATTAGAAAAATTAAACTTTTATGGAGAAATATATTCTTTGTAAATAAGAAAAAAACATTAAAAAAAATAAAACAATATATATATATTTGATTTCCTTATATATTTTTCACCTTTCAATTAAATATTTGAAAACCAGGCACTCTTCACAAACCTGGTGCTTTAATTGTAAATATAGGGTAATCAAATCCCCTACATTTACAATTAAAGCTCCAGGTTTGTGAAGAATGCCTGGTTTTAAAATATTTACATATAAGCTTGCATCCTGCCCATCCCTCTTCTATGTATTTAAATGGATACGGTCCTATACATGAGGGGTCAGAGTGACTTCAGATCAACATGGGCTTGGCAATAATGTTGGCATCAGTATGGGATTTGGCTTTCCATCATCAGATTTTCAATGATATGGATGGCTGAAAAGTTGGAGTGGATTGAAGCCTGTCCATTAAAGTGTGAAGATTTATATCTTAATATAAACTGAGCACTGATTCTATATATGTGTGGGAGATGATAATCTGGACCTACTGATGAGTACTGGTTGAGCATGAAATACGTATATTAGTGATTATTTATCTTTTCTACATGTGTATCAGTTGTATGAGATAGTGTGGATAGATGGTGGGTGCTTGAAAGTCTGAGTTCAAATCACCTATATTTACCTTTCAACTAATTAAAAAAAAAAGAATAGATTTAAGATACTTAAACAAATAATAATAAAAAGAAATTTCATACAAAAAAATCTTTACATCAATTTTATATTTGATTAAGATAATTTAAAAAGATGTGGGCAAATAGGGTAGAATAATTTTAAAGAAATTATAGAAGGATGAATTTCACTAGAGACTGAAAATCTATTTATACTTCTGAAAAATTAAAAAAAAAAAAAATGAATTGCAGATGAATCGAACATGTTATAAAAAAAGTACACGTTTTTATATTAGAAAAAGATAAAAATGATTCAGCAAAATAAAATAAATTTAGTTTTGAAAAAATGAGATAAAAGTTTGCTGGATAAGTATGAAGTCAAAAGCAAGAAAATGAATCCTGAAAATTTTTTTTCAGATAACTTGTTATAATTGTTGACCACAATAATAGAATATAAATAGAATAACTACATACTTAAAAAAAATTTTGTAGATAGAAAAATAATGTGAGCAATCAAGTAAGAGACATGCAAAAGATTTTTTTTTTAAAAAAAAATTGCTATAATTTTTTTTTAAAAAACTGCTTAAACTTTTCATTAGACATGTTCTGTCCAAAGCATATTTGATACTAATTATAAAGATATCCTGTTTCTTTCTATGCCTTTTTAAAATCTGCTTAATATTTTTTAAACAAATTTAAGATGCATAAAAAAGAGGGTGACTTTATAATTAATATAAAATATGCTTTTGACCAGAGGCTGTGTAATGAAAAGCTAAGCAGTTTGTTTGGCAAGCCACTGCAAATTTTTTAAAATACTACTAAACCTTAAAAAAAACAACAGCAACCCTCTGTATGTTAAAAACTGATATAAAACTTGAATTATATAACTCAATAAAGATAATTCATGTTTTGAAAAAAAAAGATTAATATTTGAATGAGATTTCATTAAATCATTGTCAAAAAGTTGATCAAGTCATTGTCTATAAGCTTCAAGTTACAGATTTATAATGTATCAGAAAACTGGATGATGACCACATGATCAAATCCATACACATATGTAAATTTTCATTTAATATAGCAGCTTCAATACTAACATGTCTTCAATATTATTAAAAGTATAATAAAAATGTAAGTTTCTTGGATTTAATTAAAGATAATGATGATTAAACTGTCTATCCCTTATATAATTATTTCTTATAAGATACACATTATAGTTCCTGCTTCTCATAAATCAAACTGTCTATCAGAGTCATATTTCAATCTCATTCAAAATCATTTTTTTTTTGTATGGATTGAACTACATCATTGCTTAACTTTGAATGTCACTTTAGAAAGAACATTTATGAATAGAATATTCTCTGGCAACACTATCACAATTTTAAACTATCATCAACCTTGCAATTTCTCAGCAAAGAAAATTATTTCTCAAGATTATTAAAATTTGATCATGTAAGCACTTGGATAAGACTAATGAGATAAAATAATTTATTTAAAATTAACTGATTAACTTTATAGCAATATCTTTATATTCTTGGATGACTACATATCAGAACAAAGGATAATTATTTTGAAAATTCTACTATGATAGGCATTCTTCTGTCCTTTAAATGAATTCATTGTTCCTTCATTTTTGACATACTATTTCCCAATTATTTCATAGTCCAAGATATTATTATATAAAAAATATTAATATGCAAGTATATATACATTGTATCACAATATCTGAGGATAATTCTACCATACAGGATCATATATATATTAAAACATTTTTGTGTGTGTTAACGTTAACATATCTTATTTGGGGATTATTAATAATTAAAATCGTCACTTGATATCCTTCCACCTCATTTAGAAAATACATTGTCATATGTAAAATTTAGATTAATATTTGTCCGCTTTTTATTTTATTTTTAGAAAGTAATGCAACACTAAATTCTTTGAAGAGTCTAAAGTTATTCATAATTTGAAAAAGGAGAAAACACACATTTTTACTTTGATATAAATGATAGCATACGTATGTATTTGATAAACGTTAAGTTTCAATCGATAAATAATAAATGACTAATTTGGAATTTATCATTAACTAAAAAAAAAAAAATAATAATAAATGACGTTTTAAAATTAAATCAGCAATTTTGACTTGTTTTGTCTTGCTATATTTCAAATTACAGATAAAAAATGAAAACACTTCAATTTTAAGGATATTATTTTATTAAAGTAACATCACTTGTTTGTACATTAATAGATAACAGATATGTGTTGTACTTTAAATGTATTAATTCACACTTATATGTGTGTATATTTGAAGTTTGATAAACCTATTATTACAACAATCATTTAAATATTACTTATTAAGCTCGATGTCAGCACATAATACTTATATAAGACTAAAACCTTAGTACATGGGCCTTCAGTGTTTAATTTTAGCAAGAGAAACCTCTACAAATCATAATGCAAGATTCGACTTTATAAAGACAAGAAGAAATAAACAAGTGAACCCCCTCGGGTGAGTTGTATAGCAACAAGAAAAAGAATATTAAGTTTTAGAAAAACATCAGATATAGAAGTCTGTGTTTTCCTGAAGGTTTGTGATGATGTAGTTGTATTTTTATATTGGACTAAATTTACATCATCTAATATGTGTATTGAATGTCTTTAGAAAAATTTAACTTTATTTGAATATTCCAAATACATTCAACTGTTAGTAATAGCACACCAACTGCACAACATTTCAAGAGGTATTATTCCCCCCTCTTCTTCAGGTGTTGCTGGCTTGACAAGTGACAGTACTAACATGAGGTTCAAACCTGGACTCCTAGATTCTTGAGTATTGAATTTTAAGGTACGTACGCTTTAACCAACTGAGCCATCCTACCAAAGGTAACAGTCTGTAGTAATTTCATATACCTATCTATGAGGTTCCTCCTGATTTCTCCACTTCTTCCCAAGAACAAAGTTGATTAGTGGTTTCCATACATTATGTATAGTCACATTAGTTTGGCTTATGGGATTTTTTGGCATAGTCATGTGAGCAGCTTCTTTAAATTTTCTTCTTTGTACCTCTTCTTCTCTATCCATTATTTTTGTATTTCTCAATTGAACATATGTTCATTAACATATACATGGTCTGCTACCTTAGACACCTGTTTTCTCTCTTTTAATCACCAGTTTGTGTTCTTGCAAGCGCTTTTTAATGGGATGACTGGTCTCACCAATATATGTTCTTGCACATTCACATATCTCATAAATGCAGTTGTTTCTTTTCAGCATTTCAAATTTAGGTTTTGTAGGTGTTAGAATTCCTTGTAGGGTGGTATGGCTCTGGAAAGCTGTTCTGATGTTATACTGATTGCAGATTTTCCTTAATTTGTATGCTTTTTTGGAATGTATGAGTACACTACCAATAATTTTCTCTTAATGATTCTTTTTGTTGTCTAGCCTATACATCCAATTGCACCAGAAACACATAGCATGGAGTTATACTATCACTATGGAACAGAGCAAAAGAAGTTTGTTCAAAAACAAGCGATTTGGAAGAAAAGATCTATAGAACTTCTTATGAAAAATGGTTATCCATCAGCAGTTATTAAGAAAACGTTAAATAGACAACAAAAAGAACCATCAAAAGAAGACAATTACTGGTACTGAAGTATACCCATACCTTTCAAAAACAGCAGACAAATTAAGAAAAATCTGCAATCAGTATAACAACAGAACAGCTTTCCAGAGCCATACCACCTTACAAGGAATTTTAACATCTACAAAACCTAAACTTGAAATGCTGAAAAGAAAAAAACTGCATTTATGAAATAACCATGTGAATGTGGAAGAACATATATTGGTGAGACCAGTCATCCCATTGAAAAGCACTTTGAAAGAACACAAACTGATGATTAGAATAGAGAAAACAGATGTGTCTAAGGTAGCAGACCATGTAAGTGCCAATGAACATATATGTTCAATTGGGAAAATACAAAAATATTGGTTAGAGAAGAAAAGATATAAAGCTGCCCTCATCGCAATGGCAAAAAATCCTATAAGTGAATTTAGTGTAACTATACATAATGTATGGAAACCACTAATCAACTTAGCTCTTATGAAAAAATGGAGAAATCAGGAGGAACCTCACAGATAAGTATATGAAATTACTACAGACTGTTGCCTTTGGCATGATGGCTCAGATGGCTAGAGCATTACCTTAGAATTCAATACTCAAGAATCTAAGAGTCCAGGTTTGAATCCCATGCTAGTACTGTCACTGGTTAGACCAGCAACACCTGAAAAGAGGGGAGAATACATCTCAAAATGTTATGCATATACGAACCTGTTTGATGTACTATTACTAACAGTTGAATGTGGTTGGAATATTTAAATAAATTTAAATTTTTCCAAAGACATTCAATACACATATTAGATGATTGAAATAGTCCAATATAAAAATACAAATAGAAGTCTGTATTGTCAAAAGTTCTTTTATTATTCTTTACTTCATTTTATTTTATTTTTTCTTCTTGGATTGTATATCCCTACTTCTTCCTTTACCCATTCTGACAAAAGTAATGTTTTTATGCAGACGCAAAGTATGTATTCATAAAATTGTTTCCCAAGAAAACCACAAATATGGATTAAGGTTAATAACAACTAAATTAAGGCTTCTATTGCATTATAGATCTCATTCTTGCTTCCATCAGAGATGTTTAATGTAACTGATCAAATTTAAAGTAAAAGGATACATATATGCATATAAACTGGGGATATTAACCTTTGGAACAAAATAAATAACAGGATAGCAGAGATCAACTCAAATATTGACATTCTGTAATAAATTATTCAAAGGAAAAAACTTTAAGTCTTAATATAATAGGTTTTAACCATTATTATATGTTGCCATTTATCAGAGGCAGTTTATTTTACACATCTTACTGTATATCTATGTTTAAAGATCAGCTTTTTAAGCTATTGTGCATGCGCTTTTTACGAGTGTTAATAATAAATGAATACTTTCATTCCCAACATGAGATCTGAATAAATGACGTTGACGAAATTATCTGGAATTTACTAAATGTTACTCTCAAATGAAACTTAAACATATGTAAATAAGTATTTATTTTATATGGCACTGTTTATAATTGTTTAAGTTATATATGTTTAAGTTTCATTTGAGAGCGACATTTAGTAAATTCCAGATAATTTCGTCGACGTCATTCATTCAGATATCGTAAACAGTAATTTAAAGTGAGTGGTTTATCCTCATGCTTTCATTTCCAGTACTTAAGATTTGCCCATATATAAGCATTTGGGTTGGAAAAAATAAGTGATTCATTTTATTCTTTCATAAATACTATATCTCGTGTTGGGAATGAAAGTATTCATTTATTATTAACACTCGTAAAAAGCGCATGCACAATAGCTTGAAAGGCTGATCTTTAAATGTATTACAATTATAAACATAGAGCTATATAAAATAAATGCTTCTTTACATATGTAGATCTATGTTACATATATGCATTGTAATGTTTATGGACCATTGTGAATGAATAAACTGATGGTTAACATTAAAGAGATTATGACATTATCTGATGAATCCTACAGAATCATGTTGAAATTTGAATTCTATATATATATATATATATATTATGATTGGATTACACAACTATAAGTCACAAATTAACTGTCTAAAGGAGCTAAAATGTCAAATTGCTTGTATAAAAATCATATTAGATTATTCTAGAAACCACTCATAAATTTCTGTGTATTATTATGGTTTCACTCTCCATTGAATATACATAAGACCATATATGGATTTCATTACCTGACTAAATGTGATAAAGTATCCAATACTATAACAAAATGAATGATTGTGTTTAATTTTGCTATACATATATTGTATTGGTTGCAAATGTATGAACCATCCCACAAGACTTAGAATCTGAGCAAAAGTACCCTGAATCCAAGCATGCCTGAGATACACAAGTCAGGAACAATCATGAATTCAAACCTATTTGCCTAGTCCCCAAATCTATAACACTATGGACAACATCTACGGTGATACTACATAAATTAATTATTTCCGAGCCCGGTGCTACATCGTTTTGCATGAGAACTCAGCTGATGATGATGATGAGAGATTGAATGAACCCAAAATATAAGTTAAAAAACATACATAAATATAAAGATTATTAAAGAGATTCGAACAACTGGATTAAGTTTAAAAACATAAATATTTATTTTGATAAAAATTCAAGATTTTATATATATATAATCAATGTCACGCAGTTTAAACTATTATTTTGGTTACAAATCTGTGACAATCTTTATACAATTATTTTCTTTTAATAGATATCAATTTAGTGCGGCAGTTACAATACTGAACATATATCTAAAAATAGGTTTTTATTTAATATTACAAAAATAGATTTGGGTGGTTGGTGTACTTTATATATTTAAAAACACATGTAAAGATATAAGAATAAGAGTTTCGTTGATTATAGGACTTGAATATAATGCCTTGGCATTTGATACACAGCTTTATTTTCATTTATAGAATTTATTTTCAACAATTAAAATGAGGATACATTGTGATCAAAATATACTTAAAAACATTTATTTATTAAACATTTTCGACATTTAACTATCAGATATTGCTAAACTCTATCAATATGGGGAATGGCTTATTCAATAAAGGGGAAAGCAGCTTCATGACAAGTTGGATCTAAAACTCCAATGAAAAATATTTAAAGATAAAAACATTTCATTATCACATATCATTATGATTCATTTTGTCAAGCAGGCTAAAAGAAAAATGAACTATAAGAAATTGCAGTGTTAGCATAATAGCCGAATATTTGCGGATCCAATATTTTGAGGTGCTTTATCATATTACGGAAGAAAACAGTCTAGCCAAATTGCCACTCCACATTTTGTGGAATTGGTTGACAAAAGGTCCTCGGACAGAGTTGCCGAACTTTTCCGGAATTATCCCATGCATTGCTCTCATTACGAGAGTATATATATATGGTCTAGGGACATTCATGGCCCTGTTTATGACTTGAAACAAAGAGATGACTCAGGTGTTCTGATGCACGTCTCTAGATAAAGCTAAATAACATGAAGAGTGGCCTATGCTAACAACGCCTTTATAAGAATATGCAATTATTGAGTTTAAATATTAACATAAAGCCTTAAATGGTTTAACAAATACGTAATGATATGTTAAAATAATGACCCATGTGAGATAAAGTTATTTATCAAAAGTTAACGCTATAATTAATGAAGTGTGCATTGCTCCCCCTTCTTGAATCACTATTTTATTTAACATATATAAAAAACTAAAATTAACGCACTTAAAAGTGCGAATAACAAAATAGATTTAAGTCACCAGCCTTTTTGGCAATGATGATTAATAAAGAAATTAACAAAATTAACTGACACCATAATCCACCCCAGATTGAAGTATTTATACATTTTGTATAAATTTAAGATCAAATATTTTTTTAAAAGCATGTACACCTGGGTCTCTTTTTACACGGATTTATTTAATGTGATTTTGAAGTTACGCGATTCACGTTTCTCCGGAAGTCGAACTCTGATAATGCGCTATTACTTTAAATAATAAATTTCGCATATATTGCAAGTAATAGCACATTATTGGAATTCAACTTTCATCTTAGTAATTTCAATATTTTCAGTGCTTTATAATAGTAAGATTTTATGCAATAATGAAATTAAAATCATGATTTTCACATTTTATATATACACACATTAAATTTTACAAGATTATAATGTAAATTTGTTCAAACATTGTGCGTGTTAATTTTGCATTTTAAAAAAGAATGTAATCAATTATTAATCATTTAATGTCCACAAGTTTATTTTTAAAAGGTAAGTAATAGCAGTGGGCACAATTAAAATTGAAAATTAAAAAATTAAAGACAAAAATAAGAATTTAATTTTTAGTTGTTAGATTAATTACTAATTACATTGTCACCAGAAAACCATTAACACAATGTGAGAGTGATGTTGGCGCTAGTTGTATTTCCTCTTGTGTAGAATCTGATTTTTTACCAGTTTGCAAACGAACCTGTTTATCGGCAAATAGTGATAATAATTAAAACGCGTATAAAAAAATATAAATTACTGTAAATTATGCATAAAAATATATTGTTTTGAATAAAATTAAATATTATAGTTAAAAAAAGTTTGTCTTGTATCAATTTTTTTCAAATTTGAAATTTTTTATTAGTCATATTTTATTTCCTTATTTTTTTTTTTTTGCGCGAATTTTAAAGTAATTTTACGTGGGTGCTTTGCTTTTATGCGATTTTTGAAAAATCACAGTCTGTATCCCCCCTTTTTCAAGGTAAGTTACATCTATTTTTGCGCGATTTCGTTTGCGCGTGTTTTCTGAGGAACCTATCTATCGCGTTAAACGAGACCCAGGTGTATTCATTTAAAATATAAATGCAATCTTACGAACTATTTAGATATAAATAATAATAACTCATTAATCCTCCCCCCTTTCTATTCCACAGCAGGATATAGAAATTCATAAGACAGGGTTTGATTGACATTTACAAACAAAATTAAGTGAAAATATAAAAATATCATTAAAATTAAATCATAACCGCACTAAATTATAAAAAAAATAAGCGTGAGTTGGATGAAATATTTTATAAGATTAGTTTATGTTATAGAGAATTGATACTAAGGAAATAATTATTAGTTTAACATACTCACCGATGAGCGAGTTAAAAGAGATTCAAAATATACAGAAAACATTAATTTTAAAGAGTTTACAAGTTAGAATTTAGGTAATATGATTATAATGACTTTGGGCTGGTTACCTCAGCATTAATTTTAAAGAGTTTACAAGTTAGAATTTAGGTAATATGATTATAATGACTTTGGGCTGGTTACCTCAGCATTCTATGGAAGAAGTGCTGACGAATCTTCTATGGCAGGAGCTACATCTCAGCTTGGCAAAGAGTAAAGATGGAGGGGAAGGCAGCTTATGCCCCTCTTTTTAAAAATCAAACAGACATCAGGTCATCTAGCAACGATTGACCAAACTCTCACAATATATTTTTGGCTCTATTTATACAAATTTTGAATTATTCAAAGAATGTTTTTAATTAAACTTCTTAACTATTAATCAATCTTTGATTTACAGAAATATTTTCTGTATTGTTATTGGAGATGCAATTGTTAGATAACTGTCCAAAAATAAATTCAAATCAATTTCCAGATTGGAAATAGATTTGATAAAAATATTAACAGCTAACTAAATCAATTAGTTTTGTTTTGAATTTGACTTTAGTTTGAAAAATTCCTTTTTAATCATGAAACAAAGTAATGTTGTCATCCCTTTAATTATTCTTGGACAGTCGGAGATTGCATCTTCCATCTTGAATTTTTATGTAATTTTATAAAGAAAATAATTTACAAAGTAAATAAGATATAATCAAAGAAAAAAAATACAAAACTATTTACAATATTTGTTTGCGCTTATATATATATATATAAGCTCCGTTAATATACGTATATATCTGAGTCACATCTAGTGACATTAATATCAAAATAATTAAAGCATTTTTATTTAAAATTTATAACTTTTATAGGTGCTTCTCAGAAACATACCTATAGTTTATATAGATGTGACAAAAAAAAAAACGATGAAATGTGGGTTTAAGTGGTAGAACAGTGAAGCTCGATCTTGGGCTAAGATCAACTGCTACAATATATATATAATAAAAATGTTCACACAGGTAAATAATTACATATATATTCAAGTGGAGAAAACCAACTAATTCATTAAAATATAAACAATCATTAAATGAATTTCACCAGAATAACTTATTTAAATCTGATATTTTCATACAGATTGTGATAAGCTTAAATTTCTTTATTAAACCAATATTAGCAAAATTAGGCTAAATGTACACTTTCCTCTAATTTCAATTAAATCTGTAGTCAAACATCATTCATGCTATGAACATGCACATAGTCACCATATTTCATGTTCTATTTTGATAGATATATTAGGTTAGCTAGATTATATTTATAAAGTTTAAATAAATTAACATTGTTATTTATTGAAATTCAGAATCATAAATCATATTTATTTTATTTCTTATATCATCCAAGTAGACCTAGATCAGTAAATCTTAACTTGCAAATAGTTCAACATTGTTATAAGCACTTGTGCAACTAGTATTATTTAGAACTCATCCATTAATGCCTAGCATATACATTAGGGCTAGCAATTTCTATTATCAACTAGATTTCAAATTGTAATGGTGTAAATGAGAGTTAGGTTCCGGTTCACATACACCTACATATTAGGATTTAATTAAATTTAATAGAGTTTCTATCTCTTTAGGCAATATAGACTGTTGGTTTGTCATATTGATCTCTTTTATTTGGGCTCATTAATATAATGTATATGCTCTAACCAAGTCCAAAATCACATGTTGCCTATTCCCTATTCAACTGTTACAATAAACTTAAGACAGTTGTGAAGAATTATCAGGTTTCTTATTAATTAAAAAAAAAATCTTGTGGCAGTTTCTTTGATAATTCATAATTGTATTATTAATCATAGATATATTTATATATCACATTCTGCACTTATGCAAAATGTTAATTAATATTTGTATTTTTATATTGGACTATTTCCATCATCTAATATGTGTGTTGAAGGTCTTTAAAAAGTTTAATTTTATTTAAATATTCCGAATACATTCAACTGTTAGTAATATCACAGCAAACAAGTTAGTATATGCACCAACTGTTAGTCATATAACAAGTTAGTATATGCATCAACTGTTAGTAATATCACAGAAAACAGGTTAATATATACACCAACTGTTAGTAATATCACAGCAAACAGGTTGCTATATGCACAATGTTTCAAAAGGTATTATTCTCCCCCTCTTCTTCAGGTGTTGCTGGCCTGACCAGTGACAGAACTAGCATGGTATTCAAACCTGGGTCCTTAGATTCTTGATTATTGAATTTGTAAGGTAACACTTTAACCAACTGAGCCATCCTGCCAAAGCCAACAGTCAGTAGAAATTTCATATACTTATCTATGAGGTTTCTCCTGATTTCTCCACTTTTTCCTAAAAGCAAAGTTGATTAGTGGTTTCCATACATTATGTATAGTCACATTAGGTTGGCTTATGGGATTTTTTGCCATTGTCCTGTGAGCAGCTTCTTTAAATTTTTTTCTTTTGACCTTTTCTTCTCTATCCAACATTTTTGTATTTTCCCAATTGAATGTATGTTCATTGGTACATACATGGTCTGCTACTTTAGAGACATATGTTTTCTCTCTTCTAATCATCAGTTTATTTTCTTGCAAGTGCTTTTCAATGGGATGGTTGGTCTCACTAATATATGTTCTTCCACATTCACATGGTTATTTCATAAATGCAGTTTTTTCTTTTCAGCATTTCAAGTTTTGGCTTTGTAGATATTAAATTCCTTGTAGTGTGGTATGGCTCTGTAAAGCTGTTCTGATGTTATACTGATTGCAGATTTTTCTTGATTAGTCTGCTATTTTTGGAATGTATGGGTACACTACAGTACCAATAACTATCTTTTCTCTTGATGGTTCTTTTTGTTGTCTATTTAACATTTTCTTAATAACAGCTGATGGATAAATATTTTCATATGAGTTTGTTCTATAGAGATTCTTTTCTTTGGAATCGCCATTTTCTGAACAAACTTTTTTTGCTCTGTTCCACAGTGATAGTATAACTCCATGTTTTGTTTCTGGTATGATTGGATGTATAGGCTAGGTGTTTTCCTATATGTGTAGGTTTTCGGTAAACTGATGCTTTGATTTTTCCATGAGGGTGTCTTGTCACAAGAACTAAGAATGCCAATTTTTGTTCTTGTTCTGATTCTATTGTGAATTTAATTGAAGGTGATGTGTTCAGAAGTTTGAAACAATGCTTCACCATGTGGCCTTACAACAAATGTATCATCCACATAGCAAAGCCAAACTTTAAGTGGATATGGAGTAGTTTTTATGGTTGTGGTTTCAAGTTTTTTCATGTGAATATTGCTAATCAAGGGAGACAAGAACAAAAATTTACATTCTTAGATATTCTTGTGATAAGACTCCCTCATGACAAAATCAAAACTACAGTTTACCGAAAACCTACACATACAGGAAAATACCTAGCCTATACATCCAATTATACCAGAAACATTAAAACATGGAGTTATACTATCACTGTGGAACAGAGCAAAAAAAGTTTGTTCAGAAACTGGCGATTTGGAAAAGGTCTATATAGAACTCTCATGAAAAATGATTATCCATCAGCTGCTATTAAGAAAACATTAAATAGACAACAAAAAGAACCATCAAAAAGAACCATCAAGAGAAAAGACAATTATTGATACTGTAGTGTACATATATTCCAAAAATAGCAGACAAATTAAAAAAAAATCTGCAAACAGTATAACATCAGAACAGCTTTCCAGAGCTATACCACACTAGAAAAAAATTCTACTACAAAGCCTAAAATTCATTTATAAAATACCATGTGAATGTGGAAGAACATATATTGATAAGACCAGCCGTCCCATTGAAAAGTGCTTGCAAGAACATAAACTGATGATTAGAAGAGAGAAAACATGTGTCTAAGGTAGCAAACCATGTATGTACCAATGAACATACATTTTATTGGGAAATACAAGAATATTGGATAGAGAAGAAAGGTACAAAAAAAATTAAAAGAAACTGCTCATATCACAATGGCAAAAATCACATAATCCAACCTAGTGACTATACATAATGTATGGAAAACACTACTAATCCAACTTTGCTCTTAGGAAAAAGTGGAAAAATAAGGAGGAACCTCATAAATATATGAAAGTCTAATGACTGTTGCCTTTGGCAGGATTGCTTTTAGTTAGAGCATTACCTTAAAATTCAATAATCAAAAATCTATGGACCCAGGTTCGAATCCCATACTAGTAGTATCACTAGTCAGACCAGCAACACATGAAGAAGAGGGAATATCTCTTAAAATGAGCATATATTAACCTGTTTGCTGTGATATTACTAACAGTTGGTGCATATATTAACCCGTTTGCTGTGATATTACTAATAGTTGGTGCATATACTAACTTGTTGCTGTGATATTACTTAGTTGGTGCATATACTAACCTGTTTGCTGTGATATTACCAACAGGGCAAAATTCTCCATACAGTAGTGTCACCCTGTGCCAACCAGAGTAATCAATGGATTCCAGAAGGCTCATGCATAAAATCCATATCTAGTGCCTACTCATCTAATATCCCCAGAAACTAGTTTCTGACTTGTAGCCTTCGTCAGTGAGGAGCCTTGGATCTGGGAGCACAGCACCTAGATCTTAGGATCTAATGCAGCAGCCAACTTTTAACTCTACTAAACTACAAAACTATGATAATAAAATTGAAAACAATAATATTTTCAATCTAAGCTCAATAGCTTTTATAGTCATAAGGGCCTAAACTCAGTTCAGCACCCATATTGTCTTTGGCTCTTTAACAATCATAGCTACCACTATCCTATTAGGTAGGATTTTTATTAAGCCATTAAACATCACTTGACCACTATTTCTTATACTAACACATAATTATTATTAAACAAGGGAAAACCCTCCATATAGTAGTGCCATCCTGTGCCCACCAGTGTTATCAATGAATGCCAGAAGGCTTGTGCGTAAAATCACTATCTAGTGCTTACTCATCCAATATCCCCAGACTAGTTTCTGGCTTGTGGTCTTCATCAGTGAGATAGGGATTTTATGCACAAGCCTTCTGGCATCCATTGATTACTCTGGTTGGCACAGGGTGGCACTATTGTATGGAGTTTTGCCTTGTTTAAAAACAATTATGTGCTAGTATAAGAGATAGTGATCTTGTGATGTTTA
Source organism: Epiperipatus broadwayi (assembly GCA_028023455.1). Classification (NCBI taxonomy): domain Eukaryota; kingdom Metazoa; phylum Onychophora; class Udeonychophora; order Euonychophora; family Peripatidae; genus Epiperipatus; species Epiperipatus broadwayi. The sequence goes on from JAQFVV010006228.1 coordinate 7,062,894, forward strand.
ATGGTTTAACAACAATCCTGCCTAATAGGATAGTGGTGGCTATGGTTGTTAAAGAGCCAAAGACACCAAAATGTATGAGTGCTGAACTGAGTTCAGACCCATATGACTACATAAGCTATTGAGCTTAGATTGAAATTATTGTGTTTTCAATTTCATTCTCATAGTTTTGTAGTTAAGTAGAGTTAAAAGATGGCCGCTGGAGGGTTGCATTAGATCCCAAGATCTAGATGCAGTGCTCTCAGATCCAAGGCTCCTCACTGACGAAGGTCACAATCCAGAAACTAGTCTGGGGATATTGGATGAGTAGGCACTAGATAGGGATTTTAGGCACAAGCCTTTTGGCATCCATTGATTACTCTGGTTGGCACAGGATGGCACTACTCTATGGAGTTTTGCCTCGTTTAATAACAATTATGTGCTAGTATAAGAGATAGTGATCATGTGATGTTTAATGATATTACCAACAGTTGAATGTATTTAAAATATTTAAATAAAATTAAACTTTTCTAAAGACATTCAACACACATATTAGATGATGGAAATAGTGCAATATAAAAATACAACTAGAACACAATCATCACAAACCTTCAGGTCTTTGATGTGAAAATTTTAGCTTCTTAATGTTGGTAATCTTTTATTCATTAGGTTGACTTGATAACTGTGGGCAAAGAGAAAACACTTTCATTAAAGCCAGGCAAAAGTTATATTTTACAGCATGCATTGCTTCATGACTGGAAAAGCTATAAGATTCTTATAGCTGGTGCACTTCTAGTGGCTTTAGCACATGCCCCATTATTTTCCATCATATAGTAAAATTGTCATTGTAGCCCTATTTAAAATAATAGTGAAAAGAACTTTTAATAGCCATATTTTTCTTTAATAAGACAAAAGAACTTTTAATAGCCACATTTTTCTTTAATAAGACATATTGTTGCTCAACTTTGCATCAGAAACACTTATTAGGGCATTCCTTATTCTTTTAGCTACATGATGATCTTTGCCCACATTCTGCTTCTTGATCAACATATTATTCTCATTTTGTTTTGTCTTCTCTGGTATATATAGCTATGCCAATGAATGAGAATATAACTTCCCATCATTCTTTATTTTTTGTTCTTGCTTTATTTTAATCTGATAATTAGCACTAATCATCTGTTTTTTAATCAACATCTAATTAACAAATTTAATTAGATCATCAAATATATTTTAAAAAAAAATTCTAAGTATAAAAAGTTGTGTCTAACTTCTGGAAAGATATTTTATTCATTTTTGACAGTTTATATTTCTTACACATCCACATTTCACTCTCTTTTCTCTACAAGAAAGCATAAATTTAAAATCAGGGAATAAGGGATCAAATTAACATTTTTCAGTACTTGGGTTGGGATGTGTTTTTAAAAAATATTTCTATATATTTTTTGAAATAAATTTAATTCAGTGTCAAAGCATCCTATACATTTCTGTGTATATTTCATATATATATCTTGGGTATTAGTCCTGCAACATGTACCACTATTGCTGTGCCTTTTTCACATTCGAATTGAAGCTGCAGATAACGTTGTAAATGGTTCTCAAAATAACAACTTTGTACAGTTACCAATACATTGATATGAATGTGAAAAAGTGCAATATGTTGTCCGTATTGCAGGAATAATACCAGAGTATCTATTTTTCATACAACTAAACAAAATTAAAACAGGCAAACTCACTATATATATATTGCCACACACAGCAATATATATAGTGAGTTTTGCCTATTTTACCAATATATATATATATATAGTTAGTTAGTTTTGCCTGTTTTAACAAGTTATACACAAGCATAAGAGGTGGTGGTCATGTGATGTTTATTGGCTTAAAACTAAACAAAATCCTTTTGAAATACACATAGTTTTACAAATCTTTTAATTTGTGGTTTTATTTTACAATAAATTATTTTTATTTATTTACATACTTAAAGTACAATATACTGTATTATTAATCGTGAAAATCTTATTTTTATTACATTTATTCCACTTCTTTAAAGTATATAGGCTATCTCTTTATTTGAATTAAGGTAAATTGTAATATAGAATACCATACTCGATTAAGTTCAAATAATTACAATAACTATAATATATAACACATTTTGGAAATCAAATATTAATATTAAATTAATATGAAAGCAAAATTCAGTTTGAATTTAAATGTTATTATAAAAAATACATATTCAGATTTACAATTCTTAAATATGAAGTCTTTTTTGTCCTCGAGTTTTTATATTTAAATTACAAGTTTGAAGTACTAAATACTTTCTAAGTTACTGCTAATATTATCCAAAGACCTATCTTATCTTCAGACTAGATGAAGTGATTGTTAATTCCAATAAGGTTGATATCTGTGACAATTGGTAAAATATTTCAAATTTTCTTATATTTAAAAAGTCTAATAAATAACTCATCATTCAACTAAACATTAGCTGGACATTGCTAAATTTAGGGCACAACCACCTGGCTAGCATACTGTCAATTTTCAAGAAAATACTATTTCTTTATAGTTATGAATTAATTTTTGGGAACATGAAATAGAAGTTAGGGTAATAAATTGTAAAAAATTATCAGTAATTAAAGAATTCAACTAATACAAACTTTATGTAATTAAGATTGCTAAAATATCTTTGTAACAGAAATGATTCACTATATAATTAGAATATTTTAAAACACAGAGCCAAAAATTGTAATAAAAATCAACGTAATACCAAAAAACTATCAGAAAATTTGTACCACTTACTCAAAACAAAAAGCGACGTTCAGTAAATTTAATGATTTTTTTTTCTTTGCCTCTATATTAATATAGTACATGAAGAGCTTTAAGTAATTTGAAAATAAGCTATTTTTATTAAAAATTGCATTAGCTTGCAGTTAATTGATAGTTAAGCAATGGCAGTATTATAAGCATTCGTTACAATTGAGTATTGGTTGTAAATGTATTCACATATCATCTGATTTCAATTGTAAATTGTATGGAGATCAGCAAAGTTTGCAAGTTGTTGTATTTGGTAAACTTATACATAAACTGTACTTGATAGGCATATAAAGTGATTGTTGCAAATCCTTTATCTTTTTAATGTTGCAGGTTAAAAAGATGTCTTTTCAAATGTTTCTTTTCAGTATTCAAACCAATTTATTATTATCTACAACTTTGTGCTGATTATTATAAAGTGCTATTTTTTTTTTTTTTTGTAAATGTTACCCAGATTTCTGTTTAAAAAAGTTTCATAAACGTCTTGAAGTTTTTAATACAGAATAAAGCGGTTTAACAGATACTGAAGATGGCTAATTTTCTAAGTAAGTTTTTAACAAAAAAATATTAGTATCATATATTCTAGGTTGAATTTTTTTTAATAATATATAATTAAAGCATGATATTCCGTACACGTTTAATAAAAAATTTATAATACAATAATTAAATGGCATGCTGCATATAAACGGAGTTTGGAAATGAAATACCGTCTAAGTACGTAATGACAAATCGTCTGCTAAAGCGTTTACAGTATTTAACTGTGCAAGTTTTTGAACATTAAAATATTGTTATTGTTTTTTAATAATTAAATTAAAATATTTGGAAGAGATTTGAAGACATAATAATGTTTTGTCAATTCTGAAAGTTCAGGTAATTTAAGCTTCTTTCTTTCTTTTTTTTTAAAATTAATTAGATGTAAATTTACCAGAAAGAAGGCTTGTTTCAAGAAGATTAATTTTGAATGGCAAAAATTTATCAATGATGACATGAATATTTGCGGTTTACTAAAACGTGACAGTCTTCTAGTAAAATTCGGTGATTATTTTTACAAAATATTATTTTCTACTCGATTATTTTCTTGAAACATTAATTAGGATCTTGAAGTCAATTTTTGTGCAATTTTATTTAGACACATAATTATATAAAATTTAAGATAAAATAAATATAGTTTAAATACTTAAGTTATCAGTAATATTTATTGTAAAATGATTTTTTCATTAAAATCTTTTACTGGAATTAAATCTTCTCACTCATGAAAAAACGATTTAAAAACGATTATAAGTAGGCTTAGGATTTTATGTATAGAAATTTAATTAAAAGTCTGATTTTATGATTTAATCATAAAATATGCGTAAGAAAATGTATTAAATGATTGGCAAGCAATCTTCTATTGCTCTGCTATCTTTACTTTTGAAAAAAAACAACAACTTAACATCTGATAGATCAAAAGATCATTTGAGAAATCATGACTAAAAAAAATTTTTTTTTTTAAATGTCTCAATTATAACTAAAGCATTTATCAGTGAAAGAGAGATATAACCACCAATTTTGATCCATTAAAAAGAAGTGTATAAATTTCTTATATTATAATTGCTTCTTCCATTAATCTAAGTTAGTGTGACAATATATCCTATAAGAATTAGATTATGTAACAAGTGAAAAGATTAAAGATTTTTTTCATTTTCTTAATCTACTTTTTACACAATCAGTACAAATGTAATGCATTCATTTTTAGAACAAAATGTACATTTTGAAACACAAATTAAATATTTTAAAATTTACATAAATAATTTTCCTTGGTTGATAATTCAAAGAATTGCTTGTTTACATCAAACTTTAAGTGAGAGAAAGAATGAGATAATGGCTGAGAATAAATTATCATATAAAGTTTTAATAAAAGTTACTATGCTGGTATAATCTTGAAGTTGCTATGTCATACAAAAACCATAAAAAGACACAATTTAACCACAACTACGGTTGAGATGTAAAATAATTTGCTTTTTTCTATTTAAAAAAAAGGAAGAGATAATATATTCAAAGAATTATTTGTATCAAAGGAAATTGAAGTCCCTCATTAATTTTTATAATTAGAATAGTAGATAAAAACATCCATATTTCATAATCAAGATTTTCGTCTTAATAATAAATTTCTAATAAAAATAGTCTTGCAATTTTAATTTATTGGAGACAATTTTGGATTCAAGAGCTAGCAATTATTGAATCAAATTGTTTTTTTAAGAAAAAATATACATATATAAACAAATTCAAATGACTGGAAATGTTGTTCATCTATCAAGCAGAACTGCTTCTAACAAAATTGTTCATTATTTCAGTTATCTTTCAAATATTTTTGTTTGGAAGTTTTACAATAATGCTTCTTTTTTAAAATAATTTTGTTTATTTTATTCCTCAAAACACCACATAAAGCATAGCAAAAAAAAAATAATGACCATGATTTGCTTATTAGCATTGATATTGTAAAAGTTAATGCTTATTTAGAAAGAAGCACTTGGTTGTTGTTAGCAATTTTTATTCTAAAATGTTATGCATACCAACTCATTTTTATTTTCAGTCATAACTGATTATTACAGAAGGAAAGTCGCTCTATGTTTAATTCAATTTCATCATTCTTTGGCTTTTTTCTTCCACAGCACATTCTTTAAACCTTTCTTATATATCCATCCATTTCCCATACCGTCTCTTTCTAGAACTTTAACTATTTTCTGGGAATCCAGTTTAAGACCTTCAACTGTCCTTTATTGTCATCATTTTTGGTAATAGGCTTAACTTAGCTCAGCTTCTGTTAATCTTTATTTTATCCCTAACTTATATTTTTTCATAATTTATTGTGTGATCTGAAATTTATGTATTTTGTTAAAGTTCCAAATCTCTGAATTATATGTAAGAAGTGGTAAAACATATTTATTACAAACACATAGCTATAGTTTTTTTAATATAAAATTATCTTTGAGAAGAGCATTCCAGCCAAGCTTAATTCTATGATTACTTTATGTTTATATCTGTATTAATAATCTGACCAAGATGTTTGTAGTTGATAACTTTTTCTAATTTGTGATTATCATTTTTATTTTCTTTCTCTCAGAAAGTCCAATGAATATTACTTGAATTTATTAGCATTTAATTTAATTTTATTTGCTTTCTTTATCTGATAACTCTTGTAATAATTTCTGAAGCTTTAAGCATTATTTTCAAAAATAATCATACGTTTGCAAAATCTAAATAATATTAATTTATTTTTATTCTCTTATATTTCTATTTTAATCCACATTTTACTGTAAAATTATTGCTAAAAGGTTTTTAAAAATGGAATCACCCTATCATATACTCTTATCAATGTTAATCTTCTTAGTGTCATTTTATATAATAATTTCTAATGCAGTTAATAAACATTGTTCTTGACATTTTTCAGAATTTAATATTCCAAAACTTTAATCATTGTAGAAATGTTTATAGAATCAAATATCTCTTTCACAATTTATAAATCCAAAGAAAAATATTAACTCATATTTATTGATCCTTTTTCCAACTTTTCTTAATCCTTTGATATGAGCTATTATGCTAAAACCACTTTTAAATCTTTTAATTGAGTTCAAAATTCATTATAGACAAGTTGCATTCATCTTAGTAAAGATTTTGTATAGAATTGATAGCAGACTAATAAGTCTGTAATTTCTATTACTTTATTTTCAACTTTATTAAATATCAATAACACTATTACATTTTTACAATTATATAGTTTATGTTTATCATTTAGGCATTGGTTATTACTAGCAATTTCTCTATTTCTTCACCCAATTCTTTTAAGATATCAATATCAATTGCATCATATCCTGGAATTTTTTTCTTTATAGATTTAATTGCATCCATTGCTTTTTATAATGCTTGGCAATTCTGAAAATATTATAATTGAGAGGTAAAGTTTTTTTTTTTCTTTATTCCCTGTTCCTTTTTTAATAAAAATTGCTTTCTTTTGTTCTCATAACTTTCCTTTTAATATCAAGATGTTTTATAGTTTTAAGACTTATTTTTCTCTATAACATTTCTGCTAATTTTCCAGTATTTTTACATTATATCAACATTAATTCATTTTATAACATTTTATACAATTTAACATATTCCATTTTTTGATGATTAATTTTAAAGCATTTTCATGCTTTTCTTTTGTCCAATATTATCAGTTTTTGTGAAGTTAAAAAAAAGATGGACATGTACTTTATTATAAAGGCATAAGTAGTGGAAGCACAAGTAGAGTTGGATTTATTATAAATACAAACAATATTGTGAAGATTGATAATATATCAGATAGTTACTTAATAGAAGATAACAAATGCTGATAATTCAGATTTATGTCTCAACAAATTTTTATGATGAAGTAAAGGATTCTGTAATTTTAGAATTGGAAAATCATTGAAAGATGAAAGTGCTATAGGTAAACTTAGTTATGGAGTCAGACTTTGTGGTATTTGTAGAAAAAGAAAATGTGTATATTATAAATTTCTTTGTTGTGGAAAGTGCTAAATGGAAATAAATATTTTAAACTCACATATACTTATAAAAAGAATTATCAAAACAATAGTGCAACTAGTTGGCAGTTATATAAAAATAATATGCTTCACAATGATGAAATTCAAAACATATCTGCTTCACAGTAATTATACTTATGACTGGCCAAAGAAAGATAAAAATTGATTACCATTCAAAGAAAAAATAACATCAAATTTTTATTCTTCATCTTTGAATCATAGTATAATGAATACAATGCAATTATTAATTTTCCCAAAAGACTGATATTTTGTCAACTTTTGATTTCTAGAAAATAATCTTTAATGAAAACATGATTTTTAACTCTTCCACCATCAATTAATTGTACACATTCATGAGAAAACAATTGTACTGCATTGGCAGATCTAGCTATTGCTGTCTATTTAATAAAATCAGCCCATTTTCAGTCTAATTGGTACTATATAATATTGAGCATTCTTTATAAAATCTATCTTCATTACTTTAATTAAGCAAAGAGATAAATATATATATAAATTCAAGTTTAAAAAAAATTTACAACAGAAAAGAGATAAACCCTTTTATATCTTGGGAATTTTTGCACATATCTAAGCCTCCACCAGGAACGTTTTTTCAGATATAAATTACAAAATTTTCTTCATCACTATTATAAAAAAATTTACTTTTTCTAACTCATATTGAAGTCCACTGAACATCACATGACCACTCTTTCTTATGCTAGCACATGACTGTTATTAAAATTGGCAAAACTCTCCTTACAGTAGTGCCACTCAGTGCCAACCAAAGTAATCAATGGATGCCAGAAGGCTTGTGCGTAAAATCCTTTTCTAGTGCCTACTCATCCAATATCCCCAGACTAGTTTCTGGCTTGTTAATGATTGTTAAAGAGGCAAAGACACCAAAATGTATGGGAACTGAACTAGATTCAGACCCATATGATAAGCTATCGAGCTTAGATTGAAAATATTGTTTTCAATTTTATTCTCATATTTTTGTAGTTAAGTAGAAATAAAAGATGGCTGCTGGAGGGTTGCATTAGATCCTACAATCTAGGTGCAGTACTTTCAGATCCAAAGCTCCCACTGGTGACGGCCACAAGCCAGAATCTAGTCTGGGGATATTGGATGAATATGCACTAGATAGGGATTTTATGCATAAGCCTTCTGGCATCCATTGATTACTCTGGTTGGCACTGACTGGCACTACTGTATGGAGAGTTTTGCCTGTTTTCATATTGAATTCTGTATATATTTTTCAAATAATACAATATATTTTCACATTATCTCTGCAAATGGTTAAAGACAAAGAAAAAATATGAATGATTCCCTAGATACATTTCAACATAACCATATTTTGTCAAATTTCCCAACTTATTGCACATATTCCAATATTTATTGCCATTGCTTTCTATTTATGAGCTTAATTTACAAACAACACTTTCTTAGTAAGCTTTCATAAATAATAAATATCTTTAAACAATTTCCATTATTAAACAGTAATATTCATTTTTAAAGTTAGAAGTTATTTCTCTTTTTAATAAAAATAAATACTTTAATGTTTTATTAAAGATTAAATGGCTGCATAAAATAACTTGCTATTAACTGAAAGAAGATTCTTTGATTCTTCTTGAGATCTTAAATGAACCAAGCAAAGCAAATTTCCAAATGTCCACTCCATATATTTTTGTCATTGTAGCTATTATTATTATATGATTATTCATATAGTATACACAATATGTATAAGTTGTTCACCAACAGACAGGCAGTGTGGTGAGTTTATTAGTTTTTATCTCTGAGCTTAAAATCAAGAAACGGTTAATAGCTCTGAAATATCAATTGAGTTTCTTGACTACAGAATGAATGAGACTTTGAATGAACTTTTTTTAAATAGGTATTTTCAATCATGATAGACAAAACTAAATTAAGGTCCTCCTTTCCAGGAGGCTGAAAAATCACCAGCCAAGCCAATAGTTGGTGGTCAATGACAAAGAGTGCTAAGAATTCCCTGATTGCAGATCCAGACTGCCATTCGATGGCAATTTATTTATTTAGGTACTTATAACTGCAGGTCACTTGCAAGTGAAGGAAGATTGCAAGAATTGAAATGAAAACTAATATTAAATGGGGGCATTGTTGAGCTTTGTGAAGTTAGAAGAAAAGGTGAAAAGACAATTGATTTAAAGAGTGAACATGTGCTATACTACACGGGTAAAAAATATTGGAACCATAAGTGAAATAGGATTCATTATAAATAAAAAGTGAAAGAATATCATTGTGGAGATTGACAGTGTGTCAGTCAGTGTCAAAATTAGTTATTCAATTTAATGAAAGATACCAAATACAGATAATTCATGTTAATGCACTAAGTTCTGATTGTGATGAAGAAGTATAGAATTTTTATATGGATGTATAAAAGACTTTTAATCAGAACAAACAACATTTTAAAATTAGAATTGATAAATTGTTGAAAGATGGAAATGCTATCGATAAATTTGGTTATGATGATTAGAAATGGGAGAGGTGATAAACTTGTGGAGTTTACAGAAAACAAAAACTTTACATTATGAGTTCTTTTTTTGAGAAAAATGCTAAATGGAAAGGAACATGGAAACAAATTCAAATGAATGTACAGCAGAATTGGAGTATATGCTGATTATTCAAAATTGTAATGTTCGTAATAAATTTAACACAGAAGTAATCATCAATTAGTGAGATGTAAGATATGTGTTAATGCAAAACTAGACAGATTTAAATTATTTAAAAAACACAGTAGTCACAATTGATATTTCTTATCTTCAGAAACATTCCAATGAATTTAAATTAGAACTTTCAAATCAATTTAAAATATTAACAAATTTTGAAAATGATTTAGATTTGAATGAAACCCATAGGAAGATGCCTGATACATATTAAAAACGGTAATAAAGACAGCTGGTACAAAAAAAAGCAATTTGACTAGTAAAATTTCTATTGAGATAAGCCAATTTATGGAGATAAGAAGGAGAATGAAAATTATGAAAATAATCCATTAAGAATGATTGAATAACTAGAATTTTGTAAAATGATATGAAAAAGAGTTAACAATATAGGAAAGATATAAAAGAGAATAAAAGTCTCAAAAGTGTAAATCAACATCTTAGTATTGGTAAAGAAATTTTTTTTATAATAAGAAGAAAAGATGAAACTATTACTAAAAACAGAGATGACATTAAATGTGTGGAAGACTTCTCTAAAAAATTATATAGTAATAAAGATCAAGAAAGCAAAGTATCCCTATAATTATAAAGTCTTCTGAATTTTCCAGTATTTTAAATGAAGAATTGAGATATGCAATTAAATCTATGCAGAAGGAAAAAGTTCCAGGTAATGATTAACTTATAATTGATATCTTAAAAGCAAGTGAAGAAATAAAAAAATTATTGGCAAAATTATACACCAAATGTCTAAATGATAAAGGTGTGCCAGATGATTGGAAAAATGTAGTACTAATATTAATATTTAAGAAATGATGATAAAGAAATTATAAATCTATCAGTATTTTATCAGTTATAAACAAAAAATTTTACCAAGATAATTACAACTCATTTACTCTGGATTTTAACCAACCAAAAGAACAATCTAGATTTAAAAGTGGTTTTAGCACATTGGATCACATCCATGTATTGAGAGAAGTTATAGAAAGTACCAATAAACATGAGTTGCCATTAGGTTTTGGATTTGTAGATTATGAAAAGGCATTTGACTCCATAAGCTTTTTTCAGTGATTACAGTATTGAATCATCAAGATATAGATATTGTCATATTCTGAAGAATATTTATCAAAACCCAACATGTACAATAGAATAACTCTATATCTTCAAAACTTTTTACAGCACTTTTCCAAAAAGTATTTTGTTAATTAAAATGGGAAACTAAGGGGGTAATAGTCAATGGAGATTATTTAAGTCATCTAGATTTTGTAAGTGATGTAATTGTTTTTGCACTTCAGAGCTTCAGAAAATGTTGCAAGAGTTATTAGATTAAAATATGAAGTCCTGAGACTAAAAAGACTAAAGTAATATTTCAATGCCATTTTCTCAAAAGAAGAAATGAAATTTGATAATAATGATAATAGAATGTAAACCATCCCAGCTTTCCAATCTATGCAATTATTAATCAAAGTCATAGAGTCAATCAATCATCAAAGATAAAATCCAAAACCAAATTTATCTTCATATTTCACAATCTCAATTTTTCAGAAAAGAAGCATCAACTGGCGACGTCATCTGCCAGTTTAAACTACTCTTTGATGACATCAAAAGGAAAAGGATGTCGTACCCAGTAGTGGTGGATTTAGACATCTCTGCAGCTTTTGATTCGATTCACCCCCGCACCCTGTTAAGTGTGCTACATGATTACTCAGTTCCGGATGGATACATTCAGATCATTGGAAACTTACTGTACAACAGAGAAATATTCATCACTCTGGATGGTAAGATTGTGTGGGGATTTATGCCCTCAAACTCCATCCCCAGGGTTCCTACCTTAGTGCTCTTCTCTTTATCTTGTATTTAAATCTGCTTCTGTGAGAGATTGAGGAGAGGCTCCTGGGGGGTTTTGTTCCCGAAATTCAAAAAATAATATCCCATATTTCTTATATGGATGATGTAATAGTATTTTTTCCATCCGAAAAATATATTCATAAACTATACAGAGTATTATGAAATTAATCATAATAAATCCTCTACATGGAAACTTCTGACAGGTCACAAGATAACATTGTGTGTTTCATGGCTGACCCCAAAAATTCCTGGGATTTCCAATCTCAGAATCCTCTTCTGCAATGAGGGAAAAATACAAGATTCAATCTTATCTACCACCCAGAAAATAACTAGTTTACTCTCCAGAGTGTATTTATTTATCCATGCTAAAGCTGCTTTGTTGGACAGTTAATATATCCCAGGATCAATTATTTTCTTCCTGGAATTCAATTTACCAAAAGATTTCAAAGGAAAATTAGCACCTTATGTTTTCATCTACTTTGGGGAAAAAAGACGGTCGCCATCAGTATGAAAAACATGCAAAAAACCATCTAACTACAATGGGATGTCCTTACACTCCATTGCCATATTTTCATACCAAAAAGCCTATAACACATTATACAGACTTAGCATATGCTACCCTAATTTAGAAAACATCATCCCCCCATTGTTCCCACTGACCACCCTCCACCTAGTAAATGTTCATGGATTCAACTATTAATATCACAAATTGGCTACCACATTCAAATTTCAAATCACACTTTTATGCAAAAGATATCCTACTGGGAGGCCTACAAACAATTAAATCAAAACATAGCAGCCTCACACAGTATTCTACAAATCACAAATAAAAAATCACCACCAAATTCCAACACTGGAATCTTGAACCAAAGTTCATTGATTTTATTATCAAATTAAACATAGAAGCCCTCCCTACTAAACACTTTCTTGTTTATAGAAGAAGATACTCTAATATAGATCCCAATTGCCAGCTTTGCCTTAAAGGTGAAGAGACCACAATTCATGCCTTATTTTAATGTGAAAGACTGCAAAATTTTCAGAAACTTTATCACATCATTTCTAAAGCCAATGGTCACCAGATGTATACCTATGCAGAAAGTATAGGGAGAGGCTTTTTCTTCTCAATAAGGATTACAACATACCTTTTGCATAGTATTTGGTTGATGGAATGTAAACTGACATTTGATCAATAAATAGAAAACCCTATTAATTTATTTTTTAAATATTATCAGGAGAATGAAATAGAGAGACAAGGCCCTGGCTCCTCCTGACCTTCATGTGGCAACATGGAGCCATTTCATATTATCCACTGGCTGCTAAGCTTGGACAGAGAATGCTCTCCAGACTGTTACTACATCTTGCCCATATGATCAAACTTTATGTTAATCACTTATATTTCACTGTTGTAATGATAAGCCTTAATAAAGTTCTTTGTTTATAAAAAAAAAACTAAAAAAAACCAACTTAACAATTACAAATATGGAAACATAATGAATGAAATTAATCATAGAATTAAACTTGGATGGCAATGCTTTTCATAGAAATAACTTAATATTAAAAGGAAATATTTCTGTGTGTTTTGAAAGGGAAGGTTTTTAATAAATGCATTTTACCAGTACTTATTTATGTGTCTGAAAGTTGGATACTTAAGAGAAAAGCAATACTGAGACTTCAGACCACTCAACAAAGTATGGGGAGATGTATATTAGGAGCAAGAAGAAGAAATTGAAAACTAAATAAATGGGCGAGATAAGAAACATCATCACAAGAATTAAGAGGACTGAAGTTAAACTAGGTTAGACATATTGATAAAAGATATGATAGTAGATGACCAGTTGAAATCATAACACAGATTCTAAGAGATCATAAAAGACCTAGAAACAGATCACATATGAGATGGATGGATGAAATAAGGAAGTGTGTTGGGGTGATGTAGAGAATGATGATGTTGATGAAAATTAAATATTTCTATTTGTATTTATTAATGCATGATTATTTTTTCATGTATATTTTATTCCCTCTTATATATTAATTCTTGTATCAGATCTTACATATTTTTCAAGTGATACTTGTAAATCTAATTATTATTATTATTATTATTATTATTATTATTATTATTATTATTATTATTATTATTATTATTATTATTATTATTATTATTATTATTATTATTATTATTATTATTATTATTATTATTATTATTATTATTATTATTATTATTATTATTATTATTATTATTATTATTATTATTATTATTATTATTATTATTATTATTATTATTATTATTATTATTATTATTATTATTATTATTATTATTATTATTATTATTATTATTATTATTATTATTATTATTATTATTATTATTATTATTATTATTATTATTATTATTATTATTATTATTATTATTATTATTATTATTATTATTATTATTATTATTATTATTATTATTAGATAAATAAAAATAATAGCAATGGACCTTGGGATATGTGTGATGACTTGGCCAATTGATCAGATATGCTTTGTGTCAAAATGCATTTACATTTTTATTTTTTAACTGTATGTTTAAAGAAGTAAAATGAATGGGAACTGTTTTGATGATATAAATACATTTAAAAAAAGGAGTAAAATATTAAAAAATTTAAAAAGTCATGTGTTAATAAATATAATAAATTATATTTAATTTTAGAATATATCATTGAAATATATCTGTTAAAGAGATATAATAATTTCTAACATTAAAAATGAATATTAGTGATTAATAATGAAGTTATTGAAAGACTGCAGTTATCTATGAATGTTTGCTAAACACCAACAACTGAAGAAAAATCCAATCACCATTATCCACAGATGAAAAGTCTCTTTTCTACCAAAAGTGCAATTATTACAAATGAAGATGCTGGCGAATGCATCAAAAATCTAAAATTAAATAAACATAACTATCTTTTTATCACTTACAGCATGAAATAAATTGACCTGACCAGTAAATGAATATTAAATATTCATATGGTTTCTGAGTTGACATGGAAGTAATTGATATAACTAACTTTGGTATATTCCTACACACATGTGTTTGCTGATTGATCTGCATTTGTACATAAAAGTATATCAATTTCTTGTGATACTCAATTATCTTTGCTTATACTGAATGATAATAACAATAATAATAAAGTAATATATTTGTTGACTTTTGAAAAATCTGATATCCATAAATTATCAATCCAGTAATATGTCAAAATGGATAAAAAAAGATATTTATTTAATGAACTTTTACATAATGATAATATTTAGAAAACTCGGAACAGAGAATAGATATTATTTTATCACATCACAACTACAAAGTTAAATATTAAATTTTAGCAGGATAAATGGAGTAGTTAAAATTTTTAACAAAAAAATTTTCTTAGTGATATATTTGTTTTAATAGAAATGGAAGCCAATCAAAACTAATAAATCAATAATAATGATTTTACAAATATTTAAGTTAAATAAGCATTTATTTTTATATGACGCTATGTGTACAATTGTATTACATTCAAAGATCAGCCTTTCAAGCTAATTGTGCACGCGTCTTTTGAGAGTGTTAAATAATAAATGAATACTTCCCTCTACAATACAAGATATAGTATTTATGCAGGAATAAAAGGAATCCTCTTATTCCTACGACTCAAATTCTTTTATATGAGCAAATCTGAAGTACTGTTGAGGAAAGCGTGAGAGTAGAATTCTCACTTTAAATTACTATTTACGATGTTTGAATGAATGACGTCGGTGAAATTGTCTAGAATTTACTAAACATCACTCTAACTGAAACTTAATTATAAGTAAATAAGCATTTATTTTTATATGACGCTATGTGTACAATTGTATTACATTCAAAGATCAGCCTTTCAAGCTAATTGAAGTATTCATTTATTATTTAACACTCTCAAAAGACGCATGCACAATTAGCTTGAAAGGCTGATCTTTGAATGTAATACAATTGTATACATAGCATCATATAAAAATAAATGCTTATTTACTTATAATTAAGTTTCAGTTAGAGTGACGTTTAGTAAATTCTAGACAATTTCACCAACGTCATTTATTCAAACATCGTAAATAGTAATTTAAAGTGAGAATTCTACTCTCACGCTTTCCTCAACAGTACTTCAGATTTGCTCATATAAAAGAATTTAAGTCATAGGAATAAGAGGATTCCTTTTATTCCTGCATAAATACTATATCTCGTATTGTAGTGGGAAGTATTCATTTATTATTTAACACTCTCAAAAGACGCATGCACAATTAGCTTGAAAGGCTGATCTTTGAATGTAAATATTTAAGTTGAAACAAATCTTGGATGTAGTAACCAAACATATTTATATTTTAATTCTTGGAAGTCAACTATATTATTATTTCCTGTAGTTTTGAATGCATCATACTGTAGTAAAATCTATTTTATGTAGTCAAGAACAAATATTCAACTCTTGTTATTTTTAACATATAATATTCTTTAAAAGTAGGTATTGCTTTATTAGTTAGTGATTTTAGTTGTAGCTACGGTACCTTTCTTTTGCATATCTGCAATAAATTATATCTCAATTCATTTGTTAAAAGTATTTTGTCTCTCTATTTGGTTATTATTTTAGATATTGAATTTATTAATTGCTACAAATTACTTTATTTTATGCCCTATTTTCTTTTCAAGGGTTTTGTAGGATAATTTTAGATTTTGACTATTATTTTTCTTATTGACATGATTTTATTTAAAAAAATTTGCATAGAAATGGCAGAATCTGTATATTCTTAACTGCCTTTCTTGATCATTTACTTTGTGTTTCATAATATAAACTTAAAATAAAATATGAATAATAAATTTTTGTTGATAGTCAGAAGAATGCTAACTCAAAGTAAAGATAAATTCATAGTTGCTAAATTACAAGTACCTGTTGATAAATTCACACAATGCTTTCTCTTCCTCAAATAAATTAAAAACTGAAAAAAAAAATATAACCATTTATGAGAGCGTGTTTATGTATTGTATCAATCTGTAATGATATAGAATAAAAAATGGAAATAGTACTGGAATGAAATGTTTTAAATATCACAGTTGATAAGACTTGCATGCATTGTTACTATTATCTACAGGTACCTTCTAGGCTCTTTATTCTGAATTAAAAATGGCATATGAAGTGGAAGATTTACACATTATAAAGTTGATCAATTTATGGCTAGTTATTTATCCACTTGAAAGTAACCAGATCCTCATTAAACTTGGGAAAGAATAGATCAAGTAATTAATCATTCTTATCTCTTTCAATTACAAAATACATAAATCCAGATTAGCTAAGCATATGCAATAAATATAATTTTTCATGGGTGTTTTTTATGTATTACTGTGTTGGTGATCATTACTAGAGGCTTTAATTTGGTTGAATTTAAATACATCCTTAATACTTCCATTATTTATCTGTTTCTAAAATAATACTTAAATATTAAAAACAAATAATTTTATTATAACATTAAATTGACAAATAATTCTTTTATTTGTTTACTTTCTCTCAATTTTTTTCTTGTTATCTTTCTATTATACTTAAATGATAATCTGACTTATCCAAATATAATTAAAGAAATCTTGAATTATTAATGAACTAATCCCACAATTAATTCTATAGACTTTAGAATTAATTATCCAAATAAATTTCAAAATAGTTCTGTTTCTAAGAATTTTCATTTTATAATTTCTTCAAATAGAATGTTAAAAGCTATCAACTTAGCTACATCTGTTTAATATATATTGTTGAATTATATGAAGTGAATATTTGATGGCATATTTGAATTTTGCATATATATGAAACATCTACTTGTTTTAAAACTGATGTTGTATTATCACATAGAATAATAACTGTGCATATAGAATAAAATGGTAGTAACATTGAGTAAATATGGCATTTTATAAGCAAACAAATATTTGATATATTAAACTATTCAATTCACAAGAATTATACAGCTTCAATTGATAAAATAAATTTCAGTAATGTTTAATAGAGCATGTATCATTTTTTCATATCATTGTTTGCTAAACATTGCTTTGCACCATTTACATTTCTTTAAGACAAAAAGAATTCTAAGGAGTAAGATCTTCCAGTTTTATGCCAATATGATAAAATCTCCAAATATTTAATTCACATAAAGGTTTTATTACCTTAAAATAAAATAAACTCATATTACTCAAAAATATATTTTGTATAATTCATTAAAAATCTAAACTATTTTGAAATTTTCATAATAATTCCAAGTCATACTATTATATAACAGTAAAAAAAATAATGACTACTGTCCATTCATTTACTTAAATGCAAAGTGGCACCATTATTTTACACATGTATTCGAATATATAAAATTTGTATAGTGTGCTTAACAAATTATTAATTACAACTTTAAATTGTCTTAAAAGATTTCTAATTATAAGAGCTTTACACTGACTCACTGTAAATCAAAAGATTTCATATATGTTAGCTTGTATAGAAATTGTGGACTTAATCAGTGAAGTATTTAATAGCTTTACACTCTCAAATCAAAATGCTTTAGATTTGTTTATATAATTAACAAGTAGGTTGAAGATAAAAGCCGCTCTTGTCTTTTAAAGATGTTAATCTTGTGCTAACATTTGTAGAGGTCCCTATTGTTGCATCTAGGCACATAGTCTTAAGGTTATAGCCTTAATATATATTACTATGGTGGTTTAAAATAAATCTAATTTAATATTGTTATAGAATATATTCATTTTAAACTTGGTATTTATTTAAAATCAAAATAGATTCATATGTTAACAAAACTTGATTTCCAATTATCTCTAATAGAATGAAAATAAATATCTAATAATAATTGCTGCTAGTTTACATATACACTTTTAAAAAACTAGTAAAATGTTTTTTCTTCAAATATTTACAAAAAATATAAACAGATTTTAAATAATAATATTCTCTAAACTTTAATTAATGATGATAACTTGTACAGTATTTCTTCTGAGTTGTACAGTAAATAAAATTTTTGAAATTAAATTCAAAATTAAAATGTGTTTGCATACATTCCTTATTCATACGAAATGCAATAACATATAATAAAAATGAAATTACATAGTTATACATAAATGAATATTAATTCAATAGTAATAAAAGAAACATTCAAAGTTATTATCTTTATAAAGTTTTGGAAGAATTACTTGTCTTTGTTTTCTTTATATATATATTTGTCAATAGATATAATTTTATTAAGAAGAATAAATGATTATCACAGTTTATCTTGGAAAGAACAAGCATTTAATATATTTTATTTTTTATCTGCAATAAATATGATGATAATTTATTTATTGGAGATAACAATTTTTAGGGACACTTTGGGTAGAAATTCTTTGTATTTAAATTCATTTTTCAGCTTTTTTCACATTTGTATGATATTATGACCTTTTTTTTTTTGAAGCACTAATAATAATGAAAATATTTTAACAAATAGAATCTTTAAAGTTTGCATTTACTTTTCTAATATTTTATTCATTCGTAGAAGACAATTTTAATGCAGAAGCAGATTTTTTAAATTCAACTTTGTCTTTATATAATATTTAAGCATAAATAGTTGATAGCATCATTTATTATATGCTTTCTGATTTTTATTAATCGGCACAGTGATAAATGCTTCTCACTTTCCTTTGAATGAAACTTTTACAGTGTAAATTACTACATAATTATTAATTTAAATAGGGTTCACTTTAAAATAAAGTTTTAAATGTTTTTTTTTTTTAATGAAATTGATTTCTGAAATTTTCTTGTGCTTTGTTTTAAAAGAAATATGACAATAAGAGGAACAAATATATGAATTGTTTGAAATAAAACTCATTAAATTTTATATTTAAAGGAATCAAAATCTTTTTTCTCTAAAGTTAATTTCATGCAGAATTACAGTTTTATTTATTAGAAACAGTTCTGCTGAAATGTGTGTGTCTAATAGTTGTTTAAAATAAATTTTTATTTTGTACCGAGATGGTTAAAAGATATGAAGAGTAATCTGTCAAAGATGTGATATTATTTTTAAAAAAAAAAAAGAAAAAAAAACTTTTATAAAGGACTGTCAGAGAATTAATATTATTTTTTTAAAAAGAAAAACAACAACTTTTTTTTGTTTACTATTAGATAATGAATGAATTAATAACTGATTCATATTATTTTTTATATTTCCACACATGTGTGAATTTTATGTATTCTTTTAATGTGGAATTAATTATGAAAAATATATTTTTAATAATTTTATTCTTTTGACAAATTAAAATATCATATGATATAAATGTCAGTGTGTGCACACATTTCTATGCACACACATATATGTTTAATCAGTCATTATATATATATCATTAAAATGTGATTATATTTTTTTATTACTATTATATAACAATTCCCATGTGTTGTGGTACATCTGTGTTTATATGGATACATGTCAGGTAAACACATATATGTTAATATTAATCATATTTTTTATTATTATATGACAATTCAAATATATTCATAAATTATTATATTACACATCTATGTGCTTATATATAGGTGTTTTATGTAAACCTATGGAGCTACTTGTAAATCACAGTGTGGTAGCTAAAGGTATATTAATCAAAATCAGAAAGCAAAATTTATATTTATACCATACTCAGCAGATCTTTTCATTTTAATTGTTATTAATAAATTGATATTTCATTGTTAAAGTTATTCTAGTAAATTTACTCAATCCTAAATAATTTTAGAATATTATTTGTAGTGTTATTTCTTATTCACAATAAGTTTTAGAGCTTTTGTTCTTTGAGCTAGATTTGTGCATAATGGTCTAATATATAAAAGGGGTTTATATTTAGTGTTTTTGGACATCTAGTTGATGATGATCCTTGATTGACAAAATGGGATATTCTTTAAAGGTCATGCATTACATTTTATTTAGTTTAATATTTATTAGAAATTAAGTTTATACTTGTCCAGTACATTAATGATACTAAGCAGTCAGAGCATTGATGATGATCAGCATGTTTTAGTATAGCAGCATCATTGTTTTTCTGTTGTATTTTTATGGATTAGCACTTTTGTTTGTACCAAATAAATGTTTAAATAATCTGCCCCAAGTTGGCAAGGGCTGAATAATTAGCCTGGTATATAATAGATCTATTTAAAATCAAGTCACAATATGGACTGTTGATTTATCTGTATTTTTGATTGTTCATGATGATGAATAATTATTATATTACTCTTGGGTAATGATGGTAAACTTATAATATTTAGTTACTTAATATAATTAGCTGTGTTGATCTCCCATGCTCATTCCTTGCATATTTAGTTTTTATGTTTATTTGGGGATGATAATGAGTGCCTTCATCCCAGGTTCATCCCATGACAAGTGACTACCCAACTGTGGACCAATGATGATCTCATTCTGGTGGCCATCACAAGAAAATTGCCACTCAACTTGAGCTCAAAAAATCATATCTGACAAAGAAAAAAAAGTATGTGTTTTATGTAGAATTAATTTTAAAGTATTACTGTGAAATAAATATGTGACATGAGTATTGATGATTATAAATTATAAAATAGTAGTTTTAATGTATATTTAAAAAGTTTATATTTAGAGTTAAAAAGAAAATCTATGATTTTGGAGATTGGGTGGGGTTTTTGCTTGTTGGAATTTGCTTAGCTTTACTTTCAGTTTTGATGATGGATGGAGGGTTTTGTCATTGGCTTGGGGGTACAATGTTTTCATGCATCTTCATGGAGTTTCCTATCTCAGGCATTGTTCCAACCCACTTTCTGATTTTCTATTGTTTATCAGTTAACATAATCCTGCCACGATTCCAGCCTCTGAGTCCCCAAGAAAAAGCAAGGCATAGTTCTATATTTTCCAGCTCCTAAGACTCAAAGAAGCAAGGCTTTGTAAATTTTTTGCATTTTCATGTCATATCAAGGGTTGTGGTAGCTTGTAGGGTTTAAATTGAGGTAGACCTCTTGGTGTTCATGGAGCATTGTGTACTTATAGTCTAGTGGCTGAATTCTTTATCTATCTCAGAATTGAAGGTCACTATTCATTCTTTTAGCTGTCAGATGCCTGCCAAATCTCTAAAAAAAATTTATGAGTACATAGTTTGAAGTATGAACTTTGTTTTGATTATACACGTATATTATATAAAATATTATTAGATGGGTGTTTCATTGCTATTGTCCTTTTCCCCATGAGATGGTTGTGTCTTATGCATACAACATAATAGTGTGTCCATACATATATATACAAAGTTGAAAAAAGTAGAAATAAACACAGACAAAATTTTGTAGATATTTTCTAGATTACACTGGAATAACAGTTAAGAATTAAATAATTTTGAATTTAAAAACTTCTAATTAATATTTTATTAATTCTGATTTTGAAATAAAGCAAGCACGTTTTAATGTTAAAATAGATACTGGTGATTATAAAATTCCACTATCTATTTTGATTAGATTAAATTTTTTTAAATTAAAGGTTGTATAACATATTTTGATCCTACAAAGTTGCTTTTCGAATGATTAAATTGAAAAGGGTCTTTAACTTTCTTCAATCAAGATAGGGAAAACTTGTTTTTAATTACTGTATCTCCTGCTGCCCTTACTATAAAAAGGTTGAAAAAAAGATTACAGGATTTTTTTTTGTTTTACAGATTAACTACTATGAGGTTATAACTGAAGGCAAGACAGTGGATCCACTGCTACAACTAGTTCACAGTGGTAAAGTTTTGATTCACATGGAGTCCAGGGTCAGTTTTTCTGTGGTTCAATAGCCTATATATATATGTGTGTGTATTAGCATAGAGACTGAAGGGACCTCACTGCACACCAAATTTACCTGGATTATATCTTTCCTGAAAATTCCAATGTCAATCTACTGTTTAGAAGAGATCAGATTATTCAGAGAAGCCATCACCTTGCTGAAGAATGTTATATGTATGCTGTTTTATCTATATACAGAGAATCACAGATAAAGGTGCTGTGTTGTATGTATATAAAGTGCCACTGGTAAGTTACTTTAAGTAATTTCTTTAGTGAAAGTGACATTTAAAATATATAATTACATTTAAAATATATAATTTAAAAGTAAACAAGTAAATAATTTTTGTTTGAATAAAAAGTCTAAAAAACAAAGAATTGATTCATAGACAATTTTGTTTTGAAAAAAAAAGTAAACTCCAAAAATCTTTCTAGATTGGAAAAAAAACTTGCTGGAGTATTTTTAAAGATATTTACAATTAATCAGGAGAGAGCAGAGGCAGAAAAGGGCAGTCATAGAGAAATAGTAGTCAGAGAGGTGTGATTGGTCAGAAAGAGTAGGTGCAAGAGTGAGAGGTGGCAGTCAGATTACAATTAGCAATCGGAAAGCCAGTAGAAAAAGTCACTCAACAGAGTTCCTGGCAGTTGGTGATTACACTATAGTACAGAGCCAGAAAAAAAGGCTAACTTTTGGTCTTGACAAAAAAATGTTAATGCAGCCAGAAGAATTGAGTAAACTAAACAAAAATTGAGAAGTTTACCAGATCTGATTTTCAAATGGTTACCATATGAAATGCACTGTTATGCTTAAACCCTGCCTCACAAGAAAATGTAGCTGAATTAAAATGGTTTCTTCTATTCACTACTGCACATTTCAATAGAGTTTTGTAAGTGGAAGCATGCCAGGGAAATTTTGTTTTGCTGAGAACAAGGGGAAAATGGTCATCATAGAAGCTAGCATTATATAATGTCTTCTATGAATGTGTGTTGCAAATTATTATTTGAAAATTTTTTGAAAATTTTTAAAGAGCAAAAATGAAGTGTGTACAACCTTCCCCCAGGTAAGAACATTTAAATTTATTATTGTTTTTTTTTTTTTGTTTAAATATATCAGTTTCAAAAATTAAGATTTTGTCCAAATTAAACTATACATATATAAATGTATGTATAGAGTTAAAGATGCATATAATTATTTTTTTTTTGTATTTATTTAAGAAATTAATGTTAGTTAAAATTAAAATATATGTATGCATATAGAGTTAGATAAAGAGGTATATAATTTTTTGTATTTATTTATTCATGTGCAGAAAACATCGCCTAGCAGCATGTGTATTATATATTTATTTTTATGTATTTATTATTTTATATGTGATTATTATATACCCACCAAATTGTGGTAAGAGTGCATACAGTAAAAAACTAATAGAAGGGAGGGGCTAACTTTTTATTGCCCCATAATGAATTATTAGGGCAAGGACATTCTCTTATTATGCATTACTATATTATAGATTAATTTTTCCCCCCTTTTCTGTATTTTTATTATTATTTTTTTTGTTTGTTTCTTTTAATATTTCTAATTAAGATTGATAAAATAAGTTTTTTGTTGTGTTTAAACAAGCATTGGTGTTCAATGTTTCACTCACTTCACTCCATAGTTCATATGAATGATATTGTGTATTTATTGTATGATAGACTATTCCGCCCTGAGAATTATGGTAATAAAGGTAGCATATGGGATAACCTGTAAAGAAATGTTGGGTATATCTTTCAATATAAGTTCTGTTGGGTATCTTTCTATGAAAGTGGTGCTTAAAGCTTTATAAAATGCTCTATTTTTGGCTAAACTTGATTGACCCTGGTGGAGATAGTTATCCAAATAAGGGATTAGGAAAAATAAATGATAGCTGTCAGTTTATTTCCCTTTTTAATAATAATAATAATTAGTGAAATTAATTATTTCACTCTATCTTATCTGCTAGTTGAATTATAGAATTTGAACTCAGTAGTGATGGATAGGGTAGTTCCTGTTACAATACTTTTACATAATTGAACAGCTACACATATTTTTAAATGTTTTATCATTTAGCATATATTTTCTCATGATAGTTCATTTTCTATTTAATTAATTAGGCAGGAATTTTATGTTGTATTCGATTATTTGTATCTTTAAAATTTTAAAATATAGTTTGTGTTTTTGACATATTATTATCTATACATTGAAAAACAATAAAAACATTTAAAATTATATAAGAAATTTAAGTAATATTTATAAAATTTTCTATCTTCAATTTTTTTCTTCCAGTAGAAATGTTATATTTGGTATATTTTAATAAAATATAAAGTTTGCAGCAAGAAAGGAATCTTTAAAATAATAGCAACAATTGAAAGTAGCTTACTTGAAAATTTTTAAGAAAAATAATTTAATATTAAATGTCTAATTTTTTCTTCTAACCTTTCAATGGAAGATTATGAATGCAAGCAGCAGTAAAGAAAGAATGAATTCCCTCACACATTAATTATATGTTTACATCTTCTAAATTTAACGTTGTTGGCCAGAATTGACTTTTTGAAATTAATATATATTTACTCCCATAATTTCATTATCTATTTTTATATTCTTGAAAATAATAATTCTTCTTAATTCCTTTAACAGCTTGAAATTTTAATTTATTCAGATCATATTTCCTAAGATCATATTCATTCATCTCTTTAAAGACAAATATCCCATGGGAGAAGACTTTCATTTAGCAATTATTTATAAACATTTTCCTTTTTAAAACACAAATCAAGCACAATTCAAAAATGGTAGTTCAAGTTTGATCACATATCAGACTGAAGATAAATAATTAATCTAGGCTATATTGATCCAGGGAAATTATACACACACAGAAATTAGCCACTGTGAACCATAATATCCATTTTATAATACTTATATTTTTTCATAACATGGCTGATAATAAAAATAAACTTAAAGTTTTTACAAGCCAGCTAATTGATGATTGTAATACATAAGACAGACTGGAAACACAAGAACACTAGCTTTCAATAAAAATTTTAAGATTACATTTTATTTAAAGCCACAGATTAAAGAAATAAATAAACTGTATTCTATTAATTTTCTAATCATATTTTTTTTTTAAAGTAATTTTATTAATTACAACAAAAATATTTGTACCAATATAAAATTCTTTTTATAAATTCGACATTTAACAAAACAAAATTAAATCATTTTTTAAAATCATATTTTATTTCAAAGTTTGAATAATTGATCTTTGAACCTTAAACTTTAATCTTTGAGATGATACAAGCAACTTTAAATTTGTAAACAAAAAGAATTCTTTTTCTTTTCTATCTTAGTTATCTCCTTTTTTTAAATATCATTTTTATTAAAATTGTTATTCAAACATAACTAGCACTTAACTACTCTGTACTTATTTATATATCATGTTTTGCAATCGATACATTGCCCTCCTATCAGTTTAGAAATAAGTCAATTCAGACCTTTAACATGGGATGATTTTATTTCTACAATAAACATTAACATTATTAAATTCATATATATATATAACATTAATAGTGAGCTAGAAATTAGGTAAATGAGACAGCAAATTTAAAATCAACTTCAGTAGTAAAGTAAACTGAATAAATATAGAGATACCAAATTTAAAATCACTTTTCCATATGAAAATAAACTGACTAAATGTTAATTATCCTTAATACTGAGCTGGAGACCAAAATAGTAGAGGTTCTAAGTTTAAAATCATTTCCAATACTGAAATAAACTGACTAAATGTTAACTAAACTCAATTTTAATTTCTTAAGGATGTTGCACTACATTGTGAACCTAATTGTGCAATACATGATTACGAACCAGGGACTCTTGGGTTTGGATAGCTTCTTGTGAATGTCAGGAAAACTCTACTGAACATTTGATTTTAACTTATAATTTATAATTATCATTTCACTGAAAATTCCTTTCAACCAGCTACTCTGTAATGATCCCAGGATATCTTTCAACTGGTGTTTCACTATCAACTTATGTGGGGTTTTGAGCACAAGCACACATCTGTATTCAGCCAACTTCTTCAAAGAAAAGGCTTAATCATACAAATATCTTCAATTCACAATTATCACATATACTAAAACCTTACATCCTACCCTTATAACTTATAAAAGCACCTACTCATCATCTAGTTAAATTTTCTTTGACAAGTTTCAAAGAGTGAGCATTCTATATTCCTTTTTCTATTCCTTCATTAGCCAGTACAAAAACATTATTGTTGTATTGGCAAATGATAGTAAATGGGTCATCATAAATTTCTTGAAAATTTATATATATATGTTTTTCAGGATGACTTACAGGATTAATCCAAATCATAACTTTATCACCTAACTGAAAAGTTTGGTTAGAGGTTTTCTGTTTATTTAGTCTTAGATTCCTGTTTTCAATAAATTATATCTTGCTTGGTTATGACTTACAAAACTATACATATCATATGACCAGCATAGAACACATATCTGGAAGAGAAATCAATAGAATGGGCATTTTCAAACCCTCTTACTTCTTTATATATAATAATAATAAAACAGTAAATAAAGAGATCATATTCTATAAATATTAATTTTTCTTCTGTGAATATAAAGCCATACAAATCAATAACTTCACTTCTCTAATAACCACAATTTTTAATTTTATAAGGTAAAATGGCAAATATTGTGTGTAATAACTAATAAAAGTTTTAAAAGTATCTTAACTATAAACATTTCTTTTTTCTGGTAGTTTTTCCTTATATCCCAAAATTATTATTTGACTCACTAATCAGGTCCACTGTCTTTGATGAGATAAAGCAGCCAAATTTATGCACTCGCAATTTTAGCCGCCTCATTCAACTGATTCATAAAGAAATATCTCTCAAAACTATTTAAATATTCTATAGGAACTTTACCTGCATGCCCTGAAAAAATTCTAATTTTTACAAACTGGTTAATGTATTAACAAGTATATGGGGGGGTCTAAATTAACCATTTCTAGCCCAGTATTATTCAGATGACTTTATTTATCTTATTATCCATGAAAGATTCTACTATCTCTATCAATTTCCATATTCTGTATTACATTCTATCTCTATCTTTTCAAAATTTTCAACAATAATAGTAATTTCTAAATGAACTTATTCTAACAGTCTATGATTTTCTGTTTTAAACTGTTCTATTACCTAATGTAGCAATTCTATTTTGCTTTCTTAGAACAATTTTATTTTTCTGTATTTCCTGGCATACATCTTTAACTTTTTTCTCAATCTGGGTTAAATCTCCCTATAACTCTTTTATAATTTCTTCTCTCAACTGTTCACAGTCCTTTTTAATTTGAAACTCTAGCTTTTCAAACTTTTCATTTTGTTTTTTAAATTTTATAGCTGTTTCTTTGTTTTGATTTTGTATTTTTCTAATATTTTATTTTGGTTTTCAGACCTTATGATTTTATTTTGGTTTTCAGACCTTATGATTGTATCCTTATTTTGATTTTCAAGTTTTTCATTTTGTTCTTTAAATTTTATGGCCATCACTTTATTTTGATTTTCGATTTTTCAAACTTTGTGACTGTCTCTTTAATTTGATTTTCAAGTTTTTCATTTTATTCTTTAAATTTTATGGCCATCTCTTTCATTTGATTTTTGAACATTTCCTTCATCATTGCCATAAACCTATCATTAATTGAGACTTCTAATTGATCTTTACTTTGTTCCTCACTGGAAATGTTTTCTGCTTCTTTTTCTGGAGGCTGCATTTTTGCTTTTGATCTAGTATACATCTAATTAATCACAATATTTAACTACCATATTTGATCTTTTTAATAAACTATTTTAAAATTATTTCTACTTAATTTCTTATTCAATAGACTGGTGTGACTATTTACCTTCTCAATCTGTAGCCTTATATATTACTATTGCCTGATTATTTTATTTTCTCTGAACATCAAGATTCAACCAATATAAAATTCAATACAGTTATTATTTTAACTGTTAATCTCTTCTCTGTTCTCACATTTCTCATCAAATTATTATTCTTTTATTAAATAGTCAGGGTCAGTATGGCTTACCTATTTATTATTAGATACTCGGAATCATTTTCAAGCACACACATTAGGCACCGATTGTAACAATCCTGCCATTTGTCAAATGTGATCATCAAAGATAATTTAGCACAAATTATAATATTCATATAGATATGAAAAGTTAATGCTTAATAATTAAAATAATCTTTGAGATTTCACATTCAAATCCAAATAATAGAAATGAATAAAATAGAAGTAAAAATATAATTTAATTCTATCAAAAATCATACTAATAGTCAGATATAGCTATAATAATAAAAATATTACAAGTATGTCATCTTTCCAGAACATTAATCACTCCTAAATGACTGAAGAAATTAGATCCTCTATGGATTACAAATTTATATTAGGTTAAAAACCAGAGCACCATCCCAAATTGGCAAATCCATAGGATGATATACCACATCATCATTCTTATTAAAAACACTACCACGATTAATTCAATAGAATATAAATTCTTATTTTCCTAGCTATTATAAATTTAAATTATAATTTAAATGGTAGAACTTATCAGAAGAGAAACAGAAGATCAGGTTAATAACTAACAACAACAAAAATTATTACACAATAAAATATAAAATATTTAAAACCATTATTGCATTGAATTATAAAATATCACACGATCACTATTTCTTATGCTAGCACTAGATGGGGATTTTATGCACAAACTTTCTGGTATCCATTGATTACTCTGGTTGGCACTAAGTGGCACTACTGTATGGAGAGTTTTGCCTATTTTAAATTATAAAATAATAAGTATTTAAACATTACCGTCCTTCAAGTGATTACCATTTTAAACACTAAAGTTTTATCAATGTCTTCAGTTTAAAATTCTTTTTATGTTAAACTTAACATTTTCTTCATTAGTTTGTTTGCTTTTTATGGAATCTATTTCAGCATCAAAGATGATGTACATCATCCTTGAAAATGTAGAAACAATAATTCTTTTTGATTCCTTTAGCAGTTTGAAATTTTAATCTATTCAGATCACATTTCCTTGATTATATTCCTTTACCTCTCTAAAGACAAATATTCCATGGGAGAGGACTTTCATTCATCAATTATTTATAAGCATTTTCCTTTTTAAACCAAATCAAGCACAATTCAGAAATGGCAGTTCAAGTTTGATCACATATCAGGCTGAAGATAAATAATTAGTCCAGGCTATATTGATCCAGGGTAAATGATACACACACAGGAATTAGTTGCTATGAACCATAATATCTATTTTATATTTATCTTTGTTCATAACTTGGCTGCTAATAAAAATAAACTTAAAAGTTTTAACAAGCTGCTAATGACGATTGTAAAACAAAAGACAGACTCAAAGTACTAACAAGAATGCCAACTTTCAATAAAAATTTTAAAATCATATTTTATTTAAACCAACATTGATTAAAAAATAAATAAATCATATTCTATTACTTTTCTAATCATATTTTTTTTTAAAGTAATTTTATTAATTATTATAAAAATATTTGTTCCAATATAAAATTCTTTTTATAAATTTGACATTTAACAAAAAAATAAATCTTTTTTTTACTTCAAAGTTTGAATAATTGACTTTGAACCTTCAATTTTAATTTTAGAGATGATACAAGGAACTTTAAATTTGTAAACTAAAAAAATTCTTTTTCTTTTTTAACTTATCTTCTTTTTTAAATTTTTTTATTATTAAAATTGTTATCCAAAGATAAGCAGCACTTAACTATTCTTGCAGTCAATTATGTATCTTGCTTTGGTACAATATATATTTCAATATATGAAAATATTATTAGTTTTCTTTCCTTAACCCGTAATTAAATACTGTAATGCTTTAGTCTGTATGAAAAATCATGAGATTGCATTTAAAAGTGTACACTTTTGAATGCAGAAAGCCCTTTTATAGTTTGCTATTTTCAATGATTACTGTCTATTGACATCTGATAGTGATTTTTCCAATATGAAAATACAACAGATACTTCTACACATTGAAATATTTAAACAATTATATGTTAAAATTTATCAATATATACATATCCTGTAAACATGTTTACATCTATAAACTCCATGAACATATTGTAATTAATATATATATTTATTGTCAAGAAAATGTATTATGCGTCAAGAAAACCAGACATTTTATTTCTTATCTTTGGAATAATATTTTACTAAGGCACACATTATTCATATCTATGGTATACTATCATTATAAATGATTATGAATTTTCTATGATTTTTCAATATATAAATTCTTACTTAATGATGTTAAATAGTTTAGTGTAGGTAATGTTTTTCTTACTTAATATTAAATCCAACATACCATTGACTAAATATTTTTTTCAAATTAAAAGACAAAAATAAATAAAAAGTTAAAACCATGCATAATCAAAAATGTTGATTCCATTTCTGCCTCAGTGTATAAATTTAAGATCAATTAAACTTGTTATATATACATATAGAAAATTATCTCTCTTAATATTCACATGATTGGATTCATCAGTACTATGTTATTAAATTGAGTAAAAACTAACAGCTTAATAGTAAAGAAAAAATATTTCATTAGGATATCAGTAAGTATATAAAAGTATAAAACAATTTTTATAAATATTATTTAAATGTTTAAATTACAGGCTGGTTTACAATGAATTTTTATTCACATATAGATTAGATATTCATACTAAAATCAAATATAATTCTTACACAAATAGATCTTACCTTCTCTTATATTTAAACAGATATACATATACCCAAATTTATAAAGTATCAAGAAGTTGATAATTATGAAATTGAAGAGTTAGAAATTACAAAATACCTTTATTCAAGTAGTTCAAAATTAATTGAGTTAAGTCATACATTGAAAAGTATAAATAATATATAACAACAACAAAAAAATCATATTACAATACTGAAACATTCATCTATAACTTTATAAAGTAGTAACAATAATCTTTTTCATTTCAACAAAAATTTTATTAATAATAAATAGTGGTTGCATCATGATAAAAGAAAAATAAATAAATTGTACAATAACATGATTATATTAATGTTCAGTTAGCCATCTGGCTAGATTATGTTATGAGAACGCAATTGCTATACACTTATGTGGTACTGAACAGCCAAAGTTTATTGCTTCAATAGATTTTTCCCAAGTCTTTGAAGTTTACTTCCAAATTTTAAATGCAACTAAATAATTATTCTAGGAAAAGCTAACATTTGCCTTATTCTAACAATAACAATACAGTACTAATTTTTTTATCTTCAAAATATTTGAATGAATAAATTGTATTTTTTATAAAACAGACTATAGAAAATTTTAATTTTTTATACATTAGAATCATTTTGAACTTTTATCAATATTGCAAGATTTTTTTTTTTTTTGATTCTTTAGTTCTTCCACATTACCCCAAAACTTTTTTTATTTATACCATATATGATCTTTTGAATTGTATAGAATTTAGATAATTATTTATCTATTTCTATCACGTTCAATAACATGACAAACCCAGTTTTATTTTAGTCTTTAAATTTTTTTCAATAATGACAATAATAATTGTTTTGTGTATGTCTCTTTTCATTATTTTTTATTAGGCTTAGTATACACTTTTTAGACAATGTCAATTGGTTTACAATCTTTGTATTACTCTTTTAAATGTATAAATCTATCATTCATAAGTAAGACTGGGAAAACACATCTATTAAAAATCTTTTTGTTAAAATGTAGATTATATGGCAACATTAGGAAATTAATTCCACAATTCCAAAACTTTTTCTGGCAGTTTCACAAGAATAATTTTGTGGATTAAAGTGAGAAACTAAGGAAATAAGAGTAAATAAATATTATTTAAATCATCTAATTTTTTAAATGATGTTATTGTTTTTGAAATTAATGCTTCAGAGCTTTAGAAAATGTTACAAGAGCAATTAGATGAAAATAAGAGATCCAAAACTATAATTATTAAAAAGACTAATAAGAAAAGAAAGATTAATAGTAATAAATTAAGACTATAAAAACAGAAATAACTTGGTCAAATGATTAATATAGATGAATATAAAAATAGTGAAATTAATCACAAGAATTAAATTTGGATAGGGTGCTTTTGGTAGAAATATTCTAATATTAAAAGAAAATATCCTGTGTGTGAAAAAAAAGATTTTTAATAGATATGTTTTATCGATATTTATGTATAGATCTGAGATTTTGAATGCTTAATAAGAGAACAATACAGAGATTTCAAACAATACAGTGAACTAAGAAGAGATGTATGTTAGGAATAGCAGAAGATCAAAACGTTAGTATATGAATGAAAGAACAATCATGTATTTTGACAATATTGAAAAAATTAAGAAACTGAAGAGTGATCATATTTTTAGAAAAGATAAAGGTGGAAAGCTGTATTGTAATTTGGATAACAAGAGTTTATAAAAGATCAGGAATCACTCGAGATGGATAAGATAATGAAATTTATTGATGTGGAGCAAATAAATTATGGATTAGAGAAAGTGGATTAAATTTGCAGAAACTTTCATATTGCTATGGACTGATAATAGTTGAAAATAATGTTAGAAACTTGAGGTTGATTATAAATAATTATTAATTGTAATATATATATGCATGTTGTATGTTTTTATATAATCAAAAGCTAATTGTAATTATTAAAAGTTATTGATTAGCTTTTCCTTTTTTTTCTTCTTCTTAACTGAAAATATTTTTAAAACTTAATACCATATGATTTTTTTTTTATAATAATAATATAATAATACCATATGATTTGGAAATAAATAATCTAACTTAAATTTTAAAGAATTGTAATTTTAAAGCTATTGATTTTAAAATAAACATACCATCTCCTCAATTTTTTTTATCTTTTTTTTATTGAGAAAAAACTAAAATTGATAAAAAGACAAACTGGAAGTATGGTAATTATATCAAATAAATTTATTAATTTACACATTTTTATTCAAATGTATGTGTATATTAATAATTTGTTAAACTGTGCAGTTATTTTCTTTTGTAATGTGTGATTATTCAAAATTAAATAAAAACAATTACTTAAGTAAATTCTAACTTTTAAAATAATAAAGACTTGCAGTTAATTGAAAGGCTTACTTATATTTTTGTTTAGGTAGTAGAAATTGCTAAAGAGACGCCAGATTAATAATTTTTTTCTGTATGTATTACTGAATTATACAGTATAAGAGTATAGACAAATGAGTGTGAATAAAAACAAATTAATCTAGCATACCAACATTTTGGGTCATCTTCTATCTTATGTACTCACATAAAATTAAATACTGTATTATCATTTACAGACTAAAAACAACTAATGTCTTAATTATATTTACTCAAATTTTATTACATATCTGTGCATATTTGCTTAACTCCATGCATTTCTAAATTGATAATACAAAAGATGTGCTGAGCTTACTAAAAAAATGTAGCAAAAAAATAAATATTAATAAACTATTTTGTGATCTTGATGCAGTCACTATTAGTTATCCAAAACCATAAATCATTATAATCTGAGGTCTTATATAGTGTTACAGCAATTATGGTTAACATAACTAGCTACATTATTTACTACAGAAATATCATTTCTTACTTGATGTGACTAATCAATTTTTGTACTTAAGATTGCCCAACTATTTTTCAGTTATACTTTTGCTGAAAAGATGACCTATATCCAATTCAGATAGAATAATGAGTGTATTTTTTTTGGGGGGGGGGGCATATGATAAAGGGTTTCAAATTAATCTGGTCAGATGAGTTCTATACATAGACTTTAAACAATAAAAATATTTCATTGATGTGATCTTGACTTCTGGTGAGAGACATTCTCTTGTGGCAATTGCTATTATGGTTACCATTAACACTTATCTTATTATTAGTTATTATTAATGTAGTATTATTCTAGTAAGTAATTTACTTTTTTAAATTTTGCACTTTCATATACATATGTAAATAGAAGTACAAGTAAAGTATTATTATTCTTTCTTCTTTATAATCTGATGTCATGCTGAATTCAAACCTAATGTTAATGGATATTTTTACTTAACCTTTAGATAAGCTGATTCAAATCTTGTCATATATATGTTTAATCTTAAATAATCTGGTGCTGCTATGAACATATAATTGTTTAGATCTTTTCAAAAAACTAAAGTTAGCTCTATCTATATTTATATTTAATATAATATGGCACTAATTTATAGATATTTTCCTGAAGGTTTGTGATGATGGTATATTATTAGATGTGATATATTGAACTATTTCCATCATCTATGAGTGAATGTTAAATGTATAGTGTAATGGTTAGATTTGTACATTCATATAACAAAATCCAGAGTCCAGGCAAAATATACCAAAGCAGATCGAAATGGGATCTCAAATCTGACCAAACTTCAACTCATTTACCAGTACTCCATGATTTAACACTTTATGAATAGCATTTCTGAGGTTACACATGAGTCTCAATTTCTTCTGTGAGCTGGCTCTGAATAAGAAGAACATAAGACTCAAGGGGAATTAGCAATTTAACTAACAGTTTAAAATAAACTACTTAACAAGGTACTATTTAACTAGCAATGCTTACCATACATATAAAGTCAATAAAATAATTGGAATTTGGATTATGAATAAACTGACTTGAAACAGATTTACAATCTAAATAAATTCCTTAAAACTAATTAATAAATCAAATCAAAATAAAATAATATTAATTTGTGTTAATATCTGAATTAACGCACACAGGTATTATATAATGAATGAGACTATTAGTAGTACAACAATCTCATCTTTAACATATAAAGTAGATATGTGTATATGTTTGTGCAGTTATTAAAGTCATGCCTATAATATTTAATATGCCAAATCTATTCTTTGCTTGGTTTTCTAATGTTACAAGTTTACAATCTAGCTGAAAGGATTATTCAATACAGCACTAAGATAGCTATTATACATACTGACCATATGAGCAATTAAATAAGCTCAAGACAATGCAAATTCAATTTGGCAACCCAGATTAAGGTTTCAGTCTAATGCTGAAAAATAATTATCGAGGAGGAAAAAACTGGTTACTTTTAGACTTGCATATATATACTATGGTGCTAAATAAAATACTAAAATAAGGCCATGGAGCAAGTGAATAGTTATTCACAGGCTTCAGAATTGAATGTTTGGTGCCCTAAGACCTGATGGCTTGCTACTATAATAAGAACATATTTAGTTCAGGGAAATCGGAAAGGCTTTAAATATGGTTTGGGCCCTCAAGTTCCAGTTCTAAAAGATACCAAACCTGAATTGTATGGGAGCAGCCACCACCACAAACCCATCAGAAAATAGCACAATGTTAATCTATAAATGTGTACCTAGTAAGGACACACTCGCAACACATAAGTAAATACAAACATGTATATATATAATTAATTAACTGCACCTTAACATATAGTTTCTATTTGGTACACTAACTCAATCCAGTTCTTAGACTAGCATCCTAATCATGCTAAGTGAAAGGGGCTAACTAAATTAATAATCTAGTTAATATGCTGAATATATATTGTAACAGTATACATATGCCGTTATATTATTTTAAAACTAAAATAAAAGGGGAAAATAAATCTTAAATAAAATTGATTTATTAAAAACTAAAAGCCAAAATTAAAAGAGTTATGTTAACATAGATATATGTCGCACAGATGGAAAACTTTAAAACTTTTTTTTTTTTTTAAAAACAAAAGAAAAGTATTTAAAAGTACTTTTTTTTGGAAGAAAAATATAAGATCTAAAGATAGATAAAGAATTTTTAAAAGAAAAAGTTGTATAAAAGAAAATAGAAATAAATGTTAATTAATTTCTATTCAAAAGTCATATTCGAATCTTAAAATGGAAGTGATTGTTTTATTAATTAAATCTTAAAAAGACAAGCCCTTGGGCACTGTATAATAGAAAAGTCAGGTAAGAGAAAAAAAATTAGATTGACCAATGCAAGCATAAAGTCACAGCACAGACCAAAAATGGAACATTAGAATCAGCCACATCATGTTAGATCGATTCGAAGGATTGGAGATAAGGAGTCCAGATACTAGAAAAATAATTGAATTTAAAAGGTGATTGACTACTCATAGAATGATGCTGACTAGTTGAAACATCTTATAGCTAGCTATATTGCAGACTCTGATGTAAGGGTCACACAATAGATTTTGTTTTCTTTATCTGCACTGGCTGAGACAAACTCCCGATAGAATGAACGGCTTGCAGCAGTTACATCTCCAAGAAACTTTGGCAAATAATATAATCAGTGAGGGAATTCATAAAACAGATGAAGTCTAAGGAATCACCAGGATCACACTGAAAATAATGACTTTTATAAATATGAACTTTTAGATCTCCCAAACAAGTTTTTTTTAATGTGCCTACTAAATACAATTTTTAAATGAACTCTTTATCTGACTATCTAAAGAACTTTTTCAAATACATAAACCTCTAAGAAAATTTATCTGACTGAGCATAAATTCAAGCTAGTCATTTTTTTTTGTATAATATTTGCTAATCACTTCTATTTTTCCATTTCAGTTATAATTTATTTTATGTTTTGTTTAATAACTAAATTATTAGAAATGTATTAAATTTAAGTTGGATGTAGATGGCTGCATAGATTCATTATGTTAATTATGTTTTAATATTTTTATATGAGAAAATATATGTATATATCGGTAAATTGACACCTCATGCTAAGTGTTTAAATGCATTTACTGGTATATCTTTTAAGTTGTTGTTGTCAACGTGGCATCTTATGATGAGTGCCATTAGATTTACTTTATTGTAAATGTCCCTCAGCAATTCCATCAATAACTTTATAATTAAAATCGTTTATATTTATTTTAAAAGGTTAAATTTCAGACTATTTGTCTTGTAGTTAAGTCAATGCTAGTAGAGAGATATATGGGCATTTATATTACTGCAATGTGAAGCATGTTAGCATACAGGGCAAAGCCCAACTGTATGAATGACCCAAAGGCATAGTCATTGTGTTGCAATGTACGCAGATGTATTTCCTGCAACATTGACTTCCTTTAGCTCTATGGATAGGGACTATATGTCAGCAGATAGACCGCTCTCCTCCATATGTAGCATTTCTCTTTAAATATTTATATACATGATTCCTTTGCCAGTCAGATGCATATTCCTGTTCTAGACAATGATCATGTCCTTTAAATAATATCATGCTGCAGATGCACATTTCTGTCAGCATGTTCTTATATTGCATTGGTTGCATCTATATCAGGAAGCAAGCGGTGGTTTGGCTGTGAACTTTTAGCCTGAGATTAAATGTTTGTTTTGTTTTTGAAAGTTTTTAATTGTGTAATCTATGTAGCCTATTTACTCACAACATTCTTAAGAAAAAATATTATTAAAATGTCCATCTGTGCAGACTTAGTCAAATAATTTAAATTTAAAATTAATAGTAATGTCTAAATTTATTCCTCAATTTTAAATATTTATATATGTGCGTTATTAAATGTTTTTGTATGTCATCACTGGCAGTGGCTTATTATTTTTTTTTTAATATTAAAAATATATTTTTAAGAAGTTTTATTACAAATCTCTGCATCTCGAGCTAGTGGCATGGGCTAACCATCAATATAAAATAAAATTTGGATTTTAACAGTAAGTATCTGCCTACTATATAAATATTCCAGATTCAAATGGCCTGGTGGTGCCCTATACAGCAGATATGTGGTGCCCTATACAGCATATATGGTAAGACTCTAAAATCAACCCCGACTGTTAATAAGGAGGGAAAAGTATATTTAGTGGGCCTAAACAACATTAACAAAATATACTTCTAATATCATCCTCAGCTAGCATAATACTTCTGGCTAACAGATAAAATCATGTCATAATAACTAACTAAGCAAACCATAATGAAATAAATGCAATTATAAAATAAATAAAATAATAATGAGTGTATAGCGATCGGTTATTATCTATTTAATAGGATTTCGAATCTGCTATTCGATATGCTAAGTAGCATTCTTAAAATATTTAAAATGGAAATTCTAATCACCTCTTCATTGAAAGTGCATTAAAACTGCAATATTCACTGTTTGGAAAGTTTAGCATATTATAACACATATTATTTAGATAAAATAATTCAAACAATAAATATAGGCATGACTGCAGATTCTAGAAATTTACATAATTTTATAGATTAGAGAAACAAATTATATTTACATTATAAAGATAAATTCAGGCAAGATTATACAGTTTTAATTTATAAATGATTTTACAGAGTTTTAAGAAATAAGGATGAACGTTCATTATATTAAACAAGCTAGCTAATATTAAAATTAGATGTTTAGAAGTTAATTTATAGAGTTCTGTAGTTTTTTGAAGAAATATTATTGATCTTTATTTGCAGCTGTGATTTCAGGTACTTCAGACAGTAGGCATACTGGCACTCTTCTCTGGATAGGTTGCATGTCTAAGAATTCTTCTTTTCAACACAGGCTATGGCTGGAAATCTCCCATCTTGATTTTGGTAGTTACATGTTGTTGTGGCACATCAGATAGGGTTTGAGACAACTGTCTTCCCACAGGAAAAATGACAAATCTATGGCCCCTACTCCGACATTCTAAAATTTAAATGGGCGTGGATTCTGGTGGCAACACATTTTTAATTTACAGAGTAAGCTTTAGAGTGGTGGTCTTCAACCTTTTCACACCTGCAGACCAACAAAAATAAGAATAAGGTTTCGCAGACTGGCAAAAATAAGGGTAAGGTTTCAAGAACCGGCAGAAGTCTATAGATAAATTTTCTTAAAGATGTAAACTGCTTAGCCTTAGATGAGCATAATTGTTATAATCGACCAAAACAACACACTAGTTACTGTGTATAGTAATGGTGTTGCTTACCTTCACATGCAGAACACTCTTTCTCAAGTTGCGCAGTCATACTGCTACAGAAAACAGTATAATAACAATTGTTCTCATTACATTTATTATTCCATTGTTAAAACATGCAAGAATAAAATGTTATTCACCTGAATGTTGGGAAACATCACAGCTAGTATAATTACACGACAATGATTATGATAAATGTAATTATGATAAATGTAATATCTGTATTTAATGTTAAATATACAAGATGAAGTTTATATATATATGAAGTTTGTATAATAAAAAACTTTTTTTTTTAATTTTGAATTTTTTTAGAGAAATAATAAAACATTTAATTCTACCCCCCCCCCATAAAAGTCTGTCTGTGATAACTAGAAAAACAAATTAATTTATGGATGATTGATTAGATTTTGTTTTCGTTCTATTTCCTTTTTTTTAATTGGGTAAAAATGAGATGAAAAAAAAATTGTTTATATTAATTAAAAGTTTAAACTCTTATTATTTTGTTATTACAAACTTTCCTGCCAGTCTAGTGTGGACTGGCAGAAAACTTCTGCAACCTGGAGCTGGTCCGCGGACCAAGGGTTGAAGACCACTGCTTTAGAGTATAAAATATAGGGTATTTATACAATTTGGAATCCCATATTATTTTTGTTTACAACTTGGATTTCCAGCTTGGAAATTCATAGCACTTGTTTACTATTTTATTTTTGATTTACAAAATTGATTTAAATATATTAAATTTATTAAGTGCTAGCAGATGATCTAATAATAATGTGAAAGGTTAAAACCTTTGACAGAAGTGCCTTAAAAATGCTTATGTGACAGCCACCAAGTACTTTTAATTTATTAACACAGGCAAAACTCACTATATATATTGCCACACACAGCAAGCTAGAGTAATCAATGATTGCCAGCAGGCTTGTGCATAAGATCACCATCTAGTGCCTACTCATCCTATATCTCCAGACTAGTTTCTAGCTTATGGCCTTCATCAGTGAGGAGCCTTGGATCTGAGAGCACTGCATCTAGACCTTAGGATCTAATGCAACCCTTCAGCAACCACCTTTTATCTTCATTTAACTACAAAACTATGAGTCTTAAATTGAAAACACCTTAATGTTTTTAATCCAAGCCCATTAGCTTATATAGTCATATGGGTCTGAACCCAGTTCAGTACCCATATATTTTGGTGTCTTTGGTTCTTTAATAACCATAGCCACCATTATCCTATTAGGCAGGATTGGTTTTAAACCAATAAACATCACATGACTACCTCCTCTTATGCTTGTGTATAACTGTTGTTAAAACAGGCAAAACTTACTATATATATTGCCACACACAGCAAGCTAGAGTAATCAATGAATGCCAGAAGGCTTGTGCATAAAATCCTCATCTAATGCCTACTCATCCAATATCCCCAGACTAGTTTCTGGCTTATGACCTTCGTCAGTGAGGAGCCTTGGATGAGTAGGCACTAGATGGGGATTTTATACACAAGCCTTTTGGCATTCACTGATTACTCTAGCTTTCTGTGTGTGACAATATATATAGTGAGTTTTGCCTGCTTTAACAACAGTTATACACAAGCATAAGAAAAGGTAGTCATATGATGTTTATTGGCTTAAAACCAATCCTGCCCAATAGGATAGTGGTGGCTATGGTTATTAAAAAACCAAAGACACCAAAATGTATGGGTACTGAACTGGGTTCAGACCCATATGACCATATAAGCCAATGGGCTTGGATTGAAAACATTAAGGTGTTTTCAATTTAAGACTCATAGTTTTGTAGTTAAATAGAGATAAAAGGTGGTTGCTGGAGGGTTACATTAGATCCTAAGATCTAGATGCAGTGCTCTCAGATCCAAAGCTCCTCACTGTCGAAGGCCATAAGCCAGAAACTAGTCTGGGGATATTAGATGAATAGGCATTAGATGGGGATTTTATGCACAAGCCTTCTGGCATTCATTGATTACTCTAGCTTGCTGTGTGTGGCAATATATATATATAGAGTGGGTTTCCCCCTGTTAGAGCAACAGTTATACACAAGCATAAGAGGAAGTAGGCATGTGATGTTACCTTTAATTTGACTTAACCACGTCGATTCCCTAAGGATTTTGCAATAGTGCCGGTTTAGTCAATTTTGTTATTTATAAAGTTACATTTTTGAAAATATTGTAAAAATAAGTTTTAAGAACTCTCACTCACACGCTATTTTAAACAAGTGTGCAGTGGCATGATTCTTATTTACTAAAACTTAATTTTAAATTTGGAATTATTAGCAACTCTTTTAATAATGTTGGATTTCGTACATATATATGTGATTTTCAAGAATGAAATAATAAATTGATTTATTTAATAAAATAAATCTATAATCTAAATTTTAAATATACGACTTGCTGTAATATATGTATAAACTGATGATATTAGTCTTTTATTCGTATATATATATATGCATGATGGTACATATATAGCTATGTTGATGCTTATATACATGCACTCATAGGGTTCAAAGCTGGAATAGATGGAGCTGTGGGGAAAAATAGGTGAAACATATATTAAGTCAGAAATATACCATTTCAATAGAAAATTTTAAACTTTCCAAATACAACCAGCTTGTTAGTAATAACACACAAAAAGACAACACAGATTAGTAATTACTCAATGTTTCAAGTAGTAGTATTCTCCACTCTTCAGGAGTTGTTTGCCTGATATGCATAGTGACAGTATTCACATAGAAGTCAAACTCACACCTTTAGGTTCTTGAATATCGAATTTAAGGCAAACGCTCTAACCAACTCACTTGGTTAGAGCATTTGCCTTAAATTCGATATTCAATAATCTAAAGGTGCAAGTTTGACTTCTATGGAAATACTATCATTGTGCATATTAGTCCAGCAACATATGAAGAAGAGTGGAGAATAATCCTACATAAAATGTTGTGTAATTATTAACCTGTGTTGTCTATTTGTGTGTTATTACTAACAAGTTATTTATATTTGGAAAGTTTAAAATTTTCTATATACTCAACATTCACTCATAGATGATGGAAATTGTCCAACATATCACATCTAATAATTTATAGGGTTTTAAACAATAATAATATTTAAACGTGTTTCACTTTCAACATATTTAATAATAACAAATTTTTAATGTACAATTGCAAGGTCTTGATAATTGCTTTATAATTCAAATACAGTCTTTTGAATTTATCTTTAGAATACATTATAATAAAGGCTAAATATATTTTTGATTAATATTCACTCACTTACTTTAATATTTTAAATGATAAAACAATTTTTATTTGACATGTCTTTTTTACATTAACCATAATTTAAAATAATGGAGCTAAAATTTTTATTTTAATTTTCCATTACTTAATTATTTTTATTTTCCATTATATAACTAAATTTATTTATCAGAAACAAAACAACATGGAAAAAAATATTTATATATAAAACTATTCTTTGAATTCACTAAAGACATATTCTGTATTCTAGATATATGCAGTAGTTATTTATTTTTTTCTCATTATAGTAGTATACAGTATAACCTTTAATAGCATAATGAAAATTATTGTTCCAATTACTAATTAGCTATAGGAACCCGTTTTTCACCATCTGGGATTCTACAAATTAGTCAGCGGCACTATTTTGAGGATATTATAAGTGGATTATCAACATATTAATAATAATCAAAAATGACCATTCACTTATCTAGAATTCTAGATGCATTTTAAAAGCATCACCCAACTCTTTAGGCACTAAATTTCTATAGCACTGAAATTATTTTTTATATCTGATTATCTAGATATTCTTTTTATCTCATTCAAAGTCTCTGACCATTTTCCACACAATAGGTCTATATCTTTTTTAGTCTGAATCAAGCCCCTTTTGAAGCCTGAAGCCTATGGCAACAGTTGGCATTAGCATAATGCAAAATATTTCATAAAATATTTTTTACTTAAGATGAATAAGCCTTTAAATCTAGAATTTGGTTTACTACTACAAACATATAAAAATTATATCCTGAATTTAAAATTTTGACTGATATTATGATACTTTCACATATAAGAGTATGTGCATGCAAATAAAAAAGTTCTAGTTTTTAATAAAATTAATGAGTACATCATCAAGATTAGCAAAATAATATTTTTTTACAGCAAAATTATTTCTTAAAACTTTATTTTATCGAAATCTATTTTTCCTCTTCTTTTTTTTTAGTGTTATACTTGTCTCAGAAAACTTGTATAAATTTTAGTGTGATTTTTTTTTTTTAGTTTTCTTGCTAAAAATAGTAATGATTTTCAAACTCTGGACAGAATAATTTAAGTGCTATTTATAAATATTAGTTTAAACTCTCTTGCTATAAATAAAATATTCTATAAAACTATTTTTTAAGTTTTTTTTTTTAAAAAGGTTTTTCCCCAAGAAATGCATGTTGAGTGTAGACACTAATTTGCCCCTCCTTTTTCTTTGAAGTTATGGAATTTCAGAGTTATGAAGAAGAAAATTTTTAGAACATGCATCCTATGCTTATAAATGTAGCACTATGTGATACAATTGTTCTGACTACTTTTTAAAATGAATGACAGATCTTCATTATCATCACCACCATTTGCAGTCTTTAACGATCTATTGTAGAAAGATTTCCAAGTTTAATCCAATTTGTCCTATGGTTAACTTTTTTTCTCCAAATTATTCCAACAAAAGAAATTTTTGTGGAACTTCATAAAAAAATTCATTTTTTATATGATAATTCTTTAGTTATAGATTCTTAGTTGAACATCAAGAAAGGGGATTTTGATTTGAGATAAGTCTTAGTTGATGAGAGTTTTTGAAGTTATTGGCAAGT
Source organism: Epiperipatus broadwayi (assembly GCA_028023455.1). Lineage (NCBI taxonomy): Eukaryota > Metazoa > Onychophora > Udeonychophora > Euonychophora > Peripatidae > Epiperipatus > Epiperipatus broadwayi. The sequence goes on from JAQFVV010006228.1 coordinate 7,107,409, forward strand.
TAAATTTTTAAAATATCTTTTTATATATTTTCTATGAGGCAACTTTTTTTCTGAACATCTATCTGGTGGAAGAATATACAAAATAACAGAAAGCCACTGCACAAAAGTAGACTTAAATGTACCAGTAATATTTCTCATGGTAATATTTAATTGAGTATCCTCAAGTTTACTGTGAAGGTATTACCAGAAGAATATGCTTGTGGTAAGAAAACTGTTCACAATGTGCTAGAACTATAATGTCAATTACTATCACCAAATTTTGAGATTATTCCTAGAAATTTAGATCTATTCTTAGATAATTGAGGAAAATAAATTAGGCTATATGATCCAAAACTATTAGTAAATAGCATAAGGTAGAATTGTATTTCAGTCTATTATTGTGAAAGGTGATATTCAGAAAACAAAAGTTGAACATACTATCTTTGTTGGGATTAGGAATAAGAGTCCAGTCCTTGAAGATTTCCAAACTTTTTATATTCTTATTGAGAAACTTTTCTATTTCTGGAAAGAATGTCTTTTGTGAAGTCAAAACAATGTCATCAGCATAAATGAATTTTCTGAATTTTATATTTGGATTATTAATAATGAATATATTAAATAAATGAGGTGAGATAATTAAATACTGTGATAGATATATTATATAAAATTTTGTATCTATTATGACTATCATTTAATATCATTTGAATTTTTTTAATAAAGAGTATTTTGTCAAATAAATTGATGGTTTTTCTGCATTTAAGGATTTTAAAACTTTTAAAACAAGAACATTTTTCCAAACAAAATCATAAGCTAAAATTAGATTAATAAAGATGACATCAGTTTTTACTTTATTTTGGAAATCTTTTTCAGTGTGAGTTCTTAAAGATAAAACTTGTTCATAGTACCTTTTTTTAAGTTAATGACTCTCAGTTATTAATAAAATTCTTGTTAATATGATTCTTTCAAATAGCTTGTGGAGATTGAGAACACATAATAATGATATTGGGTGATAACTTCTTGGATCATTATTGGATTTTATGAATAATGCTGCTTAATAAATTTTCTAATCGTATTTTGGTTTTAGATTCTACTTTTTTTTTCTGACCTTCTTCTGATTTAGAATAATCAGGATCAAGTTCATCAGTATTAACTGTTTTTATTAAATTGATATTGGAAGAACATTGTGAAAGAAAGGCTTGCATTTCTGTTCTATTAATCTTGGGTTTAGAAGTTGATATATAAGACTGTCAACCTCATCATCAGTGACAAAGCAAAAGAAAGTCTGAAAAAAAATACATGGATAAATATTTTATATTTTGTAAATGAAAGTATTTTGTAGGGTATAAAAACAAGCAGTTTGAGAGAATGCCTTTAACATAAATTATAATTTAAAAGCTTTTTAATTACAGAATATTACTTTACTTTAACGATCTATAATTTTATATTTATCACTCTGAAAAACTCTTATCAATAAATTTAATTCCTTCTGGGTATATAAATAACAGCCTTCTTAATGTCTACCTGGTAAGTAGCATATGTTTGAATTTAAGTGAATGTCTCTACTTGAAAACCAGATTTTATCTTTATATAAATTTTTGGCTAAAGATAAAAAGTTATGAAAACACTCAATAAAACCATAAGCATGAACTTCTGCAGGATTATGTAGAATAGGATTCCAGAGATAAGGAATCCTAGACTTTCAAAATGAAAAGTTATTCTAGAATAGTGCTAGATATAGATCATCCATAGAAAGATATAACTTTAATTAAACATTGAGATTCTTGTATAATATTTAGAAAACTCATAACACTTGTCAAAAAGTCCATTTATAGAAGATAACAATGAAATTCCAATTTGAAACAAAATCAGTAGTGCTTTTTATTGTCAAGATTGTCTTCAAAGATCTAGAAATTATTGACAAACATACTATGGAAAAATGAAATTTTAAAAGTCTTATAAAAAACTGATCAATTCTATGTAGATTTAGTGAGTTTTAGGAGAAACAGTCCTTTAAAATTATTACTATTTTCACTGATAATGAGTTTGCCAATTAGAGAGAATCAGAAAAAAAACATCATTAGAGCAAAAGTACAAACTTCTTTTTGACAATGTTTTTAATTTAATATTGTAAGTAAATATTGTTGAATTTTAATGTGCTCTTACCTGTCTTTAATAAAATCTCCAGAAGCAATATTTAAAAAGTCTGGAATAAAAGCAAGATATTACAAGCTTAAAATCTAATAAAGCTAGTACTAAACCAAAAATTATTGTCAATATATCTATCTTTAGAACAAGTTATCTTTAGACTAGAATACAGTCACTATGAATAAATTCTAACTTGAACATTCACTTTCAAAAATTAAGTTAAAGATTGATGTTATCTTTGGAAAAAAAAAATTATTTTAAAAATCTTTACAATTTTTAAATCTAGTAAAAATCATTAATTTCCTTAACAAATATTCTCCAGTAGAAAAGTTCACATGAATCTAAATGATAACCATATCATACACAAAATATTAAAGAATAGACTTTTATATGGTTCTGTTTTTTCAACTGCTTTAATTTTAATATTCATAAGTCATCTTCCAGAATGCAAGAAATTGATCTGTGCTAATGACATCACTTTGATTTTTATGATTTTTTTCTAATATTGTAAAATTTCTTAATGATGAGTACATTAAAATTTTGAAAATATTGTTCAAAGTCTGGAGTTTTATTTCATAATGCCATAAAAATAGTATATTTGAATTCCCATCTATACAATGAATAAATATTTTGTAAACTAAATTTAATTTTCTTCAATAATATACTGAAACAGCCTTAGGAATAATTTTACTGTAGTCTATTTTTTCTCAGTTTGTATCTAACATAAATTCTAATAACCTTTTGACATTACTTGCTATTGTGTTGCAAATACTTTGGTAGTTTTCTTAGTAATAATAATTTCAATTTGTTAAATACTGTGTCTTGCTTGTAAAAAAGCACTCTCATTAAACTTGGCTAAGCAATTAAATATTTCTGAGAAATATTATTGATATGTTCAAATCTATTTATTCTGGCAATGGCTTTACATTGTTTCAAATATTTCTTTAGCAGATAAAAATGTTATTTTACAGAAAAAAATATAAGTGTCAAATTGATCATAATTTCACACCTAAGACAGATTTCAAATCAAGATCCTTTTTCTGACTATTTACCCAAACAAACCTCCAAATAAGGAATTATGACATCAGAAAAAACTTATGAGAGCCAACCTTTTTTTTTCCAAATTCAATTTGATCTTTCTAAATATTACCGAAATCTATTCAGCAGATTTATGATTACCTATAGCTAAATTGTACTTATCAACTTCTGAAAAGAAATTCAACAGTCTTTGAACAAACATTAATCACAATAGATAACAACAGTTTAATCTATACACACTATCATAGAATTAAGAATTTATTTAAAAAAACATTAATGAATCTATTCCCTGGTTAGAATCTCACAGATTCTTTTATAATATTTATGATATTATTGTTAACTGCCAAACAAATTCCACATGGTAAATAAATATATATATATTTTATAATATATATAGGACATTAGAAAAAATACCAATGTTTTGATAACACTTATTGATGTTGCATAAAATGATTGATTATAGCCAATATATTAACAATAGCACAAAATTGCTTTCATAAAACAACAATAACTTGATACAACATTCAATTTTTTTGTAATTTTCTAAAAAAAAGTCTCAAATTCTGTAAATCTCAATGAAACAAAAAAAAAATTCAAATTATTAAAATAAAAAAAAAGATTTAGCAAATAATTTTCAGGAATATGATATCATCTTCATCAGTGGAAACTGCTTCAAAGTAATTCTCAGCTGTAAGATGATAATGTGTAACATTATTTTCTTTTTGAAGTATATGGAGCTAGACAAAAAAAAAATTAGATGCAAATAATAGTATTTAAAAACATAAAATTTTTTCTTTGATTTAATACATGAAACATAAGATCTATTTTTACTATAACAAAACTGACTTGACATTAAGACTAATCTGAATAAATCATATATATTTAATCCAGTTAAGAATAGTTAGAGTACCCAGTTATTAGCCAACAATAGGATATTTAACAAAATTATGTATAAATGAGTTGTGTTATGAACTATGTAAAAGCATCCTAGACTTTATTAAAAAAATCTTCAGCTACCTGAAAAAAATTAAAGTTTTTCTCAAATTTAAACATGTCATAAGCATTATATACAAATGGGATATTGGGCAAGAGATTATTTGCCACTTTTCATATTATAATCCCAGATGACTATTTACTATTAATATTATTTATTTTTATTTTTTGACAGTCAAATTATTGCAAGTTAAGACTATTGTAAATTGATATATATATATTTTGTATGTCAAATGCGTTGACCGGGAAGTGAACCCGGGACAGCTGCTTGGAAGGCAGCTATGATAACCACTAGGCCATCAATGCTCGACTATTGTAAATTGATATTTAAGGATTTACCTTTGAAGCTTTCAAATCAATGTTAAGTTATTAATGAAATAAAAATAGAAATCATAAAATTGAAATTGCATCTTTTTTTGCTTGATGTTGTATTTCTTTTACTTAAATCTCTTGATAAAATTGAGAACTTATATCCATAAATATAAATATTCATAAATAATATATAGGGAATCCTTATTCTTTATATTTGATTGTTTCCAAAAAAGTGACATGAAGATTTAATTAGTGAGCAACGGGAGTCAATTTTTTTTTCCATAGAAATAGTATTAATATATAATCAGTACAATGACATTGCAGAATTTACTTTTATTTATCATTATGAAGTATACCTAAACAATGCATAAATATGATTATTGTACCATACTGTACATCATCATTAACTATTATCAATACACTTCAGAATAAAGGTCTTTCCAAGTTCAATTCATCTTCTCTGATCTCTAGCCTCTCCACATCATCTCATCATACTTTGTTATTGCATCCATCCATCTCATGTAGTCTCTTTCTAGGTCTTTTACAATTTCTTATAATCCAGTTTAAGGGTTCAACTGTCCATCTATTATCATCTCTTCTAGCAATATATATTCCACTTCAGTCATTTATTAATGATGTCAGTAACACCCGTGTTCTCTTACCCATGTATTTCATTTTTGATTTCTTCTTGTTATTTTTAAACATGCATCTCTCCATATTTCATTGAGTGTGCTGAAATCTCTGTATTGCTCTTTTGTTAAATGTCCAAATCTTAGATATATAAGTAAGAACTGGTAATACACATTTATTAAAAAACTTTCCTTTTCAAATATATAAACAAATTTCCTTTTACTACTAAGTTATTTCCACAAAAAGCACTCGAAGTTTAATTCTATGATTAATTTCATTCAGCATGTTTCTATATGTAGTAATAACTCTGATCAAGATATTTGTAGTTGTTAACTTCTTCTAACTCACCATTATCAATCTAATTTTTTTCTTGTGAGAAAATACATTAACATTACTTTAATCTTTTTAACATTTACCTTTAATTCTATTTTTCTTACTTTCATCTGTTAACTCTTGCAACATTTTCTGAAGCTTTAAAGCATTATTTGCAAAAACAACTACATCATTTACAAAATTTAGATGACTTAAATCTCCATTTACTTTTGCTCCCTTAGCTTCCCATTACACTATACTGTACATAATATATAAATAAAAAGTAAATAAATATAAAAAACAACATTTTAGTGAAAAAATAAATAAAAATAAGATATTAATTAATAAATACTGTATTAAAGTTAATTTCTCCCATCCATTATTTTAATTTTAAAAGTAAAAAAGAAAGTTAAACATTTCTTTAAAAGAAAAAAAAACAATTGAACATCTTTTTTTTTCTCTCTCTTCAGTTACTTAAAACTATTACACTTTTAAATTTATACAACATAATATTGCTTTCCCCCCCTTCTCCCCAGTTACTTAATATTATTTTGATATTTTTTTAACAATAGGAAGCATTTTAAAACTGTATTTTCAAATTCATGCATAAATAAATATTTGGCAAAAAAAGTATTTTATCAGAAAATCATTGTATTGCAGTTTCACAGATTATCTTCAAAAATTTGTCTCATAATCTTTATACTTTATTCTCATCTGTTGATTTGGAAAAAAAAAATATATAAACATTATTTTAAAATAAAAAAGAAGAATCAATCTCAAATTTTTTTAGCTAATAAAGGATGTTATTTTTTAATTTAAACTTCCAATAAATTTTTATATGCAGTATGGTTTTTGTTTTAAAATTTTAAATGTAGCCTTTTGTTTTTAGATGATTACTACATACTTTTTATTATTACTACAATATTTTAAAATCATTCTCATCTTTTTTGTATGAGCATATGTATTTTTTAAATTTATATGATGCAAAATATTTTATTTTGTAAACTTCCTGTCTATGTCATGAAACAAAGAGAGATTTTATCATGTTTTACAATTGATCATTTGTGAAAAATGGCCTGAATGAAGAATAAAAATGACCTGTATTGTCTTGCATTGGTGGTCGAGAGGTCAGCACGACTGCTTTGCACTTGCAGGCAATTGCCCGGGTTGCGGGTTCGCATCCTGGCCGATGCTATGACACTTAAAAAAAAAGATCTGTACTTCTGTGTGTGTTAAATGATATACCCAATTAATGGAAGTGTTTTAAACTTCTGAGAAAAGGTAAAGGAAATTGAAATGCCTTAAAAATCTTTAATCATATTTTATCACATCACAATAATACTTAGCCAATAGAGAAATATGAAGTGTATTTCACAAGTATGCGTAGGACAATTAATATTTATTATTGGATTAATATTTAAAATTATTTATCTAAGCTTTCCATGCAGAACATTAAAGTTACTATCTACCTTTACATTGGAAATGAGCAATTATTAATTATCCACATACTTTCATACAAAAAATGTTTGTGATCTGATAAATAGCATAATGATAAAAAAAATTTTAAGAAAATAAAAACTATAAACTTAGTACTTGTATTTTGTTTATCTGTACATCTAGTATAAAAAATAAAAGTATTTATTAACTCAGATAAAATAAGTCAATTTTTAAGAAAACAAACATTTGGAAGATAAGTTAATTATGTTTTTTTTTAGAATAAAGTTACTGTAAACTAATCCGATAAAAACTACCCATTTCCCTTATTGTCGATTATATACACTTGGGATTTAAATTTTTAGAGATCTGTACATTATCTTTCCTAATAATAGATCCATTTAAAACTTCACTTATTCATAATGTACCTTTCTATTAGCTAATTTGAGTTAGATGTCAAATTTGTTTTTTGTTTGGTTCATTTTTGCATTGGGCATTGCTCATAAATAGTTTTTTTTTTGTAGGTACCAAATCTGAAGACTTTATCTTTATAAAACTTTAGTAAATTACATAATTTTCAATGATTTGTTTGCAATAATTATGAAAACATTTTCTGGATGAGAAATTAATTGTTAAATATTTGACTTGAGAGATTTTGCTAATACAATGAAGCAAATCAGTAAACTCTAATTTTTTGTAGGGAAGTATTTTGTCAACAATGTCAGCCTATTAAAGTTGTTACTATAATTTAGGGAGGGGGGGGGATGAAAAAAAATATTTTCATATTATGATATTTTTTTCACAGAGATGAATTGTTTTAAATGTCTAATAATTTTATGAATTGCTCCAATTAATTTAAAGAGAACTTTATTACTTAAGAATTGAAAATGTCCCATTTTTTTTACCTTAAACAGGATTGTGCCCTTTGACTGATGTTTTTTTTTTTCTATATTAGGACTTCCAAATGCCCATTCCTTTTAAAGACTTTGTCCAAAGAAAATAAGACAAAAATTATAAAATGGCTGGATTTAAATGTTTTTTATATCGTAATTTGCATCTTTGTAAATTTGAGGCAGATAGGAAAGATAATATTGATAAATATATGGATGATTTGATAGGGGTGGGATATAAAAAGACTATATTATACAGACAATTGTTTGTTTTATCAGAATTTAAAGTTCAAACATAAAGTGGATATAAATAATAAAGCTGTCAAAAAGTGGTTTTCTTTAGCTTACGTGCCACCTATAAGTAAGAAATTAAAAAATATTGTCAGTGAAGATTATAATGTAGGATTCCGTTCCCCTTGTGTTTGAATAGATTAATAAACAATTCAAAGGATAATGTAGAAGAAATGAATAAGTATGAAGTGATTTATTCCATTACTTGCAAAAAAATTGATTGTAATGCTATTTATTTTGGGGAAACGAAAGCCAATGTTTTAACGCGTTTGCAACAGCATATTTATCAGTACAAAAAATCTAAAAGTGGTTTGCAGGTTAATTCTGTTTTTTCAAATCATGAAAGTAATTGTGGTCACGAGTTTTATCCTCAAAATATTACTACTGTGTGCAATGAGTCACATGATCAGAAAAGGAAGTTGAAAGAGGCTTGGTTTATTGCAAAGTCTAAAAACATTATTAATCAGTGTAACACTAGTGTTCCACTGAGCATGCACTGGAATATTAACCGTTCAGTTCCAGTATGTCGCCATGATTCTGGTATACAGTACCGAAAGCGCTTGGCTAATTGTTGTTTATAATTAATGTTTTTGTGCTCTGTTTATCACGCTTTATTCGTGTAGAATAATTTTTATTATATTTAAGTGAATTTAAAAAAAATGGGGAAGTGTGAAGGTTTTTATTATATTTATAAGATATTATACATGGGAAAGAGAAAGGTTACTAACTCTGTGTGTGTAAAATAAATAAAAAATCAGATATATTAATATTTAACTGAGGTTAAAAGTTTATATCTATGCTAGAGATAATCTCTAGTTTCAAAAATGATTAGTAATAATCATTATTGTATTTATCTGAAATGGATGGCATCAAAATTGTGAGTGGAGGAAGTTTGACAATGGTAAATGAAAATGTAACAATTTATACATATACCAAATTGTAACTTTTTTTTTTGACTTTCATATGATATGTAACTTTTTTTTTTTTTCTATTTTAAATTTCAATGTATTCAATCTCAATTTTTTCACAAACCAAAATTAAAATAAAAAAAACTCACTTGCAAACATATGTATCTTGGCATCATTTGTGAAAAACTTAATTATGGGATCACAAAAAGACCATTTTTCAAAAACAAAAAAACATTGTAAAAGCATAATTAAATTCAAAAATTGAATTACAAGACTAGAATATTGAAATAAGTTAAATAACTTAGCTACCAAATTATATCTTTTTTAGGCTTTCATGATATGTAACATTTTTTTTTTTCATTTTAAATTTTAATGTATTCAATCTCAAATTTTTCATAAACCAAAATTAAAAGGAAAAAAACTCCACTTGCAAACATATGTATCTTGGCATCATTTGTGAAAAATTTAATTATAGAATCACAAAGGAATCATTTTTAAAAATAAAAAACATTGTAAAATCATAATTTAATTCAAAAATTGAATTACAAAACTAGAATATTGAAATAATTATGAAACTTTATGTTGTGAGTTTTCATGTAAACCAAGGTGCCACCCTATATTTTTGATACTGTTTTGAGAGCCTATAATCTAACAAAGATGTGTTAGTTGTTTAATTAAAACAAAATTAATAAGTCATGTTAAATTTAAAAAAAAAAAAGGAATAAATTCTGATATAATTTCATTAAGAAGCTTTATTTCAATTTTTTATTTTACTTATAATATGGGAAGTGAGATGCTCTTAACATTGTAGTACCTTGGTTCAATTCAGCATTTCTTTTGGTAAACTGTCATAACAATAAAAATTTGGGATTTTCCTGTCACAGAATATGATGCAATGGACTATTTCCAAAGATATGGGATCCTGCCCTCTCAAAAAGTGTGTGTTAATGGTCATGATATGATTGCAAGCCGCCAACATGAATGAAGTGTAAATATTAAATTTTTTTCATTTTTCTTTTAATAATTTAATCCAAAAACAGAGAGGAAAATACACTGTAAATATTGCAATTTTTCCACAATGATTTTTTTTTTTAAAGTAACAATAATAGAATAAAATGTAATTATTAAATACATTTCCTAGCAAGTATTTTTTTGGAGCTCCCAAAACTGTAATTTATTAAAAATAGCTGCAATCTTGATTTACTTGAAAACTCACAAATACCACAACATAATCTAAAATGATGGTTAAGATGAGGTAGTGTTGAAAAGCAAAATTTCACTAATTAAAACAGCAGTGATGAATATGCACCAGGGCATGCTTGAAGGTCTAGATGTCAAATTTCAAAATAGTCTTTCATATCCTGCTGTTGAAGTCAAAAGCCATTATTTAGTTTTGTTTTGGCTTTTCTGAAGTGAATGTTGTACTATGCATATTGCAAAGATATTTTAAAAATTATTTTAAATGAGTACAGCATATATTTGTGTGGCATATATATATATTTAGCCTTGAGCATTATTACACTTGTTATTTAAGTAATACTTTGGGTGCAATTTGAATATTACAATTTGTAATGTTATAATTGACTATTTATTAGTCTGCATTCAGAACAGGTTATATTTACCTGTTTAAGGAGATTTATTTAAACTTTTAATTAATAATTTCAATCTCTGTGGTCAAGTTGCAATAATGTCTTTATAAATATATGAGTCCACTAATGGAGGTGAGATTCCACTTCTTGCTAAAGGTTGCCTTGACAACAGTTTGAAATTCTTGATTATTATCTATATTGGGATTGTCTAAGTTTTGATGGTTTTTAATAGTTATTATATAGTATTGAATGAGTATATTTATTTGATATTCTTTATGACTGTAAATCTAAATAAAATAAATAAGATTTTTTGTTGTAATCCATTTTATAAAAAGAGAGATATCAAATGTAGAATGAATCTCAGACCTGTTACAGAATGAATGTATCAGATATCATTCAAAAGAATGCAAAAAGTTGTGATAGCTGTAGGAAACAAATGAAGCCAGAAGTTAAATATATGAAGACAGCTTGGTACTAATAGCAAATATCAGTATATCAGATTATAATCAAAGAAGTTAAAGAATTGGTATATGTATGTCAGCTTAGAATATCTCAATTTTTTTGTCATTCTTGACAAATCATCTACAGCTAAGAAAAGATTGCATAGTATCATTGTATTGTAATAAAGTTATGAAAAATAAAATTGATATGCATAAATTAGATGAAATTAACAACAACAAACACTTTGGTTAGATTATTAAAACAGATGGAAACATAATGGATGAAATTAATTACAGAATTAAAAAAAATAATAGACTTCTTTTGATATAAATAACTTAATATTAAAAGGAAATATGCCTATGTATTTGAAAAGGAATGTTTTTAGTAGATGTGTTTTACAAGTTCTTATATATGGATTTGAGATTTGGACACTTAAAAGTAGAGCAATATGAGGCTTCAAGCCACTCAATAGATTATGAAGAGACACATGGGATCAAAGCAAAATAAGAGATGAGAGAACAAATATTATTGACAGAGAGAGTATAACAAGTGAAAATATATTGAACGTTTTATAAAAAATAATTCCAGTTGAATGAAAAGTTTCAAAAAAGAAAACTAAATGTCAGTGAAAGTTCAAATTTTAACAGCGCTACCAAAAAAGCTGACAATACCAAATAAAAAAAAAGCAGAGGAATTTTATAGTTAGAATGGATGGATCCATTCTGTTCTTGATGTTTTGTTACCATTCAGAGAATTATTTATTCGGAGCCTGAAAGAGAATTGTTTGCTCCTTTTAATTACATATATGCTAATTTAATGTTTACATTTCTATTTGATTATTAAAATTATGGTCATTAAAAGTGAAAATTTGTCTGAAAGTTTGTGATGATGGTATATTATTAGATGTGATATGTTGGACTATTTCCACCATCTATGAGTGAATGTTGAATGTATAGAAAATTTTAAACTTTATTTAAACTTTCCAAATACAAACTACTTGTTAATAATTACTAACCTGTGTTGTCGATTTGTGTGCTATTACTAACAAGATCTTTGTATTTGGAAAGTTTAAATAAAGTTTAAAATTTTCTATACATTCAACATTCACTCATAGATGATGGAAATAGTCCAACATATCACATCTATTAAAAGTGAGATTCTATTTCCCATTCTTGCATAATAGATTGATAGTTTAATGATTATTGCTATATTTTCATCTATGAATTTCCACCTATGTTAGCAAAAGTAAGCTTATAAACATCAAAAGCTTAAGAAATAGGCGAATCTGAAACATATGCAGTATTACTAATATAATTACTTTAATTATATGCTATCCAAAAAAAAAAAAAAAAAATTAAAAAAAAAAATTGTATAAATTTAATAAATTGTATAATATCACAGCAGCTACTTTTTCATTTTGAATGCCATACACGATCTTGTTTATTAATAATGTTTTTTTTTTTTTTGGATTAAATTAAAAGCACAAACATTTTATTTTTTATTTTAATGTGAGACAGGATTTGCATTAAAAAACATGTTCAAAGTGGAAAATTAAATGTTTTATGAAATTTAGTAAAATTCATAAAGTACCTTTTTTAAAAAATAAAATGTAAGTTTTTGATTTAATAGTGGCAAAAAATAACTGTAAAATGTTCTTATATTGCAACAGAAAGCTTAAAGTTTGAAGAGTTTAATTGAAATCTGAAATGGGTGATGACAAACAAATCTGCCTATATAAATTCTGAAGCCAGTAAAGACTTACAAACATCAAAACAACAACAACAAATAAACAACAACTATAGTTACTGATAATGAGACTACTATTAACATTTCTATAGGAAGAAAAAAAAAAGGTATTGAAAAAAAAAGATATTGTTTAGAATGGGTTTAAATGCAATGAAAATCGGACACTTTACTATTCATTTTATTTAAAAAATAATAATACAGTACAATAATTTTTAAAAATTATTTTTATTTTTCAAATGAATATGAATGACCAAACACATTCACACACATTATATATGTAAATGTGCTCTCTCAATTTATTATTAATAATTACATTACTATTATTTTTTAAAAATTTTCCTTAGACTATGATCTTAATTTCTATATGCATATTACATATATAAAAAAGCAACTGTTTTGTGTGTTAAAAATATTGTATATTTTCTGTACAGAATAATATGGGATTTTATTGTAATCAAAGCTTATCAACAAAATATGAGTTTTTATATACAATGTATGTGTAAGATTGTATTTACATTTGTATTATTTTAATTGTTTATTTCCACCAAATTATAGCTGTAAATTATATTTTGTATTCGTACTAATTCTTAATTTTCAAAAAAACATTCTTGTTCCATCTATATATACAATTATGTGAGTTATGATTTTTTTATGTTCTAAAAAATGAGCTAGGGATAAGGAGTTTTGCTTTATAATAGAAGTAATCAGGTTAAAAAAATTAGATTGTGGCTAGACATGCATTTCTCAATTTGATCTTGTTCTGAAGAAATCCAGAATTTTATTTTACATTTTTGAGAATATAATAAAAAATACATTATTAATTTCAGAAATTATTATCATAAATGCAGAATATATAAAACAAATAAAATGATAAAATATACATTATTTGATTTAATAACAACTTAACTCTCTACATTAAAAATATATTTCAATTAAAGAGTCATTATATAAAAATGAAAAATGAATAATATCATTTTTATTATAAAAATACTGTATATTAATTTATTAAATTTATCAATAAAATTGTTTAAATACAAAGATTAACATTGTTTACATTTTTTGTTTCACAAAATAAACATTAAAAAAACCCCACAAAATATCAATTGAAGAATTTTTCAATAGGGTTCTTATTTTGAATACAATATGGCTTGAAATTGAAAAAATCCTATCATTTTGTGTTGATATAGACTTATTTCCAATCAAGGCTGATTTTATTTTTTCCAAATTTGAAGTTATTTTTTTCAATTGCTTTAAATAAATTTAAATTCTTTTGTCAATAATTAAAAATTATTAGTTATATGATGTTTTATGATAGCTTGTATTGATTCTTCCAATTGTTGTACTAAACTAGTTATAGCATTTAGTGAATTTTCAATTGTTATTGTCATGCTTAACTCTAAATCAGAACTGTAATATTCTAACTGAATCACATCGTTATTTGGGAAAAATCTTTGCATATAGGTTTTAATTAATTTAACAATATTGGATTTCAATGAAAGCTAAGGAAAATGATGACTAAGACAAAAAAGCAAAGATAAAAAACATTAACTAACAACTGTCACAAAAATGAGAGAGCAGAAGGGAAAATATTCATCTTTCAAATATATAATTTGTTTTTTTCTAACAATCAAAACATAATGGAATGGATTTCTTAAGATATAAAATGAAAAAAGCATCAAAGAGATGTCTCAGAAGAATCAGAGAAGAATAGAACAAAAAAGAAGAGAATGAAAAACTTTGAGATAAATTTTAAAACAAAATAAAAAAATAGAAGAAATGAAAAAAGATAAGAAGCAGGTGACTAAAAGCTAAAAGAAATATTAAAGGAAATTGATGGAAATATCATCAAATAGATTAAGGAATTAAAACAAAACCATTAAGGACAGAATAAGAAGATGATTATGCATCAAACCAAGGGCTAAAACAAGAGGAAAGAAGAGAGAATAGATCAGGTAAAAAAGATAAATGATGGGGGAAAAAAATCAATAAAGAAAGGGAAAATATTTCTAGAAGAATGAGAAATTGAAAAAGAGAATTAGTAAGATTTTACAAGGAAATCAAGATATACTTGTTAATATGGAAGTATTGATAAAACGAATAATAGAGAACATTGAAAAAGTAAAATTAGAAAAAATCCTAGACATAATTGGAAGAATATTCAAGAAAGAATGAAAGTAATAAAAAAAAAAGATGCACAATCAGATGAAGAAATAAGTATCAGCAAATTTCAAAAAAATATGGATGACTCAAAAAGATGTGTCAGATCAAATTTGATGTCATATCAGGTTTGAAATCTGAAAAGAAAATAAATACATCAAGAAAAAAAAATTCAAAGAGTAACTGTTTAAAAGAATTGCAAGAAAAAAATACAAAACCTGAGTGGCAGAAAAGAAGAAATGATACCGAGGTAAAAGAAATTATATGAACAAAATAGAAGTACAGAAGAAAAACAATGTGAAAAGGAGTGTGAACAGGGTCAAGGTGCAGTAAATAATAATTCTTCAAGCGTAAAATATTTAGACATTATCCATGAGAAAAATTTCAGGTAGGTTTACTCAATGGAAGAAAACAAATTTGCTTTAGTTTATTGTTATTTACAAGAGGCTTTGAATAATTGATTAAATTCATTCCAGAAAACAAGAAATTTTGTGGAATAAAGAAATTAGAAAATTTTGACAAAAGAATTTCAGGGATGGTATCAAATATTACAAGAGATATAAAAGTAGAAACAGAAGGAAATAAACTCAATTTTTTAGAAATCAGATTTTGAGACTGGAGATGCTGACTATGTATTATGTCAATAAACATCACATAACCACCTCCTAGTATGCTTGTGTATAACTGTTGTTAAAACTCATAGTTTTGTAGTTAAAGGAGATAAAAGGTGGTTGCTGGAGCATTGCATTAGATCCCAAGATCTAGATGCAGTGCTCTCAGATCCAAGACTCTTCACTGACGAAGGCCATAAGCCAGAAACTAGTCTGGGGATATTGGATGAGTAGACACTAGATGAGGATTTTATGCATAAACCTTCTGGCATCCATTGATTACTCTAGCTTGCTGTGTGTGGAAATATATATAGTGAGTTTTGCCTATTATGTCAATAGTAAGTCATTTACATTGTAAAAGAATAGATTAGTTGAATATAGCAGCAGACAGGAAAATCATAGGTTAAAAGAGATTAAAATATCAAAAAGTAAGAAGAACAGAGTAATATTTTTTACAAAGAAAAGATAAATATTAATAGCGTAATTATACTGAAAAATCTAATAATCAATTCAGAAAGATATAAAAGGATAAAAAGACAGCAAAAGCATTGAATAATAAGTAAATGTGCAAGTAGTCCTGTAAACTATCAGCTCTAATACCCTGTTGATGAGTCCAGATGCTGTCTAATTTAAAATAATAAGATAGAGAAATACAAATAGTAAATTGCCCAAGATTTTGATAAGAAGTTTTCATTTCTGGAGATAGAAATTGTTTAGTGGAACATTATGCATGAGATTACTTAACAAAATTACATTTATATGTAGAGAATATAAATATCATA